>CAJFCJ010000005.1:1851166-2392587 GCA_904063045.1 Dimorphilus gyrociliatus
AACCACTATACTGTATATGTTAAAATACATTTCGACCCTCATCTGTCTTTGCCCCAGAAAACATCTTGAAGTGGTTCACCTTTCAAATATTCAAGTCGTTAGAGAATCTATTTTACGGCCTATGATAAATCATTTGAAAATTACTCTTAAGCGTTTGTTTCACCACCTTCACGTTCTGTTATCTATGTGCAACTATAAGAGTTTTATAAGAATTCTCTTTTTAATTTAAGAAAAGAATGGGTTGCTCTATATACTAATATTATATAAATACACATATACAATATATATTGTAAATATGATTGCAAAAGTATGTTTCTTGAACGATATTTGAGTGTAATATTTACCAAACTAATTTTTACTTTGTACAGCTCATTAGATTTTATAAATAACTAAATATACACTCTCTAGTCTTTAAAAAAAGGGTTATTGAATTATTTCATTGTTCACTCATATACGGTCGTATACCCCCAAAGAAAGTCGTTGCCATAGGCGATAAACGTTAAAAGTTTGAGCAGGTGGCGCATCTGGCGAATTTTTAACATTAGCACTTATAAGCCTAACTTCCCAAGGGTTTTATAATAATGCACAAAAAGTTAGTATTACGTCTTTATGGATTCTTTAAATTAGATTCATTAAAAATTATTCCATGTTTATTTTTACTCCAAAGTTATTCAACTGACATACTGACATCTTCTACACTATCCTCTTCTTTAGTTGTATCAAGGACAAGGTTCAGTGACAAAGCCCGAGATATTCCCGGTGTATTTAATTCGCACGAACTTGTACTACCACGCTTCTCTATTGGTATTTCATGGTCACCTATTATTCGTATCTTATCTAAGTTTAGCTCTAACGTCTTCTCCAGCATAGTAGACGCAATTGTGTTTTCTCTCTTCACAGCCAATGACTATATAACAAAATAAGCAAGCGTTATTAATTCAATTGAAATATAATCTCGAAAAAAAGTTGGCCACTTTTACTTACCCTATGAAAATATTCGCTGGCAACTAAATACTCCTCCATCAGTGTATAAGTAAATCCTAAAGAACACAAGGTTGACGAGTTTTGTGGATCAATTGATAGAGATTTCTTAAAATATTCTATGGCTTGTTTATAATTTCTATGAGGTTTAATGTAATGTTCGATTAATTTTCAAAAACAATTCATCAATTCTACCATATACTTTACTTTAATCTTCGGTAAACGTGACCTAAATTTGAAAACAATGGTTCCCAGCTATCCACCGAAATGTCCTCGGCGGAATGTTCAATCTTTGATAAAGCTTCTAGAAAAAGTTTTTCGGCACTCTCGTAACTACACAAGAAGAGAAGCAAGAACATTTAAAACATTTATATTTTTTCTAGAAGAAACATTTACTCTTGCATCTCATATAGGACTACACCCATTTCGTGAAGAACTGATGGGTCGTTAGGTGCGCAATCCATTGCTTGTTTTATATATTTGGAGGCCAATTGTAAGTTACGGTCGTTGCTATACTGTTCCATTCCCATAAAAAGTAATGGAAAATGAGATCCAGCAGCATAACGAGCAGCAATATTATACGCAGCCATCGCTTGATCGTGCTCAGAGTGTTCAGCAAAAGAGTGTCCATATGCAATCCAAGCTGGTGCATATGATTTATCAAGACTTTTTGATTTGGTAAGAAATTTTCTAGCCTTTTCAATTTGATTTAATAGTAAATAATACACTCCAATAGAATACCAAGAAATCTGTTAGAAAAATAACATTTACGATTACAATGTACTATAAAAGCCACATTTATAAATATATATATATATTTATATATATAAACTAACCGCTTCCTTCGGATAAACCTCAACGAGCTTGTTTGCCAATGTAAATAGAGCTGGAACAATAGTACAATTAATACAGTATACAGACGTTTTTTATGCAAATTCCCTCTTGGCTAAACCCTACCATTGACTTTCCGCAACTCGTATAAAGTTGACACAAAAACCGCTAAGGCATGTTTGTATAATTTCTCTCTTCTTAATATCCTGTTAGAAACATGATAATCAAGAATAAGCTAAAATGCATTCAAGTTTATTCTCCATATGTTTAAATAGATTTTTCTTAGAAAATATTTACTTAGATAAAAGTTTAAATGCACTTTTATACTGGCAAGTATAATACAGCTTCTCTGCTTTACAAGATAAAGCGTATAAACTCTCACTCAAAGGTTTGACACTATCTGGAGCAGCTATTTCCGTTTCAGGATTAAACTGAAAGAAAAAAAGAAAAATGAACGCCAATTTTGTTTTTAATAACCTGCAGCTATATTGATTTTATTTTCCCCTAAGAGCAACGTACTTTATCCATAGATAGGGAATATGAATAGGATATTAAGTCCTTTCCGAAACTAGTTAGTCCTTTAGTATGGGCCAGTAAGTCTTCGGTTAAATTTTTTTCTGTAAATACAATAGAAATATTTAAAAAAATCCATTTAGTTTAATAGATACTTTAACTTACCTTGACTCGTTGTTAAATAATTATGCTGCTGTAGCCAATGTAATGCCTCATAGCAAAATACATCATGCTGTAGAGCTTGTTTATAATATTCCTCTGCGAATTTTCTATCTTCTAATGCTTCACTTATTTTGGCGAGTAATAAATATATTAAGCTTTTAACCTGAAAAGAAATATAACAAACTTTGTACCAAATATCGAATTATTATAATTAAGAGCATCACACTACATTCTTTTGTTCAACACCGGGTAAATCTTGTAATTCTTTTAACTCTAATCCGGAATCAAAGGGTTTTAAAATATTCAAGGCTTTCTCCAGCTCATTTATTTCAAACTAATTTAAAAAATAAGACTTTGTCAGAAAAGATTATTAAACAATAGACATGTTATAATGAATGCTATATACTTATAACTTACATAGCATTTGGCGACAAGAAGTTGACAGACGTAATATTTCTAGAATAATGCAATATTTCTCAAAATGTATTAAGAATAATCGTGATAAAGTTACCTTCTCTAAATATTTTGATTCAAGAATACTTGTGCAATTGTAATATTGTTTAGTTTGATAGAGCAACAAAGCGTACGTGTATACATCTTGGGGAGTTTCTAGAAAGTGTATAAAATTTTTAAGGTCAAGAATGACTAAAATTTTTATTAAATTGACTTGCCAGATGATAGACAGACAAGCTTATCGGCCCAGAAAAGTGCTGATTCTAATTCTTGCTGAAAAATTTGAATTTTTGAGCGATAAAATGGATTTTAATCAGAAAAGTATAAAAATTTAAGTTATCAAATATTATTCAGGGATAATGTTTTAAAATTTCAAAATAGTGTAAAGGTTACGAACAACTTCACAATATTGTTTAACAATATTCCTCAAGTATTCTAAATTTTCAGTTGAAACTTTTGGCATAGAATCTGATCTAGGCGCGGCCATTTTAAATTTCGACTGTTCAGCTAACCAATCATAGTGTTTGAACCTATTTATCAGAAACGTCCATTGATTGGATAAAAGTCGTCGACCTGGTAACAGCATTAGCAGACGAATTTGCAAGCAAGTCAATTAGTAAATTAGAGAAATAAAAACATTTCATCAAAATGGAAAATGAGCAGTCAAATTCGAAAACCAGAGATCCGGAGTGGGAAATGTACCGAAATATCTCATCAGAGGCTTTCGACCTTGTCGATGATGTAATAAATAAAGCTATAGGGCATTTAGAAAAAGAAATGAAGGGGAGAGAAAACACATTAGAGTCGATTAAATTTGACATGTCTAGGTCTTCAACTCTAATATATGACACAGATCCCAACGTTAAAAATATTGAATGGCTTAGCATAGCTAATTTTTCAGTGGATGACGCTGTTAAGAAAATAAATGAATTCATCCAGGTAATTGAAACAAGCTAAAATAAATTGAAATTCATGTACAAAGCGCCCTTAAATCAATGCAGACATGGGAGTTCGATCAAAGTTGGTTATATTGCATCGATTTTATAAAAGAGGAAGATTTAAAATATGACTGGCGATATAAATTTCGTGTTCGCTGGAGCATACCAACTAGACGGCAACCTATTCCCCGAGCTAGTGCGTCTGTTTATTTCGTTTTCACCAAATCAAAGATTAAACCCGAAGTTTGTTTAATTTATTAAAATATTCCAATGCATTAATTTACAATATTACTACTTCTTTTCGTTTAGGGATATCCAGTTGATGTCTTTTACGTCTTTGAAACTCAAAGACTCGTACACAGGTAATGAAGGAGCTGAAAGATTAATTATTTATGACAAACTCTTTTTATACTCAATTAGGCCCGGAAAGTCGAAATTTAGAGAAAAATGGCTAAAAGACATTATAGAAAGTAAGGTACTAATGCTAGAAGCGGTTGAATTTTAACGTATTTTCAATGCCTTAATTGGATTCGGGAAGCCTGCATAGCAATATTTCGTCATGAGATAATCTATTAAAACTGTCGGCAAATATGGAGACACATTCATGAGTAACTGTACAAAAAAAAGAGAATAATATTTGTAAATATACAAAAACAAGATAATTAATATGAAAATAGTTTACTTTATCATAATCGTAAAAGAAACAACTGCCTCCTGTAGTATATCTAACATATGGATGAACAGCTGTTAAAGCTTTTAAAATGTCCATAGATACTAAATTTAAATCTTTATTTGCTGTAGGTATACTATTTTTTATAGCTTTCAAATAGTGAAATATATATTCTTTGCCGTAGGTCTCTTTAACATCGTCTGAAGACGATTCCCACATTATTTCCAATTCTCTTTCTCTTTCATTATTCTTTATAAAAGAAAGAAATTGAAATGCGATTTATTGGTTTATTACAACTTTTCTGTGTGAATTTATGGCTGAATTATACGTACAAGTAACATTCCTGTTGACCCTCCAAAGTTCCCCGGCTCTGCTAATATTACTTTTACGTTAAATGGCTTTAATTCCATTCTGAGCTGATCCGTAAAAGTAGTTATAGCATGTTTACTCATTGTGTAGGGACCATTTGCAGGATACGATAGTCGTCCTTTTACACTGGTAACGTTTATAAGACGACCCTGAGATTTCCTCAAAAAAGGAAGGAAAGCCTTCGACATCCTAATTGTGCCATACATGTTAACATTTAAGACTTTCTCAAATAGCTGAAGTGGTGTCCATTCAACTTCGCCCAAGAAGTTTAATCCAGCATTATTTACTAATGCCCATAACTCCTTTGAAGATTTGATTAAGAAACTCTCTATTATCTTACACAGATTGATCACATCTTCATCAAGGGTTATATTTAACTTTACTACTCTTAAATTTTCGGTGCAATGCATTTTCAGGTCTAAGGCACCCTTTGATTTCTCATCAAGGCAACCGGCAAAAACTATAGCTCCTTTCGAATCCAAAAGCCTTGCGAGTTGATTGCCAAATCCACTATCGCATCCGGTAATAATGACCACTTTATCCTTTATCGTCGACTTTTTTTCTTTAAAGTAATAGAGTACAGAAAAGCATATTGCTAATAAACTTAAGGACACACTATATGGCATAACAACTGTGGAAGATAAGAGTACAAATCCTATCAACAGAAAGTAGGCGTTGCTAAAGTAATCCATCTTCTCATTACCCCGCAAATAATGCTTGGGATATTAATGTGGATAATTGGATTGTGATTATCTGACTTTAACTGATTAACAACAAAGTAACTTCCATATAACCTAACCTAATAAGACCAAATAAATAATCGGTCAAAAAAATGGAACACCTTGAATTTTCATAGACCAGCTTTTAATTATCGCTCTCAAATTCTTTTTCGTGTCTAAAAAAATCATCTTTTTTTTTTAGTGAAAGATTTTTTAATGTTAGGCCTATGAAAATTGGCGGTGTTTCATACTTTTGACAGATTACGTTATACCTTAAGTAATTATACAAAATTGTTCATTAGTCTGCGGTGATGGTCATACTGCTTCTAAATTTAAATTATCAACTCTTTCAACTCCCTCTCTTATCCATAAGAGACAAAAAGAATTTTTTATCCCCTCTTTTTTTCGCAATAAATCAAATCAATTTAATCAATTTCCACAGAGTAAATACAAATTTAGACAACACAAATTCGAAATAAGGTTAAAGGTTACCCAAAATAGACGAATTATTTTTTATTTGCCTAATCCTCACAATATCAAAAGGTTGAATCGATAGTTATTAAATTTTCATATTTTATTTATAATGAATAAACATTTATTGTTCGGCATAAGCCTCAAACGCACGATCTCCAAATTTAGAGAAATAAAGAACAAAAGCATCGTTATTTCCCAAAGTTAAATTGAAAAAAAATACAAAAGATATCTTCAATATTCAAATATTGAATTTGTTCATTACATTCAACGGAATTGAAGTGGACTTATTCTCAATCCTATACAATCCTTTCCGATTTCCGTAACCTGTAAAATTTTATAAATATACTTAAATTAGTATCAACAAAGAGAGAAACAAACAAATTTACCTTGGTAATTTGACAAACTTGTCCTTTAAACTCTGGTAGGTAGCAAGCATTACTAAGAGGACATTTAACAACCGGCTTGCCTCTGTAAATAGGTATGTAACTAGAAGCGCAAACATCGAAGGGGTTATGTTCATCATATCTCAAATCGTGAGCATCCGTTGGATTCTTTTCACAAACTGCAGCAAGTTTCCTTGCCTGTAAAGCAATTTCCTGCTTTGGTCCGAGTTCCAATAGCCTTAAAACAAAAAATATGTCTTCTAAATAATCAAAATTAAGAATTCACCTCTTACCTCCTTGCAAAACTTGAGGCCAATCTAAAGTTTTTAATTTTAAATGATAAATTCATAGCATTCCTCAAAGTCAAAATCATATGGACAGGTTGCAATTTGCAATGGGTGAAATAAGCAGCCATTTCGCAGATTCTCTTTTGATCTTCTATGGAATCTTTTGGCAGTTCTTTCCTTGCCTGTTCCATACTTAATCCAAGTATATACTCTCGGCATATCTCAATAAGCTGTTGGGCTTCAGCTAACTCTTGTTTGTTGTCCACAACTAGCAAGGGAACTGACAAGAGTATTGATCTAAATTTTTCAATGGCGTCTCCGAATTTTCCACTTGTGGTCAATTGATAAGCACTCTGGAGTCTTTGAACAAGATCACCTAATTTCAAACCAACTGCTGGAACACCTTGTCGAGGCCCAGCATCTTTCCAATTTCTATGAGGATAACCAAAGAGAGGCTCGATAGAGGGCGTGGCTTGATAACATGTTTTGGATCGTGAGTAGGTTTGAAGAAAAAGTGATTTATACTCCTTAAACTGTACGACACCAATTTGATCGTGTAGTAAGCGAGCGGCCGTTTCAAATGAACCCGCCAATATATGATCTACCGGAAGTTGCGAATTATTACACCAGATCTGAGATTGGGAAGTACCCTTTGTAGGAGGTACAAAGAAGCCCTCGCTGCCAGCACCACTTCCAATTTCAGTGTCTCCCAAGTCCATGTCAGGTAAATCAATGTCTGCATCATCCGGGTCCCAGCCATCACCTTCTTTTGCTTCAACATCCTCTTCGTTCACCTCGATAATTGCACCATCCTCATCTATTATTACTTCGTTATCAGACCATTCAGCATCTTCTCCATCATCAACGGCAATCAATTTATCTTGTCTCTGAGCCGTTCCTCCAGCCGCCCATCGTCTTTCAAAGAAACCCTTCGAAACCGTCAACAGTGGCCAGTTAGTTTCGTGTTGGGCTATTGGTGGTTGAGGTTGCAGAAGCTGGGCATCAGGCATTATTTCGGGAACTTTTTCATTTGCACTTTCAAGTTTTACTTTAAGTTGTTCAGCCTCCTCGTCTAAGCCATGAGTAGCGGCAGCTAGATATGCTAGTGATTTACGACCGCAATCTTGAAGGATTTTATGTCGTTCCTTTACATCTCCCAAGTATAAAGCGTTCTGAAATTGGGCACTACGGTCCTTTCTAATTTCTGCTATTTTCATCATCTTTTTAAGCTTTTCTAAATTTCCAGTTATTAAATAGAGGAAACTAAGCTTATCGAATGATTTTGTTCTTTGATAAGCCATCTCAACAATTTGATGATTGCCTTGCAATAAGGCAACTTCACCTAATTTTTTCCAGCATTCAGTATCATCTAAGGCTCTAGCACTCTCTAAAGCAGTTTCAATTTCGCCACATTCTAAAGCCAAACCAAATCTCGTCTTTTCATCTTTAACGAAGTGAAGGGCCACTTCCGGGTAACCCTTTTGTTGCAAATAGGCAATAATAGATTGACCAACTAGTTTTGCGTTTCTAACCATGTGCAATACTTCATCATACTTTCGATTGATGAGAGCTAATTTAAATTTGTATTCAGTGCAGTCAATACCGAGAACTCTTGGTCGGCATTCCCTATCCAAGCAATAAACATTGCTACCCTTAACGCGGGTGATGTAAACAGGCGTATCCAAGGTTCTAATAATACCATGATCTCCATTATGAAGAGCATATTTAATGTGATTCGATGTCGTATATATAAGTACACCATTTTCATCCCAAGCTGCTGATTTAACTCTCACATTTTCATGAATAGAGCAAAGATTTTCTAATTTGCGGTTACAAACAACAACGTTAACTTTTCCTAATAAGGCTACGTTGGCCATATCTGGTGACCAAACTGCATAACGTAATTTTGGTACTTTCACTTGTCCTAATTGACGTTTTTGCTGAACATCGAACATTGTTACATTATCGCCATCTTTAATGAGTAGGCAACCGGTTCCAGCATAAAATATTTCGTCACAATTAGGCAATTGAACTTTTTTAGTTATTTCATTTTTCAAGTTCTTTACAATGATAGTATGGGATCGATCAAGAACGGCAAATCTATTCCTTGCAACCCAAATGGCAGTTAATCCTGAGCTTCTTTTGCTATCAGGAGCATCTGGATTCTGAGAATCAGAATCCTTTGGAACACCGTAGAGATCATATACACTATTTTCCGGTGAGCTTGCTCTGGTGGTTAGTAAAACAGCATTCTCCGCTGGATTAAAGGACATGCTATATACTGGGGATTTAAGGCCTCCTCTCAATTGCATTACGGCTGTATCCTTGCTTGTGTTAAAATCTAGTCTTCGTAAAAGCTTTTCTTTCACATAGTACAGTAAATTTTTTTCAACAGAGAAAGCTGGTCGTTCTCTTTCAAGCTTGAAAACGAGCATGCCTGAATCATGACCGGCTGCAAATATATTTAGTGTGGGATGAGCGGCCAAAACCCAAAATCTATCATTTTCCCTTCTAAATGTTTGCACGGCAGTTCTTTTGGACATATCCCAAACACGGATACTTTTATCTTCACTATTAGATACAATTAATTCTTGTCTTGGGTGGAAAAGAACGCAAGAAACATTATTATAATGACCTCTGCAAGTGTCAACTTCCCAGGCTTTTGACTCGTTCATTCTCCATAGCTTAATTTGCCGATCATCTGCGCCAGATATAATTAAGGGTAGGGTAGGATGGAAGCTTACCCAGTTTACTCCCCGATCGTGTCCTTCGAGAACATGTTTTACAACGGCATCTGCTGTGCCAAAGAGATCTGTTTGCCCAGGGTGCTTCAAATGATCATCTAATCCACCTGGACCAGGAGAAATATTTTTCTTTCGCAGCCCAGAAATATCCCAGACTCTTACAGTTTGATCAAGAGAACAGGAGACAATCAAATCTTCTGTTGGATGAAATGTGGCTGCCATAACGTAATGGCTATGTCCAGTTAACACACTAACACATGATCGATTCTGCCAGTTCCAAATGCGAATTGTTTGATCATCTGAACTACTTAAAATCCATGGGTATTCATGATGGAATGTCGTTGTCCTAACATAATCGAGATGACCAGTTAAAGTGAATATGCATCTTTTTTGTTTGTAATTCCAAACTTTTATTTTATAATCATCTCCTCCAGAAACAAAAAGAGGTTGTTGATGGTGAAAGCAGACTCCTCTTACAGGTCCTAGGGAAAATCGAGTGAAGATCACAAGTTAAAAAAGGTTTTAAAAAAAGCAAGAAGTTAATACCATCATGTTCATCAAACTTGTCCATAAGAGTGCCCATGCGATAATCCCATAATTGAATAACTCCATTGTGTAGAGATGCCAAAACCCAGGGTCTTTTGGGATGGAAGGAAAGACCTGGAAACAAACATCATATATTGGGTATTCAGCTTTCTTGACATAAAAAAGTCTAAATCAATGATTAAAGTAGTCTTTATGGTACTAGTTGAGCTTTTGAAAGCTACTTTATAGTAAAAGGAACACATTTGCTCTTGCAAATGAAGACAAGATAGTTTACAAAACAAGAGCTTTAATCAAAGTGAAGGACACAATTTTCTTTCAAGAACACTAAAGAGTGTAACATTAATTGAAAGAGAAAAAGGTTATGAACTGAGAGTTTTTAACCAAAACTAACATAATTAAATATCTTTAAACTGTTTTGTTTGAACCGAAAATTTATTGTCATTTTACTTTCTTATTAAATATAATTCATTAAATCGCTCAGATTCATTTGAAAAGATCACAAACCTTTAACTCTAGCACTCTTGGTTTCAAATTTCGTCAACATTATCTGACGGCTCTTTCCCAAGATGAGTCTTGTTCAGCCGCAAATTCTGCCACGATGAACCGGATAAACAAAACAGGAAACAGAACGGAACTGTGGTTTTACAAGGACCGCAGTTGATCCGACAACAACTAGTGTCACCTAACGGTTTGATATAGATATTACGATATTCGATTCAACAAATCGATAAGCTGACACAGATAGATGACCTCTGTCTCGATTTAATCATTTTACTTGAAATCTGTCAGTTATTTTGCACTATTATAACTTTTGTAACTTAAGTTGAACAATATGTCTGCAAGAATTTTCCTTAGAACGCTTAATCATATCAGCTCACGACAATTTAAGGTTTCGAGAGCATCATTTCAACCTCTCCGAAACTATACACATTATCCTATAGATGATGACATCTTTGGCTTAACTGAAGAACAAAAACAAGTAACATATTTATTAAAGAAATTGTCTTCAATTACACAAACTTGCTATTGTAGCTTAGGAGGACTGTTTTCGAATTCGCTCAAGCGGAATTGGCTCCTCATGCTGATAAAATTGATAAAGAAAATAAGTGGGACGATTTGAGAGTTTGTATTTCCTTATAGTCATTCTTCGTTGTCGGCTTAACTTGTATTTCATTTCAGAACTTTTGGTTGAAATTGGGAAATCTGGGCCTTTTAGGAATAACTGCTCCAGGTTAATAGTCTTAAGTATTATTAGTTGGTTATTACACCTTTTCTTCATTTAGCTAAATATGGGGGTTCTGAAGGAGGTTATTTGGACCATCTGATATGTATGGAAGAAATATCTCGTGCTGCTGGAGGAATAGCATTAAGTTATGGTGCTCATTCCAATTTGTGTGTAAATCAAATTGTTCGAAACGGTAGTGAAGAACAGAAAGAAAAATATTTGCCTAAAGTAAGAAATTTCTGTTCTGATCATAAAATATGATCCTTCATTAATATAATTATTTTAGTTAATAACAGGAGAACACTTCGGTGCTCTTGCAATGTCAGAAACAACAGCTGGTTCCGATGTAGTCTCAATGAAGTGCAAAGCCGAAAAGAAGGGAGACTATTACATTCTAAATGGTTCAAAATTTTGGATAACCAACTTCTGCGATGCAGATACTCTAGTAGTATACGCTAAAACCGATATGAATTCAGCAAAGCCGCAACACGGTGTAACTGCATTTTTAATTGAAAAAGGTATGGAAGGTTTTAGCACAGGTGTACCGTTAGATAAACTTGGTATAAGAGGATCGAATACCGGGGAATTAATATTTGAGGATTGCAAAGTACCAGGTTAATAATTTTATTTTTTCTTTTATGACTTGTAAAGTGAGAAAAAAAAATTATGTTTAAAAGTGAAGAATGTTCTTGGCAAAGAGGGTAGAGGAATATACGTGCTCTTTAGCGGCTTGGATATTGAAAGGGTTCTTGCAAGTGCCGGTCCTTTAGGGTGAGCTCAATACGATTTCGCAAATACATTATGCATATGCATTATATACAGTGTATGTAAATATGCATATGAGCTACTTACCAAATTTTCCGACTCTCTCGTTATTAAGACCCCGTCCATGAAATTCCACATTTTAGACATAATTATAGTTTATTGTTTTAAGATACTACTGTATTATATAATTATATATGATATTAGCTTCAAAGTATAGCCATTATTTTCTCATTAACAGAGAAAAATATATTGGGTAAAACTAACCGTGGAATTTACGTTCTATTTAGTGGTCTTGATATAGAAAGATTAGTATTATCAGGAGGACCGCTTGGGTATATGATTCTTAAATCTATATTATGAAAAAGAATAATAATATTTATAATTTTTTTAGATTAATGCAAGCTGCGTGCGATATTGCATTTAAATATGCTCATGATCGAGAACAATTTGGCGTTAAAATTGGTACGTTCCAAATGCTGCAGGCTAAAATGGCGGAAATGTATGTTAAATTAAACACCACTAGGTCGTATGTCTATACCATTGCTCGAAGTTTGGACAAAGGTCTAATACTACCAAAGGTTGGGTGTTTAGAAAATGATATATAATTGTAAATAATAACTCTAAAAAATATAATTCAGGACTGTGCTGCATCCATCCTGTATGCTGCAGAAGAAGCAACCAAATGCGCACTTGACGCCATCCAAATTCTAGGTGGTAACGGCTATATCAACGATTACGCTACTGGCAGAATCTTGAGAGATTGTAAACTTTATGAAATTGGAGCAGGAACAACGGAAGTTAGAAAACTTGTTATAGGAAGAGCCTTAAATTCGGAATACACTAAATAATGTTTGAAAGTTTAAGTAATAAATTCATTGCGAATTTCAATCGAAATTATAAACTGACTTATTTATATACAGATCAATTAAACTGTTTAAAATATTCCCTATCCTAGTTTCCATATCTCCTACTAAGAAAAAATGATTTTATTAATCTCTTATCTCGAAGTAAAACTTTCCCTTAACACTTATTGTCTTAATATTATTAAATTAGAAACATGGCCTGTAGTATATCCTTTCTATCATATTTAAAAGAGATATTCAAATGATTAAGTAAAAAATAGGCTAGTATTGGCCTAATAATATCAAATAAAGCTAAATAGGGAAGTTATATTGCAAATAGATTGGAATATATCACGATTTAGAATCAGATCAATCTTTGACGATCGGTAAAACAAGATGCTTAAATTTCGTTGCGATGTAGAAACTATAGTTGAAAGTGAGTTTATAGAACTATTTCTATAAAAACTAGACAAGTCTATTGATTTGAAACTATATTCCAATCAACGTATTCTTTTAGAGACCTATAATTTGCTTCACACCAAAGTATTACGACAAATCAAAGGACGTGAAGGTCAAGAAAGAGATGATATTATTCAACTCATTGAAGAATTAACTATCAATCATGATTGTTGCAAATCTTGGATAGGAGGTGTATTCTATAAATAATTACTGTCTTATATATATATATATATGTATATATATATATAATGTTTATTAGGATGTTACTTCGACTCGAGCTCAATTAATCCAATCGATATTGAACCAAAGACGAGCCAGGATTCCAACTCTGGATATCTTTATATTACCAACAAAAAACGTAGGTATATTTCTTAATAATATCAATACCCGCCGTATAACTATA
This sequence comes from Dimorphilus gyrociliatus, assembly GCA_904063045.1. Lineage (NCBI taxonomy): Eukaryota > Metazoa > Annelida > Polychaeta > Dinophilidae > Dimorphilus > Dimorphilus gyrociliatus. The sequence goes on from CAJFCJ010000005.1 coordinate 1,864,931, forward strand.
TATTTTTTTAGCTTCCTCAATAAAACGACCATTTAGTATAGGTTTAATAATATATCCATTATCTATTCGCATGATTATAATTCTAAAAAAAACCTATTTATTCATATATTTTATAAAATATTGCAATATTTGTATCATTTATAGTTCATTGATGAAGAATGTCTATACGCTTTTTCTATTGTTATATTATTTTTGCATGAAAAATTCTTTGCAATTTGAGATTTTAACTTTTCACTTATTCAGTTATCCCTCTAGTGTCGAAAAGTAAATTGAAGAAGTTTTGTGTTGTAAAGAATAATATACTATCAGTTTACGACAAAGAGGATTCCCTGGAAGTTAATCAAACTTATCCAATTGGAAAAGGAGGAGGTACTTTTTGAACTATGAACTTTTTCAGCTTTCTTATAATACTTTTCCAGGGTACGAAATGAAGAACTATAAAGAAGACAAGAAGAAAGCGACATTCGATTTTGTATCTCCCGGAAATTATGTTATAAAGGTTTATTTTTGCAATTTTTGTCATTGAAAATATTAAATTTTCAAAACGAAATCATTAAATAGTGTGAGACAGTCAACAGAGAGGATGGACCACTGTGGAAACGTCTGTTAGACCCTGACAACGTGCTATTTGAGAGAGCAGAATGTACTAATTCAGATAATCCAAGTTCCCAATCCGCGGACCCTGAGATTATGGATGATTACGATGACGGAAATTTTATAAACTCCAATTTGAAAAGAACAGATGACATTGAGTAACAAGATACATAATTACACCATATTAGGGATGATAAATTATAGTTTTCTTTTTTTCTCAGAGACAATATTTATTACGATGTTCAAACAGTTGTCACTCAACCAACGGAAAAGAAATCTCATTTGACCAATCCTACTACAGCTCAGGTAATCTGTCCTCTTGCACAATTGATTTATCTTATTAATTCATATCCAATACTTTTGTTTCTACTAGGATGAGGAAGAGAGCTTGAGAGAAGACGACTGTGAAAATCTCTATCATGCTATTTACGATAGCTGTTGTGATGCACAGGATCAATTGATATTTAAAAGAGGTGATATTATAAAAATAGGAAAAGATTATGGTGAATGGTTAGTTGGCTACATGAAGGGTACATATGGACTGGTTCCTAAGAGTTATCTAAGGCCAGCCTATCAAAGAGTATAAGTGATATTTGATGTCAATAAGTAAATATGTTTCTTACTCTAAATTCAAAAATAATTAAGTATTTAGTAATCTAACAATAAATCGTAACTCGATTAATCTCAAGAATATCGTTATTAAACAGTTTAGCTGTCAGATATGTCTGTAATTACAAATTATATTAATATTTTATGATGTTTATATGTGTATTTAAAAGGAAAATGTTGAGTTACTAAATATATTCAAGTTGAAATTAATTCAAACTTATAAATTAGACTGGTTTCGTCAAATCACCAACATTGTCGAGTACAAAACAAAACGGAGCAATATACCGCTATGTTGACGTCCACTACTTCCGGTATGCCATGCACATCCGGTTCAGTGTCAACAATGGTAAAGTAAGAACACGCAACAATCGCTTGACAATTTCACTTAAAATAGCCCTCGGAGGTTTTGTAATGTTAGGAGCTGTAGTTGCTTATCGGGAGGACGATTACTGGATAAAACCGGCTCTGACAGATGGCCGGTTTCTTAAAAAGATCCTATACAGGAGGCAAAAAAGTAAAAACTGTAAAAGGTTTACATTATACTTCAAAAGCTAAACACACTAAAGAGAAGGAGTCGGTATATACATTCCCAAACCCAGCTTTCGATGACGATGATGATGACAATGACGATGAGAATATTAAATTGACAAGCCGAGGACATCATGAATCCAAAACTAAACTTCCAAAACAGAAACAACTGATAATGATAATACCTGTTAAAAAGGACGACACCCTGCAGAATTTAGCACTGAAATATCGACGGCCTGTTGCCGAAATTAAGCGCGTTAACAATTTACAAAAAGATCAAGATTTTTATGCTCTAACACATATCAAAGTACCTATTCTCGAAGATGGGGTTGTTAGTGAGCTAGTCGAAGACGATAGTCAAGTAAAAATCATAAATGAAGACGAAGTAAATGTCGGTCTTAAAGAATGTGATGATCCCGACATGATAGTAAAAACAATTAGCATAAAAGATTATTGCACTCCTTCAGAAGAAGCTCGAAAGTTTATGGTAGAAATGGACAGGGATATTAGTTCCATTGTAAAGAAAACAGAAAATTCTCGTAAAGAGCACTTAAATGACGTAATTAACATGTTAACAGCGCCTTCAATTCAACCCTTAAAGAAAGACTGGTTTCATTGGTCTGACTGTCGTTGTTCTTGGTCTTCCATTATAATTCTAATTACTTTTTTCGTTCTCGTTCCCGCAATATTTTATCTTATTTTCCGTTGTAAATGGTCAAATGGGTCTATAGAATGCAAATTTCACTAGCATCTAAGATATTTTTGCTCAATAGAAAAAAATACAGTATATGGTCGATTTTCGGTATTTCTCAATAGATCATTGATAGAGCATATTCATATTCTTTTTCAAAGATAATCTGACATTCTATCGTTCAACAATTTTTTGAATAATTCTGAAACTACTTGAAAGATTTCAAAATAAAGCCAAATTAAAAATTGGGGATTTAAATCTTTTTGCGTAAAGTGATGTCTTATTACATTAGTATCTCTTCCCTGATTGTGATATGAAATACACTGAACTATTTTATGTTCTAACCATTTAACTTCTGTATTTACTTTAAAATTAAAAAAAGCTATAATTTATTTGAAATATCTAATTCAAAAAAAAATCTGCCTTTTTTCATCAATAATATCGTTTATCCTATAACTCTAATCAAGATACATTAAAAGTTACTGGTGGCTTATTTATCCAAGTTGCTGGCCAATTGTCATCTCCAGGCTTATTACTTTCAACTAGACCCTCTCCTTGTAGTTCAAAGTAGTATTTTCCAGGGCAGAGGAAGAGAACTTCTTGCGATAATTCAACGAATTGAACTGAATTAACATTTTTAAATTCGAAATATTCTGAACCATTTATAAATACATTTGACAATTCAAAATCTTTATGATTCAAGTTTCCGTCATGCTGGTAAAACTTGGCAGAAAATTGAACATTTTTCAAATAGAGATAATCATAGGCGCATCTCAATGATATAGTAATTTTCTCTGCCTCTCCAACCTTGCAGGTAATTTGAGTATTTTCCAAATTTATCACAGTTTCATTAAGAACAAAGTCTAAATGGGGCATATAAAAAACAAGATAGAAGGTTATAAAAAAATAGAGTAATATATGTATTTGCAATCTTACTCCAGTCAATAATAGGATATTTCCATAGCTTAAGACAATCTTTACTCCAAGCAATGGTATCTAAAGATATTATTCCATGCCTGCCATTCAATAATCTATATGTCACTTTTGAATCGTTTCTAACTTCGTGATTAATAATTTCGGACGATAATTGAGCATCATTTGAAACTGGCTTAAATTTATTTACTGGGAAGCTTATTCTATTAATATTTGGATATTAATATCGTTAGTTATATAATTCTTAGATTATTCAATAGGAATGTTCACCTTGAGGTTTCTCCTTTACCAATACAAGCTGCATATGAACTTTTTTCGTGACTAATCCAAACTTTTCCTATTTGTAAATTCTCAATATCAAGATGAAGTAAGAGGCTTTTCCAACTAAGTTAAAGGTAACATTAAAGGAAAAATTACAATCATAAAACACAAAAAAATACTTACTTTAGACCATCGACTAAATTCCATTTCTTTACAATAACAGATGGCATTATAGTAATTCGAAATACAATTCCAGCTTTTCTACAATACTTATGTTTACTTTCATGATATTGAATTTTGACTAGATATTCTACAATCTGTAGAAAGAGTATTAATTCAAATACTTTTTATGTTTTTATCTACAATATGGATAATATTTACGTGCGACTTTTCAGGAGAAAGAATTTCTCTCTTTCTAGATGAAAATTCTGAAAACATTATAAAATTAACTTTAATATTTGATATAGTATAATTTCTATGACAAACCTTGACATATAAAATTATGAGTTCCAAATAGAGCAATCTTTTGTACAGCTTTCTCTCCAACTTTAATTGGTAGTCGAATATCCTCTGGATTTTTAAGGGAAACTACTGGCTCAGAAAAACCTTAAACACATAAAATTTTTATATAATAATAATATGAATTATTGAATAAAGAACAAACAATAATCTGATCCTTCCACATTTTCAATACTTAAATCTAAATTATCTACATCTATATTCCCAGAGTTGAATAGTGACATATCAACAATCATGCTGTAAAGTAGAAGAAAAAGAAAAAAAATGTACAATAAATACATATACTGAATATAAGTATAATTACGTTTCTCCACTATACAAATCCAAATTGTAGGCTTTATAAATGGGGCTTTCATAATCATCAGGAGAGAATATAACGCTTTGAGAATTATTTAAACTTGTTTCAATCTGTTTGAATTGAAAACATTATAAAAGTTGTCTCTAATTTACGTTATTGTTTTTAATATCGTTACATCTAAAACTGGGAGAGGATGAATTATATGGCATGAAAGGTTTTCTTCACTTAATGCTGCCAAATCCTTTATTTTGCTTATGCTCTTTATGCCAAACATGTTAAAATGATACTCTAAAAATAGATTTCAATAGATTATTTCTTATTTTTTTAAGGAGGTTAAAAACTACCTTTTAACAAGTATTTTCCCTCTTCTTTAGTTTCTCCTTTTACCCGATATTTTCTTCTTGTTTTTGGAGGAAGTGTAAAATTAAGAGGTACCCAATCCACATCGACTTTATCGAATACGGGAATCTAGCATAAGATACTTCTCCTTTATACGAACCATTTAAAATTATGTAAATATTTACCAAATTTTCACAAGTTAACGGTATAAGAGTTGGATTGAAAATTTGAAATTCTACGTAGAATGGTTCGTCTACGCACCATTTGGCAGCTAAATTAAATATTAATTGATTAACAACATTATTCTAATATTTTACCGCTTTACCTTCTTTTATGGGATTTTTTTTCCTATTATTCGCTGAAGGACTAGGACTTACAATAAATACACCAGAATCATCTTCTTTTCTTCCAGAGTCAATTTTAATTGGCTCCAGGTACTCAACTGGACGGATTAATTGAATTCGTTCAATTCGTGGAATATTTGTAAAATTTACTGCAGGCAGTTTTGTGTTATATCTTGTTACTTCAGTTGGCCTTTGAGGTTCGCTGTTATTCGTTAGTTTTTCTATATATTTACTATAATTTTCCAATTCTTTAGCGCTTAAATAAGGATATAGATTATTCAATAATAAACTAAAATGTTGAAGAGCTGCATCGCCATCTCTGGCATATTCTGCCATATAAGCTAAATCGGCTAATATTTGAACTTTAACTGGAGACGCCCATCCATTCTTCCATTGGTTACTTAAAGGATCAAACGATATAGCAAATCCTTTGTTACTGCCCAAAAGTAATTGGTGACTTTTCTTCCAAGAAGATATTAGTCTATCACTGGCCGTCATTTTTGCCGTTATATGTTTAAAAAAGGACGCTTTTCGTTCCATTTTAACTAAAGAATATAACGATGAAAGAGTAGAATATTGTTGTAACTATAGAAAGTAAATTAATAAATGACTCTGCGAAATGAGTAGAAAGTATATTAAAATAAACTGATATTACTTTTTCATCTTCACTTAAATTCAAATTAATATATATTAATTTTTCTAAATATCTAGCTCCATCTAAGTATTTCTAGAAAAAAAATTACATTGTTTTTGAAAACTGTACTGCTGATTATATATAATTAACTTACTTGTTGACTGGCAAAAAGCCGACAAGCTTTCATACAAGCTTCCATTCTAATTACTCCTATTGTATTATTTTTTCCATAGCATTCTACAGCCTCCATATACTTTTCAAATAAGTCTGAGGGTAATAATTCACCAAATCTTCTATTTACCGCTAAATCCAAGTCAGTAGCTACAAGTACGTTATTGAAAATAGGCTTTAATATTGTGAAAAAAGAGATGATAATAATTACCAGTTGATGATTGGGCCAACAATGAAGGAGTTTTTCCGTGCTTAACGGAAAAAGAGGAATTTCTATTGAATTGAGATCGCTCAGGTGATGGGTTATTAACTATAATATTCGTTGCACAAGTTCCTTCATAAGTAGCTATTAAAACCATTAATTTTAATAAAACATTAAGGAATGACTCTATTTTTAATCAACCTCCAAGCCAAATCCAGTCATTAACACCTTTTAAAATTCTAGCAGCAGTTTCGTAGTGAAGTAGGGCGTCCTGAGGTAATCCAGCTAGAAGACATAAGTCTCCAAGATGCTTTCTTATACGCCCTGTACACTTTTTCTTATAGTTTCTAGAAAGAAATTCTAAATTAGTAATAAATTTAAATGAATATAGAAATATTCTTCAAATAGTTTTTTTTTGTTGAATTTTCATTCAGAGAATTATTCAGACATTCTAAATTATTGAAATTATGTATAAATTATCAGGTTTTATAAAATTACTATATAGTTTGACATACCGTTCAAAAACACGTATTAAACTGCATATATTTATACACATTTTAAAGACATTCATTGAGCTTCTCGTCAGATGTAAACTATTTATAAGATGTCAACTAACCTTCCTTCACTCTCGATTCCAACTAATTCTTTTTTTTCTATTGGATTTTTTAATAAAGATAATTTATCTTGTCTTTCAATACTACGATCTTGTACTTTACTTTCCAAGATCCAAAATAAAGTTTCTGTTAATTCTTTAACAATTGCATCGCAATTTTCCAGAGCATGATCAAATGATTCGAAAACAACAGGTTCCTGGCCTGAGGATGTGCCATTCGATGTAGGCCCATCTTTCTCAATTGACTCATAATATTTATCCTCGTTATGTTTTATTTCGTTTCCTTCATAGCATTTTATTGTAATTAACTTTGAGTTGTAAAATGTTGAAATATAGCGTTGTACGTGAGCTTCAAAATCAATTTTTAAATCACTTAACTCAGAATCGTTTTTAGCGGCACCAATGCATATTAAACCTAAAACTCTTCTGTGCATCTGAAATTCTCCCCACTCATTGTTCTCCACTGGATAATGTCGTTTGAATCGTATATTTAAAACTCTATCTTTATCGTGAATACGGACGAATTTAGTAAAATTAAGTTTATCAAAAAGAATTTTGAATTGATCATCGGTTAATGAACTGCCAACTTTTTGTACGTCAATTAGAATTGCACCATGATCTTCTACCCGGCAAGAAAAGTCAGGGAAGCTCATTTTTCTGAAAGACGGTCAGATGGGAGGATGTGTCCGAGTTTAGTATGCTATCAGTGACATACGAATGGTGACAATCTTTAAATTTATAAGCAATAGGTTCAATACTTTCTAATTTCTAATTAAGTTATGCTCACTATTGCAGATGATGATAAAATGGAACTAATTGAGCACGAAAAATGTTCACTTGTATAGAAATTGATGCCAGACCGGAAGTTACGCGCAAATTCGACTTCGTACAAAAACATTCGCAAGAAATTAAAAAACCAACACTTTTACGAAAAAATATTAATAAATAGAACCCCATCCAAGTGCTTAAAATTTTTTATACGAAGACTACCTCGGTACAAATTTCCGCATCCGCTTTCCGAGATACGCCAACGGAACGCTAGAAAAATTCCCCCAGTTTTGATACATAAAAATGGTACGTTTTCATTCAAAATATAAATTTAGAATTGGATGTAGAATATATTCATGTCACTATTGATCAAAAAACCGATTAGCTGAATAAAGTTTTTATTAATTTCAGTCACATACTATTTTGCTCGTACAACCTGGGAAAAAACCCGAAACACGAACATATTCGGACTATGAATCGGTTAACGAATGCCTCGAAGGTATACTATAGAATAATACATCTGAGCATAATTTATTATGTTATTCTTATTTAGGAGTTTGTAAAATCTATGAGGAATATCTCAAACGTCTAAATCCAGATAGCCCCTCTATCACGTATGACATAAGTCAACTATTTCAGTTTGTTGATAATTTGGCCGACCTCAGCTGTCTAGTGTAAGCTTAGATTTCTTTTTGCAGTTATTAGGAAAACTAGCCTAATACTATCTGCACCGAGATACTGTATCATGCTCTTTAGAGAAAAAAAATAATTAAAATGTTATACTAAACAATTGCAGATATCAGAAGTCTTCATCGACTTACGTACCACACAACAAGGATTGGATCAAGGAGAAAATTTACGTGTTATTGAGAAGACAAGCTGGAGGAAACAAGTGAATGACAGTTTACTATGAACAACCAACATCTTTTGTATTTATAGTGGACCTAAACTTGTTTGTTTGCACTGTCTATCAGTAATGGTTTTCATTTATATCTCTTGAGCAAGTAATAAAGAAATTAAATCCCAAGTAGTTTTCACATAATGGATGCTGGAATACCATTGATAAAATCGAGTGCTGATTCTGTTCAAAACACTTCCTAGCAATTTTTTTTATCTTTCGTTCTATAAATTATATAAACTAAGTTATTCCATTTTTTTTATTTTTTCTACGGTTTTGCTTAAAAATAAAAATAAGATGGCAATCGCCTGGCTTTAAATGAACAAAAGATTATTGATTTAGCTTTTATTTTCAAAAAGATGTGATAACCAAAAGTTAGCATATTATTTATTGAAAATATGCAATCTGACCGTATTAAACTTAAACATTTTTCAGCATGTCGAAACGTCGGCTTTTTACTAGCGTACTATGCTTACAATTTCTTTCTATTTTTAACGAAAGGTGAAGGTCGTTGTATTTTAGAGTGGCTCGAAAAATAATACTCTGTCGTGTGGAATACAATAGGGTAACGATACATGTGGATTAGGCTATTCCAGTTATAAACATCGATGGCCCCATTAAAGTTTGAATTAGTAGCCAAATGTTCAACCACCAAAGCGAGAGTTGGAATCATGACGTTGACACATTCAACTGTCAATACACCGGTGTTCATGCCGGTAGGCACTCAGGGAACACTAAAAGGTCTATTACCCGATCAAATGTTGGATCTAAATTGTTCAATAATGCTAGGAAATACATATCACTTAGGCCATAGACCAGTCAGTAATTAAACTAATTTTTAATTGATAAACTCTCATCTTTTATTTTCTCGCCTAGGGACCAGAACTTTTAGATGCGGCTGACGGTTTGCATAACTTTATGAGATGGAAAAATTCATTACTTACCGTAACTGATTCATTAAAAGTTTCTACAAAGTAATTTATAACTTAATTATAAATTCCAGGACAGCGGAGGGTTTCAAATGGTCTCATTGCTGAAATTAGCTGAAATAACAGAAGAAGGAGTAAGATTTCAATCTCCGCACGACGGATCCATGATGATGCTAACGCCTGAACATTCAATGCAAATTCAGAATTCCATTGGTAAAATGCAAATATATATATATGAATAAGAATATAGAGAATCTAAGAATATAAACATGAAAATTCCAGGAGCAGATATAATGATGCAATTAGACGATGTAGTAGACAGCAAAATAACTGGTCCCAGGGTGGAAGAAGCAATGCATAGGTCACAAATTGTTTAATTGAATTTCTACTCTTTTATACACTCACCAGAATCTTTGAATTAAATAGATCCATTAGGTGGTTGGATAGATGTATTAAAGCGCACAAGAAAACTGAAACTCAGAATCTTTTTGCAATTGTTCAGGGAGGTTTAAATCCCGAGCTAAGAAGACAGTGTGCTCAAGGTATGCTTAATCAAATTACACAAACTTTATATGAAAACCCAGTGAATTATCGGTCTTGAAAATAGAGATGATCAAAAGGGATGTGCCTGGTTATGCCATAGGCGGTTTGAGTGGTGGTGAAGAAAAGAAGCATTTTTGGAAAATGGTAACACTGTCGACTGATTTACTGCCTACTACAAAACCGCGTTATTTAATGGGTGTTGGATTTGCAGTCGATTTAGTTGTCTGTGTCGCGTTGGGCTGCGACATGTTTGATTGCGTTTTTCCTACAAGAACGGCCGTTTGTATTATTCTCTTACCTTGGCTTCTAGTTTACATTTACAAAACTATATATATATATTATGTATTATCTATATTAGCGATTTGGAACAGCATTAGTTCGTTCTGGGCAACTCAATTTAAAAACTCAGAAATATAAATTAGATATGAGGCCAATAGATGAAGAATGCGACTGTGTAACCTGCAAAAACTATACTAGAGCTTATTTACACACAATAGTAACCCAGGAAACCGTTGCATCGTCTCTCTTGACGATTCATAATGTTGCTTATCAGGTATCTGGTGAAAACTTAAAAATATATGAGTAAAATATATAATTTATTTTTCTTTCAGCTCAAGCTGATGAGTGAAATAAGGGAAAGCATAAAAAACGATAATTTCCCAAGATATGTTAAAGAATTCTTTCGAAACATGTTTCCAAAAAAAGATTATCCATCATGGGCAGTTGATGCTCTGAAATCAGTTCAAATCGACCTTGTCTCTGGTACATAGATATTGTTCCATTGTTGCATATATATATATATATATATATGTTATACAGTGCAGCCTTTCGAAGCACTGACTTAACTTAAATTTGAATAAAAATTTTTGACATACGACTATAACGAGTGAAGAAAAACAGTATGTTACAGTAACTTAGTGATTTCTCAAAGCCTATCAAGATAAAGGGTTTGTGAGAAAAATATCGAGATATACATTCAAGTAAATATTCATTATTTACTCTTTCGAACTGCAAATTGATCACATAGAACAAAATACGATAACACTTTCCTGTTGTTGAGAAATACTTTCCGATAAAATTTAATGGATAAAGCAGTTATTTCTACAAATGACTATCCAGTTAATAAATTTCTCTTAATGTCTTTACATCTCTAACAGAAGAAGGAATCTGCTATATAAAATTAATTGATATCGATTTCTTAATAACACATTAAATTGAGGCTTGAATTATTAAATAGTCGTGTGTTTTTTTCATCTTTCTTTGTCAATATAATCTTTTACTATATAAAAAAAAGTGACTATAACTTTTATACCTGGAAAAACTGCATCGGAGTTATATTTCATCTTGTAAAAATGCAAATGATAGGTGAGTATATTTCAATCGATTCTCAAATTGATGTAATTTGAATAGGAAATTTGTATTGCATTGCTTAATATTCTATTGTGATCAAAGAAAAAACGGACTAACGCTGAAAATGAAAAAAATGCACTCGTATGTTTTGTAAATTTTTTACTCCAATTATTATGTTTTACAAACTCCTCCCCATAATAATAGGGCAATGAGAGAGATTCTTACTTTTCTTTGTTCTTTCGTCTCCACCCTATATGTAACTTTATTTATTTATTGCATCTTTTTTATGAGAATTAGAGCAGGTTAGAAATGCATCAGAAAAAAATTAATATTATATCTTTGAGAGGCAAAGTGCTCAACAGCTTGTAATTATAAAAGGGGCGTTTGAGCATATGTTTTTTCCTTATAAAAAATATACTTATATCTTTTTATAAAAGTGCTGCTCAGAGTGACCTTAATTTCGAACGCTGAAATTTTTATATGGTAAGAACAGACTTGTCTAGATTGAACAGGAAATAATGAATCGATTTTGACGCCGCCTAGCGGGATTTCATAGAGTTGCAGCCTTAGTCGTTCTCGATGTGCAGAGTCCTACCCATCACACGATCAAATTTTTGTCTTGGTATTTAAGGGTAATATAAAATATTTTATAACATTTACAATTAATAAAAATCGAATGCTTTTACATATTTTAAAATTCGATTCGATTATTCGGAATCGGAGTATCGATTTTTTACCTCTACTATTTTGTATTTATATTCCGCCATTTTGTCGGGAATTTTTTCGTAGCTGCTTGAGGATCGAATCGGCCTTGGTAATTCGAATATATTTGATATTTGTAGCCTTTCATCGTGTACTAGCTTAGTTAATGATTAATTTACGATCTAGTAGGCAAAATATGGGTAACAAAAGGTAGATAATATTAATAACGCGATGCAAGTTTCCGTACCACCTGTTGGGTTTTGTTGTATTCCTCAACTACCCAGTTTAGATCTTTACAATCGCCTGATAAAAGCCTAGTGTTTTCATATTTGGTAGATATAAATTATCATTTAGATTAAACATTTTTAATAGAGGTAAAATTAAGACTAGTAATTCTTTTTTGTTTTCCACGGAAACTATGACGATCGGTTAAGCCAATAGAGCTTATCCAGAAGAGTTTAAGATAACGCCAATAATTGCTTCGTCACGTTATAAACATTTCTTCGTGGAAATCAATTTTTCCTAATGTCAGAAATTGGATATTGTATAATTCTCTACGAACTCTTGATAAAAGAAGAGATAATGAAGTAACACGCCTATGTACCGTTGAGTACACGGTGGTGATTATATCCTTTGTTAAGACCGTCATAAGCAGCTATTTCTTAGTACTTTATATTTTGTTATATGAAACGTTTGAATACGAGGATTGATCTTAAAAAAAAAAGTTCATTTTTCCTAACTCAGATAATATCTGGTTTTAGTTAACTCCGATGTATTTTAAAGACTTTAGTTTCATTTCTTACCTTAGCAGGAAATTAATTACATTACCTGCTTTGAAGCCCAATAACCTTGAAATCATTTTTGATGAAAGAACTGTTTCAAATTTATTCTATAAGACATCAAGTTTCCAATTGTGACAAATTGCATGCCTCCTTTAATATATATATGATTAGTTTCAAAGTTACAACATAATTTTAGTATTATTGTTTTTTTTTCAGGTAAAAAAATCATGAGCGACAGTGAAGGAGAAAAAAACAAAGGTACTGATTATATTTCACTTAACATATGCAAATTTACAGTCATAAAATTACAGGAGTGAAGCGTGAACATGATGAGAGTGATAAACACGAAGATCGTGAGCAACCACAAAAGAAAATGCGGATAGGAGAAGGTTCCCAGATTGAATGTAGAATTTTACTTCCAAGCAAGGTAATTCAATGATATGATTTACAAATGGTTATTATATACTCTCTTACAATTAAAGGTTGCCGGCGCTATAATCGGAAAAGGCGGATCGGTTATCAAAGGGTTGAGAGAAGAGGTAAGATTGTATTTTTTTCAAACATTTTCCTTCATAGATCAATATACAGAATGAAATTGACATCACCCGTATTTGCATATATAAAAATATATAATAAGTTCCATTAGCTAGATTCAAGATAGCTCAACAAGATCCTGTGATATATCTCCATTCAGCCTGCGAAAATTCTCTTTAAACACCTTTTACTTTTACGATATTAAAATTATTACGAAGAACTCCATTATAAACTCACGATGCCACAGCCTTACCAGCAGTGTTCTGTTCTAATCGGCGGTGATGAACATGTCTACATGCAACCTATTAAGCATGTTTCGTGTTCATCTTTACCAATATATATATCTACATTTATATATAAATATATATGAACACAAATATATATATATATATGTATATATATATATACAATTCTTATATTTATATACCTATACACATATAAGTTCTTATATTTATTTCATATCCAATCGTCCATTTTTATATGATGTCACTAATGCGAAGATTTTTTTCCCGTTCCTGCTTCATCGTCCGTTTGGCGAACTTGGAATAAACTATCCACCCTTAACAGTACAATGCCCATATCACTCTACCAGACTCAAGATCCCCAGAACGGTGAGATTTTCCCCTACATTTACAGCTTCCGTACAGCCTCTTAAATCTGACAATACCACTTACAAAGATTATTATTTTGTCTAAATAAGCCATGCTAACTGGTCCCAAATCACATTTTGCCTCCAGTGGTATTGTTTCAATTGGACCAAAGTGTCTCGTTCCAGTAGCTAAATCCTTTATCAGGACTGTTGAACGTGGCATTCCTACAACTTTTTTTAGCCATTTTTACCCCTAGACCACACGTCATTAAGTCACAAATGCGATTTAAAATTTTTTGGGTGGATTCCTAAAACGAACCCGTCTTTAAAACAATACCATTCTTGACTTTGACGAAGAATAAACTCACTCTTCTTCACTGTTGCTTTACCCAATATAGGGAAATTATTGGTTATAAATTTTTACCCAGTTTAATAAGTATAACCTTTGTGAAACAGTGTGGTTTAACTAGGTTCTTTAAAAATATTTCGAATGTATTTTTTATCACATACTCTCGTTTATAGGATACTCGTAATAAGTGCCACTACGGGCTCTGTTTGTGAGTTAATGTTGAAAATCGTGCCAATCATCGAAGAAAACGTTAGTGTTATTTAATTCCTTATTAATCTCATGAATAACACATTTTCTCGACAAAGGATGAAAGAGAGATACGCTTACTTGTGCACCAGTCACAAGCTGGTTGCATTATTGGAAAAGCTGGAGCAAAAATCAAGGAATTGCGTGAGGTAATAAAAAAGATAATCAAATTTCTAAATGTTAAGTATAAAATGACGACATTTTATAGCAAACTGGGGCTAATATCAAAGTGTTTGGTAAATGTTGCCCGGATTCCACTGAAAGGGTGTGTGCTATTGGTGGCTCTTCAGCAACTACTATAGCTGATGCTCTTGGTGTGATCTTTGGGTTACTGCAATCATGCCCACCTAAAGGTTATAGCAATTTGTACGAACCAAATAATTGCGATGAATATATGATACAAGAGTATGGAGGCTTCTCATCAATGCAAGATAGAGGAGGTCGAGGCGGTCGAGGTGGTAAAAACGATAGACGAGGAGGTGGCAGAGACGGAGGTAGAAGAGGTGGGGGTTCAGCTCCTAACTCATCTGGAGGTAGACGAGATCGCATGTCAGATCGTGGAGGAAGACGAGATACAGGGAGAAGAGGAATGGCTCCAAGGGGGGGATTTCGTGAAAACTTCCCGCCCGAGGGCATGAGAGATAACAGAAATAATAGGTACCCTGAGGGAGGACCTGGCTTTGGAGTTAGAGGTGGCGGAATGTCAGATACAAGAGAGTATAGTGGAATGGGCGGAAGGATGGATATGAACAGAGGGGGATATGGAGGACGAGATAATGCTTTTGCTGCTGGCGGTGGCGGCGGAGGGGTTGGGAGTGGTGGAAACGGTGGTATGACTGGAGGAGCTAGAGGAAGTTCCAATTATGGCGGAAGGGATGATGGGTAACCTTTTGATTTACTCTTAGTATAAAGGTTAAATAAATTTTTTTTAGCTTTGACAGCGGTATAATAGACCGAGGAAACTTTGGCGGCGAATACGGCAGTATGGGAGGTAGAGGAGATTTTAGTGCATCTAGAGATACATATGACGACGACCAAAGAGGATTTGGTGGAAGCAGCACCACTGGCACTGGAACAGGAGGAGGAATGCGCAGCCAGATGGGAAACAGAATGGGTAGTAATTCTGGAGCTTACAACAAAACTTTTGCTTCTGATTCAATGGTATGTGTACTTTAACAATTATTATCTATCAAGCCAGTTGAAATTAATTTTTATAGGGAGGAATGGGCAATCAAGGAGTGATGTTTGGTGGAGGAACGAGTCACGTGCCTTCTTCAACTCAAGTTAGCATTCCGAGAGATGTAAGTACTTTATTGTATTGTTTATGTCTTTTATTACTCTTTTGCTGAAAAACAGTTGGCTGGAGCTGTAATCGGAAAAGGTGGATCTCGCATTCGTCAAATAAGAGAAGAATCCGGTGCTTCAATTATTATGAGTGAAGGACAAGGAAACGAAGACCGTATTATAACAATTAACGGTTCACCAGAACAGATACAAAATGCCCAGTATTTGCTCCAAATGAGGTAAGCATCTATCATACATTAGTAGCATGTTTTAAATTTAACGCTAAAATATATTTGTTGATAACACAAACTGATAATTTAGAAATGCTATTTCCGAAAGCTTCATAAATATTTTATTAACAAACTCATTTGTATTAATAATATTAATGTTAGAGCTTCTGTGAAGCATGGGTTTTGGTGGTGGTTTAAACCTGGTAGAGCGGGTGTGGAAGACTAGTGATTTTGTGTTGATTTGATGACAAAAAATCACTATCTTCCCGCACATGTTCTACTACTTGCTGCTTTTTAACCCCCGTATCTTGTAGAGCGGGCACTAACTTTTCCTTTGTTTTATATTAACAATTCGAAACAAAATACTGATTTGACTACTTTTTCAGCGTGAAGCAATACACGGGACGCTTCTAAGGAACTTGTAGGATTCTATTTGCTGTTTGGTTAATGAGTATTGGGCAAAAACAATATTGTTGTAATTGTATATTTTTATACTTAATAAATGCTTGAGTAGAACAAAAAATAAAATTCATTTCGAAGTAATCGAAGGCATGTAATAGCAAACGAAAGTGTATTTTTTTTAAAACGATACAAGTTTTATTTAGTGCTTCTTCATTATATATAACATAGACCAGAGTTTTTTTGAAAATCGAAAATTCAACTTAAAAACTCTTCCAGAGTGGTATTAATAATCATCTCCTCTGCTAACTACTTCTTTACAAGTTGGTCTGAGGATAATGGTGTGTTCGTATTGAGCTGTATACGAACCTTTAATGTCACACAATGGAGGATAGGGATCAACCACACCTGCGTCACACAAATTTTTCAGAGCCATTAAATACTTAGTCTGGCCTAGACGGTCTAGCCACCGTCTACAGAACGCTAAAGTTCCAAAATTCTCGTTTATGATGTTAAGCAGTTGTTTTGACTTCGACAATCGCAGAGGAACGTGACCAATATCAAAGTTTTTCATGTAATGAGAACATTCCATATCATCGTGAACCTATGAAAAAACATCACTAATTATTTTACATTGAGGTATAGCATTAGCCTTACCTGTCCTTTACCAGTGGAACCAAACGTTTCAATAGCGTAAAACTCGCCTTCCTCCATTCGAGTAGCTTCACCTCTCTTTACTATAGGAACTGTTTTGCCTGCATGTACTCGATAGTGTGAAATTGAATGACCGTTCAGATTTCTTATAGATTTTATAGGATAGGTTTTTCCATTTAATTCAAGCTGAAAAGCAAAACAACATAAATTGATTATCTTTTACCGAAATGGAATGCTTTACTTCATAGCTCTCCATAACTTCTTGAATAGCAGCACCAACATCACATAATCTAACGTCAATACCAGCTTCCTTTACTCCAGTATTTGTAGCATCTTTTACAGCTTTCAACAAATTGTCATATTTGGGATTAAATGCCACAGTAAAGGCACTATCAATGATTCGACCACCAATATGTGTTCCAAAGTCAACCTTCATTACATCGTCATATGTTAAGACAGTCGGATCACCAGCATTTGGGGTATAATGGGCAGCACAGTTATTTATAGAAACACCAGTTGGAAAGGCCAATCCAGCCTCCAATTTGTTTTCTACTATAAGTCTTCTTGCTGTCTCTTCAAGTTCCTCACAAATCTGTTAATGATAATGGATAAATAAACTAATACTACAGGTTTGAGGTATACAAACTTTTATCATTGATAATCCAGGTTTGATAAATTTTTGCATATATTGTCTCGTCTGCCTATGAACTTCAGCGGCGTGTCGTAAATCATTGTAAATTTCGCTATCTACTAATTCCAAAGTTTTCTTCTCTTCAGAAGTGAATCTAAAGTTTATAAAGTCAGTATCACAAGAAATTTTTTTCGCTGTTTGTTCTGTTTACCTATTTTTCCCCCAAGTTACGTCGTTTGGAATTGGGTAATCCTGGATTTCTCCAATAGGATACTGATTATCTTTGAAGATTTCCCTTATTGGGATCGTTGGGGGATCTGTCTGAGTTTTAACCGATCCCTTCTTCTTCTTCTTCTTCTTTTTTGGGTTAGATGACGACGCAGCTATAAAAATACGAGCTGATAGTTTTATATTCACACTTATTTTCAAAATTATTATCACCTGCACCATCTGTTGCATCTTCTTGATTTTCGCCTTGAATAGTAAGATTTTCTACACCTTCTTCTAGTCCGTTACAATTTTCATTTGCTTCTGTCTTTCCTGCAAAATTTTGACCCACGAGGCACGTGTGTAGGAGATTTCATTTTTTACGTCATTAAATAATTACCCTTCTTCTTCTTCTTCTTCTTCTTCTTCTTTTTAACTTCTCCGTTGGCATGCTCTTCCTCTACAACGTCTTCTTCCTCTTTATCAACGCTTTCGTCGACATTCTGCAATTGATCCTTAGCAATGTCCGCCATTTCGAAAATTTATGCGGGGCTGCTGTTCCCTTATATCAATAAACACTGAGCTTGAACAAAAGCTATAATTATTTGTTTTTATTTTTTTTATTATCTAATCAAAGAAATATTTTTGATCAATTTAATTCTCCTGTATTTAATTTTTTTGTTTAGAACAGTAATTAACTTTTGTCTAGTTTCTTTACCAAAATTGGTGCATTTCCAAAAATACTGACTTAGAAGTGTTATATTGTCAATCTCTAATGTATTTTAAGTAAGGATAAACTATGCTCTACTTTTATAATACTGTTTATTTTGATATTATAGTTTTGCACTTCGAACAATATAAGTTTTAGATCTACTGCTTTAATTAATACGTGATTTATTTGGCTGTAAAAAACATTTGAAAAATTAAAAGCATAATAAGATTAACAAGCAGTTTAATTTTAAAGCTTATGTTGAATTTCTTTTACAGATGTTTAACAAAAATTTTAAAAATATTTTTAAATTGTAAAATGGTTATTTAAAAAAGAAAATTTTAGTATCGTTCCGCTTTTTCACATAATAGTTAATTTAGTATGGTATAGTATTCACTATCAATAAATGCAGAATTAATCAATAGAAATTATATCCGTACCAAACTATTTTATTGTGGTCATGTGACTTGATTGTCCAATCAAAATGTGAATGTGCCGAAAATTAAGGAAAATCAAATTTTTGAGACATTCCCACAACAAAGGAATTAGAATTAATTATACTTCAAATTGATATTATTGTTATGAAATTAAAGATAAGAATAACACGTTACAATATTATATAAGAAAAATTTTCTATGGCGTTGCTAGCTTGAGATACCCTTTCGCGATAGATATTCAATTGGATATCTCTTGTAACAAAGGGCGATAATGGAGGGGGTGGAAGCGGACGATTTATCTCAGATTGAAGAAGTTGAGAAAACTCAAGAAACACCTGAAAAGTCAATTTCCCCCGAGGAGCATGATGATGAAGTAGAAAAAGATTGTCATGATGTTGTCACCGATGAAGGATTAGGGGGTAATCCTCCGAAGGAATTAAAACAAGTAACTGGAAGAGGCGTCACTTTAGCACTTTTGCTCAGGGATAAACTAATCGAACCTGGTGAAGAGGTTCTTTCAATTGAGTATCTAGGTAAAAAATTTGTGGCCGATTTGCTACCGGACGGTAAATTAAAGAGTCAGGAAAATGTATTTAACTCTCCTAGTGCATGGGCAATTCATTGCAAGAAAGTTGTCAATCCAGACAAGAAGTCAGGCTGTGGATGGGGTTCAGTAAGATATAAAGGAAAAAAACTCGACACTTATAAAACCCTCTGGTTAAAAAATAAGGGTTTGGTTGTTCCTACTGGAAATTACAAGTGTCCTGTTGAAGATTTTACTTTCAATGTTTATAATCCAAAAAACATAAAAGCTCCAACTTCAGATGACACTGGAGAACCTATTGACCATTCAGCTTTGCCAATTCGTACCATTCCTTCAAACTGCTACACTCTTGTTCAGTGTTCAACAGTGTCTAGTCAACCTTTCTCAGTTTCAATGAATATAAGTAGTTTAGTGACGATGGATTTACACTCTCATGCCTCCTCTTCTCAAGTTATGGGTTATCTTGGAGGATCTTGGGATGCATCGGAACAAGAACTATCTATTATCGCAGCTTTTCCTCTGTTTTGTTGCTTAGAAGACACAGAAAATTCTGCTAAAAGTGAGCAATACGTAAGGTATTTTATGGAAAAACGAAATCTCATATTAGTAGGATGGTACCATTCTCACCCAAGAGTATCTCCGTGTCCAACAATCTTTGATATTGATTGTCACATGGAATATACTTATAGAGTTAGAGGTGCAACATATCAGCCATGTATAGCAGCCATATTTTCTCCTTTTAGAGGCACTGGTACAGAAGGCCGGTCCGAATTTAATTTATTCTGGGTTGCAGCACCTTCGGAAAATCGAACATTAGAATACGCTAAACCTATTAAAGTAGAATATTCTGTCAAAAATGACAGCTTAAACGATGCAAACGTTCTTCTACAAATAAAACTGATAAGCGCTTTCTACAAGGAAATGAAAAATGGAATCAGATGGTTAAAAATCTGGAATGATAATAAAAACTATTGGGATAAATTAAAGGTTAAATAGAGTTTAAAATATATTTTAATATATTAAACTTTTTTTATGTCACGACAGATGTCCTTAACAGAAACTTTTCAAGAATTTGATTACAAAGAACCAACTGAAGACTTTTTCGATACAGTTCACCAATTTCTAGAACTCTCTTGATATTATCATTTTTTAAATATGTATCTAGTTATTTGATATTATTTGTTTTTTTTTATTCTGAGAAAAATACTTTTAGATGTCCCCTAAATATGTCTGACTAGTTTCCTTATCTATACAACGAATGTCTTTTTCTCTTTGTCATCTCAGCCAGTATAAATACAATCTATTGTTAACATAAAGGCATTACTTATTAAATAATAGCATTCTTTTTCTTTTAAGATTTATGAAAATTGTTTTAAACCTATTTATGAGAGATAGCAGTTGGATAAACAGTTGTATTAAAAGCAAAACTATTTGGCCTTCTCTCTTCAATTAGTAATGAATTTTATAGTATTACTTTCAACTTTCCTCCTACCTTTGGTAGTGGATTCGCGTTCTTGCAAGTGAGAATTTTCTTATCGAATGATATGTGATAATTTTATAAACACATCTCTGTTTTTATCGTTTTAAGCGAAACTTGTTATAATAAAGTTGGATGTTTTGATAATTGTCCTCCGTTTGAAGCGTTTCCATTACCAAATAGTCCCGAAGATATAGAGCCTGAATTTGAGCTCTTTACTAGAAACAATCGAGATCAACCGGAGATTATAAGTGACGAGTTCCTTGGGTAAATATCCAAATGATTTAAGATCAAAGCGAACATACATTTCAAATCTGTTTTGTCTCTTAAGAGAAAATTTTGATGGGAAGAGAGAAAAGACTTTTTTTGTTTTACATGGTTTTGCTGGAAGTGGACAGGATGATTGGGTTATCGAAATGAAAAACAGCCTTTTAGATCAAGTTCTTGTTTTTTAACTATAAATTTGTTTATTCATATATAATTTTAACAATTGTTTTCCAGTACGACTGCAATTTCATCTCAGTAGATTGGAGTTGGGGAGCTCTCCCAGACATTAATCGACCCATTGATCCAGGTTTTTAGATGTAAAACATATTTCTTTAGCTTTAATAAAACTCACTTTATCTCCAATCAGTTCCATCTTCGAATGCTAGAGTCGTTGGCCGCATGATTGGCAATATCATAAAATTTGCGGGTCAACAAACTGAGTTGGATTTTGATTCAGTTCATTGTATAGGGTATTCACTTGGTGGACAAGGTTGTGGTTTCTTTGGAAAGTGGATGGATACTAAAATTGGACGAATTACTGGTATTATAATATGATAATGAAAGAAAATGATCTTGAACTATCTTTATTGAATAGGTTTAGATCCTGCTGGACAAATTTTCGAAATGGATGATATAAGGGGTCGATTGGATAAAACTGATGCTAACTTTGTCGATGTAATTCATACAAACACTTTCGGATCATTAATATCTTCTGGAACAAAAGTTATCTCAGGCCATGTTGATTTTATCGCTAACAAAGTAAGCATTGCATAGCATACAATTGCAGCTAATAATTGATAAGCTACTATTAATGATATCTTTAACAAATAGGGTGAAGATCAACCAGGCTGTGATGGATTACTTGTGGATGTTTGTAGTCATGAAAGATCTCACGAATTATGGAATGATAGCTTAAAAGTATATTTAAATGCCTTAAATTACTTATTTTTTATTATTTAATCAATGGTGATTACGTTCACTTTAAAGATCAAGAATTGCACCTATACTGCTCAACCTTGTTCTTCGATAGAAGACATAGATGTATGGGAGTTTCGTCTTCTTTTCTAAGAAGTAAATTGTTTTGACTAATTCCTTTTATTATTATTTGATTAGAATGGATGTTCTCCATGCAGCGGCGATGAATGCCAAGAATTTGGTATGAATTCTATCGATTTCCCTGGAAGAGGGGTTTTCAGTTTGATAACCAATGATGGAGCATCTGGATCTTTCTGCATTCCAAACTTACGAAGAACGTTGAAGATATATTAAGAGAATTCTTAAGAATTGATAATTAAATTCTTTTGTAATAAAAAAGATAAAGCATGTAGCATTACAGACGTTTCTAACGATAAAATATTTGTTATTTATACAAACTAGATGGAGCTTTTAAAAAAACGGGAAAATAGTCGAGTCACTATAGATCTTCCAGCTGTATATATTCTTATTTATCGCTCATTACTGGCACTTTTTGAATTTTGTCCTCAAAAACTGATATTTCCATACTATTAAACACAATGTTTAAGCTACCGTTTGGTGTAAGGGAGGAAATGAAATGGAAGAATTATACTGCTGTAGTTCCGTGTGTTTCTGTTGGGAACGTTTCCCAATTAGCGTGCGACCTTATAATTCATACCTTACAGATGAAAAAAGTTGGCTATCTATACTCTGAAAATGTTCATCCATTTGTTGGTAATGATCCTTATAAAACAATAACTGAGTTGGAAAAGAAAGATGCAGGAGGCGTTACAACTGCCATAGATATCTACTGCAGCGACTGCTTAGCAGTAATTCAATTTAGAACTCCAGTCTACCCAAGAAGGTCAAAGAAACTTGTTCAGGAGCTAGAAAAGTTCTTAAAACAATTTAAAGAGGTTTTGATACTGTCGGGTGGTCATGCCTCCGAAAGAAATGATAAAGAAATCAATGGACCACCGTATAGACTTTTAACGAGTCAAGCATTAGAAAAGAAACAGAAAGATCTGTCATGGGATTATTTGGAAAGACGACGTATTTCTGGTGTAGGCATTGGTCTTATGTTATTTGACAAGCTAGAAAAAGCAGTTAATGCTGCCTTCCTAGTATTTTTCTGTGCTGAAGGTGATAATGCTGACGATGGTAAAATGATGGCAAATTTGCTAATGGAATATTTGAGTTTTGAAAAGAACAAATGGAAAATTCCACCATCGTGGACTTTACAATATGGATCTAATTTACAAAAGTCATGTTTTAGGTGAAAAAAAAGGAAAGCATTCTTTAATGGAAATTGACACAATCAGTTTTTTTGAGCGTTTCTTACACTACTTTTATTTAAATAGACAATTTAATACTAAAATTAAAGCAAAAGATGATTTTTCGTTTGTTGTAATATTTAAATATTTTTTCCCTCTGAAGTTTTAAAAGTGAAGATCATCCCCAATGGAAAATTCATAAGATCATTAATCTCTATTTCCAAAGTCTATAGAAACCTAGGACAATACCTAGACAAGTCATTATTGCACCACCAACATATTTGAAGACATCGTTTCTATATCTTTCGTACGTTGCCATTAATTGGGCGACTTCTCTATCGATTTTATTATCTAAAGCGTGAACACTTCTTTCATTCTTATTATGAGCTTCAGTTGCTCTAGCTCTCTCTAAATTAATATCTAAAAGTATGTTTGCTTTGATTTTATCAATTTTTTCATCAACTTGCTTCCTTAATTCTACTATTTCCAACTTTTGCTTTTCATTTTCGTGTCTAAGAGCACCGAATTCACTCTTTTCCAATATTATCATATCCTTTTGTAGAGCATTCATCCTGGACATAAATTGCTCCGTTGTTAGCTCCAGTTGTGATTTAGTTACGACGTTTTTCCGTGAGTGTTCTGTATTTGTTGATAAAACATCTACAAGGCTTCTGCATAGTACTTCTGATTGTTTCTCGGTGAATCCCCCAAGAACAAGGAGCTTTGTAAATACTTGCGTATCAAACATGACTGGTTTTTTTAATCCTGAACTGCTTGGTTCTAATTGTTTTAAGTAAGATTCAACAACCAAATTGTTTATTTCATCATTTTTTTCAGCATGAAATACAGTTGTCGATGTATGTACATTTTTTCCAATAAGATTAACAGACTTATTAGTATAACATTGACTTCTGACGAGTCTTAGAACTTGATTTCGAATCATTCTAAAGATTAATACCTTAATATGCAGTTACTATCTTTTTCTAAGATTTCTATTGTTTTTCAGATTGGTTAGCAGACAAATGTCTATCTAATGCATATGTTAGGTCTAACTAGTGGCGCCATCTTACATGTGACCCACCAAACAAGATATTTTACTTTTTTATGTATACAAACGTCTACCGAAAGAGAAGTGATCCCACTTGACATTTCAAATTTGTTAGGAAAATTCGGTAAGTATTAATATTTATTCATAGATTGGAAAACTATTTATAGACTACTTTAATTCTTGGCCTACGTCTTAATTAAACAGTATATTGAAACATTATATTGTTAAATAAACCAATCCCTTAATTTGGTTACAAATTTTGTGAGAAATTTTCTTCTTGAGAAAACCTCTACTGTAATATTGATTATTTGACTTGCTTATTAATACCGAATGGCAGAACGCTACCGAACAAGAGAAAGGCACTATGTGAAAAAGGTGCGTTTCTTGGATACCGTATTGAAAACTGGAACTGCATTCGGCGTTGCCAGGATAAGTCAAGTAGAAACAAATTAGAAACTTTTGATTTAAAGTAATCCTAATCTTTTGTTGACTATTCATTACAATATATGCAGCATTTATCTTAGATTAGAGACTTGTTGTCAGCAGATAAATCTTTAAAAGCTATGTAAAGCTGACATTATCTTTAATTTTTTTTTCTATTTCAAACAGCCTTCTTTTTTCGTTTATGGCTTCTGACGAACAAATCATAGAAGGGCTCATTCAGGAAGCTTTAAGTTCTGCAGATGCAAAAGAAGAAGAAGTTAAACTCCAAAAATCTTTAAATGAACTGAAACAGGAAATCGAAGAGCAGGGTTTTTTGCAAGAAGAACACAGACCGACGAGTTCAGTGACAGTGCCAAGGGATATTCCTTATCTTCGACGGGAGCGACATGCAGTTCTTAAAAATGCTCTTCGGGTTCCAGAACCTTTCGAGATTAGAACTTTAGCGGATTCTACAAAAGAAGAACTTCAAACAGTTACTAAGCAACCGCATGATTATTCGGCAAAGAGTTTACCTCTTCTACTTCATGATTTTTTTGTTGATAGAAGCCATGAACTTGTCCAATATAAACATTCATTGCTAATAAGATGGAAGAGATTCTCAGAACATACTTCATCGGTGGAATCTCTGTTTCCTCAGTATCAGGGAATGGTTGACAACATAATGGCGGAGTACAACGACTGCCTACAAAGAGCTACTCGTCTAGCTTCGGCAAGGGAAAGCTTTCTGACTGGGGAGGACAAAGGAATAATGCATGTTCGTTTAGAAGATGTAATTATCTATCTTAGATGGCTAGTCTCAAGTCTTCAAGCTAACAAAACAAGTTCGTTCTATTTAAGAAACATCCAATGGATGCATATAACTCATAAAGAACAACTGGACTTCAAAGTTCTATTGGAGAATAAGAAGAATAGAGAAAAATTAAATATATCCCATACTGACCAATCCTTAACTGGTTAGTAACTTTTTCTTTTGATTATTTACTTTACCAATTTTTTTTTATTAAAAAAATAGGCCTAGGTTGAACAGCAATTTATATTCTTTAATAAAACAGATCGAATAAGTTAGACTATAGTAAGTTCTTAATTATTTACTTTCCTGAGGTGGTCTATCAATATATACTTTTACTAGTTTGAACAAATATTAAAGCGAAGTTATTTGTCAAAATTCACTTAATTACTTTCATTTTACGATTTTAGATTGTAATAAAAATTGAGATAAATAAAAAAAAATATACAAGATTTTTTTATCTATTTATTAAGTAGATAACAAGCTGAAGTTGTATTTTATATACAACGTGAATAAATAATTGACAAGAGCTTTGTTTTTATCAAGACCAGACGGAACACAAGAGAGTATTAATAATCATATTGACAAAAGAAGTACCACCCTAACAACAATCGACCGAAATCCTCTTTTCTATTTTATATTCATGCTAATAGTCATAACTAATTATAAATTAGTCTATAGTATTATCTATACAATACGCATAGATATATATAGTTTATTGTATATTCTGTATATATATCAATAAATATTTATATACTGTATATTATATATCGTTTGCATCTGATTTATGATAATGATCTTTTTAATATGCTTTACAGCTATACCGCCCAATGCTCCAAGTTCTTTAAATCCCCTTTTATTAAACGCTCAAGCAATTCCTCCTTCCCATGTTGCTTTTGCAACAGCTGCGGCTTCTGGAGGAGGCCGAACTAACCTTGGTATCGAACTACCCATTCATGATACTGATATTAACTCCTTGAAACCTCAATTGAAATTATTAGCACATTCTTATGGTATTGAAGTGGATGTTGACGCTATTCAAAACGTTGGCGAAGAAATGGCTTTATATGCCGCCGTTGTCAGAAACTTTAGTGGTATTTTTCAACGTCAAGAAAGAATGAAAACACTGAAAACTTACGATTTTAGCGAACCTGGTTTCGAAAGTTGGGGTGTTGATCATTGTAGCCATGCCGTTAGGATGGAGGCAACATGGCTTCCTTTTGTTCATATAAAGCCAAAGAAAGATGCTGAATACGAGAGAAAAATGGCAGACCTCAGAGCAAAAGATACAGTTGATGAGTTGCTTAAAGTCAAATCGAAATTTTTACATGTTCAAGATCCTGACAGGGTTCAAGATACTCTTAGGAAACATACAAAAGTCTTGAAAGATGTAAGAGAACAGTCACCTCTATCATTCCCTCGCGCTGAGCATCCGAGATCGAAAGAAATTTGGAAAAGAATTTATTACGACAGTGTTCTAAGATCAGAAGATGGAGAAATGAAAAAGAAAGGAGAGTATGATTATACTGAAACCATTACTATGCTAGGTCTTGAAGAGGCATCGCAGGGAGGAACCGCTGATGATACCTCTATAGCAAATGGGGGTCTACTCTCTTTATTACATTTAAGACATCTTAGAATTAGAGACTTGCAAAGATCGTGTCTCAGTATACTCAATATGTTTAGATCCATCGAAAGAACAATTACTATCAATGATGGAGGGTTGAGTGTAGAGGGAGGAAAGTTGAAGAGAACTTCTCCTCAGAAACACAGGGAAGAACACCAGTTAGGAGCTCATCAATATATTCATAATACTCCTCTTGATTTCAAGTTAGATGAAACAGCTTTTATGCGATTTACGGATGTAGAAAATCATGATGATTATTTTGTTTATCAAGAAGGTCGGGTACATGTCCTGGATCAGAGAGGCTATTACATAATCTATGATGTATCGATGAATGATATGAAAATGTTAGAACGCGATTTGTTACTTATGGCCTCTTCATTTCTTCGATCATCTAAAAAGGTCTCTTTTCACGTTGACAGGTAAAGTCTTTATTTCTCATTTTTCTTTTAGTTACCGTATTATCGATATCGTTTTGTTATTAGATTTGGTGTTCTCCTGGATTTATGGACTTCCGAATGTCGTTGGTTAGAAGCAAAAAAAGAGCTTGTAGAAGTTTTATTTGAAAGTTACAATCATGTTTTTGATCCTGAAGAAAGACGTCAGATGGCGCAAAAAATAACTGATATTCTCTATCTTCGGCCCCGAATTGATTTTGAAGAAGAGTATTTTTCCGAATCTTATAAATTGGAATGTGCAATTATTAAAAGAAAAGCCGAATTACTGAGAAACGTTCTAGATAATCATATAGAAGAAAGACGTAGATTTTGCGAATTAGTCAAAAGGGACGGGTTCCGTTTTGGATTACCTCAACCGATTATTCACAAAGTTCCAGTATCCATAGTATCTAATACATCGGCTTTAAAATCTATTCATCTCTTGGAATTTCATCCAACCCTGTCATTATGTTACAAAGTTCTTAATGCAATCGAACACGCTGTTAGAGTATCTAAGCAGGCCTATCAACCCAAAGGAACCATAGAAAGAATTCTGGTCGAGAGGAGGGTTTTAGAAATTGCCGATAATATATTCAAGGAATTATCAGGTTTAGGCGATGCATTTTCAGAGCAAGTGCAGCGTGACGTGTTCAGTGATCTCGTCATTGGTAATCCATATTTGATGACCAACATAGCCGAAACAATATATGCTGAAGCCGAGCAACAGAATTCGAGAACAGCCGGAAGGGATAGACAGCAAGCTGTAATGGAACGTGTCGCCGATGTTCTCCTTGCTACGCATCTATGGTATCAAATAGTTGATACTGCCAGTCAAAGTCAGGTAATTTGCAACGCTAATTTCAAGTGTTATTGTTTAAAAACATTTAATATTTCACCAGATTCTCTCACCGACTTATCGAAAGATGGCTAAGGAAATGGGATATGATGAATGTCATCTGTTTCTAAGATTTGTACAATTTGAATTGGCTGGATTGAAACAGAACATTGCGCCGCCTCCAGTTTTTATAACTGCACTATTGGGAGATGATTCTTCTGTGGATAGATTAGTTCCCAGTAGCATTCCGCTTTGTATTAACGAACTTGACGAAGCTCATTTGGGTCAAATTTCGATGAGATCTAGAGATAATGTTCTAAATTCTATTAAAAGTGTCGATAGCATAAAAGCAATTCTATCGGCACAGATAGTACACAAAAACATGTTGGCGTGTATTGTACTTCAAATTGATGCTTGTGAAAAGGATCAATCATCATTTGTGTCAATGCAACTTGAAAAGGCTCCCTCAAGAAACAGGATGTTAAACGAATTTTGTCAGAAAAAGGCTCAAATGGGAAATCTGCTAAGAAAACGAAGTGAAATGGAGAAATTAAAGAGAAAGCTGGTTCTTGATTTCAGCGAAGATTTTCAAAAAAGAGTTGAACAGTATGCGTTAAGATCTCAATTGATAACGTGTTATCAATCTATGAGGTGCCTTTTAAATTCATTTCCACAAGTTAGAGATAACTATTGGGTTCTTGGAGCTCCAAATGAAAAAAAGACCTCGCAGGATACTATGGCTGGTCTACAGGCGAGTCCTAACGTTTTAACTGAGTTACCCAGGAGAACTCTGTCGGAGGATGGAAGTTTCGTTTTGAATATATGGTTCATACCGCATTACACTGAAATACTTTTGGCATATAAAACTTTAGATGAAACTGCATGCGTAAATGCTTTACGAAATCATACGCTCATTGCCTCAGCTTTACACGATATTTTGTCGTATTATTGTGCTCATGCCGGTTTGGGTACAATTGGAGATTTGAATGCAAAGAGGAGGGAGCTAGTAACAAGTGCTGATTGGGGCGGCACCGAAGGAATTGGAGAAGAGCTCAGAGACATTAATGAACAAATCAATCGTATAAATAAAACTGATCCCAATTGCGTTGCAAAATTACTTGAAGAAAAACGAAATGTTCTCATTCTTCAAATGGAATGCGCTGTACGTCACTCAATGCCTAATACATTCTTGGCAACAAATAATGTTCCTGCCTTTAAGAGCATTAATTCCACTATTACAGCATTAAATGATCTCAGTAACATTCCTAAAGCAAGCATCACCAATATATTTACAGTTCCACCTGATATTCATCCTAGAACTGAATCTGGGAGGAAATTCTTTCCTCTGAGGTGTTTCAATTCAGTCAACGGGCCATTTTCAGAAGCGTTTTATCCTTGGGACTCATTACAGGATGGAGTATATTTGGCTTTCTCTGCACTGAAACCTGTTGATAGACCAGTCGCTCATGGTGAAATACTCGGCGTATCCTTACTATTGGAAGACGTGTCATTAGAACCCCTACCAACCACTAGAGCTGTAAGTTCAATTATATCTACTTTGTTTAAGCTGTATTGTTTAATTACGCGCAACTTTTCAGGTAAATGATGAAGATGGACAGGGTAAACAGTCCCGATCAGCTTCGAGGTTATCATTACACGAAAGGAAAGCATCAAGGCCTTTTTCTGCCGACTCTATAACTGGATCTCTTGCACGTCAGAAGCCTAACGATCCCTTAGAGTGCTTAAGACGCCATAAGGCTTTCCTTCTTATGTGGAAGAGGGTTGAAGTTTTAAAATTGGAGTGGGCGAAGCGTAAATTATCGATTGAGGCAATAGACACAACACACACTTATAAGAGTTTCTGCTTAGAATATAGAAGAAGTCAATTAGCTCCAATAATTAGTCGTTTAGGGCCACGTCAACCAAATCCCACAGATGATACTAACATATCATTGAGTGCTCCAAAGGGTGTTAGCGAAGTTCTAATGAAGAGGGAACAAGTTAAAAGGTTAAAACTTAGATAATAGTTCTACAAAATAGCTTTATAAATAAATTACTTACTACCTCCTTTTATAATTTAGGCTTCTATCATCCCTAAATAAACTGATGATCGAGGACACACAAAAGAAGATCACACGAGATTTGCAATTGGTAGTTGCCGAACGTCAAAGAGGAGACAATGCCTTACCAACCGATCTGTGGAAGATGCCTGGAATGGCAGAATCTTATACAGCTCCAAGACCACACGTTGCAGAAGATTTCGCTCAAATGTTCTATTCTAGCATAGAAGGAGATAGGGATAGTAGTAGTCTCCAAATACCGAGATCCAAATTTGAAAATTGTCTCAAGAAGTTGGCAACAGCCGTTATGGCTAGAGAAAAGTCTAATTATGATAACTATTCAAGCTATTATGAAAATGTACTAAGATCTCAACATCATATTCTATATTCAAAAGAAAGAGAGATAAAACACTTAAAATCTGAACTAGGTAAAAGAAAAGCCCTTACTGAAGTTGATATGCAATGTGCACTTGCCGATAGAAGTCACGAACTCTTAACTGAAGTTACTGAATTAAGAGCAACAATTGAACAACTCCAAAATTCTTATCAACAAGGAAAAAAAGATGGTAACAATAAATATTCATTACAACTTATAGGTCTTAATCTATAATAGATATATAAAAGCCTTTACCCTTTGAATTGATAGATAGGTTCCAAGAAACACACCACTTTAAAAGCCTTATTAAAATTTTAGGAACCTATTAACGGTTATCTTATATATTTATATAATTACGTTTACAATAAGAAATACTCTTAAAAAATAAAGTTATTAAATTTAAAAGGGATTAAGTTATATGGATTATCGGTAAATATTTGCATGATATAATACTTATAAAGCACTTAGTCGTAAATCAAAATTTGCATATGCTACTGTTTTAAATATTGTTTCTTTTATTTTTTTAATATTCAATTAATGATTGATTTTATATCTATGATAATTTAATTTATTAATGTTTCTTTAATTAAAAGATGATGAAATATTTTGTGATATAGTTATAAAGTATATACTGAATGAAATTTAAAAGATTTCTCCCTTTATCTCCTCAGGTAAAGAAGAAAGTAGAAAGGATTTGTTGAGACTATTAAAAGCTCTTCATGAAGCAACTTTTGAATCAAGAGTACGATTTGATGAATATCGTAAATCGCTCTACTCAGTAACGATTGATAAAATTCGCCAAGTGCAAGAAGAGACCTCTTCCAAGATGGATGATAAGAAGCGAACTTTAACCGCTAATGCTCAGTCACCAACGCCGAGCGGTGTAGATGGTACTGAAGAGGATTCATTGTTTAAGGGACGGCATGAAAGGATGGTTGAAAATCAATTAAAACAGGAGAAAATAGAAAAGGAAAGACAAGAAGCAAAATTTCGATTAGAAGAAGAAGTTAAACACCTTAAAGAAGAAGTGGAATTAACAAGAAAGAAGCTAATCAAATATAAAATAGGAGGAGAAAAAACTATAGCTTCTTATAAGTGTCACATTGACGCCTTAAGGGAAGCCGTGAGAATAGCAGAACAGAAAGGTGTGTTTTATGACAGCCCAAATATTTGTCAATATTTCATGAGTATCTGTTTTATTTGTAGGAGATGATGAAAGAAGAGGTCTTGAAAGAGAATTGAAGAATAAACAGCATAAATTACACGCTGCTGAGCAAAAAGCAAGAAACGAAAGAAGATTGCACGAAGCTAGAACAGCAAACGTTGATAGACTCTTAGAAGAATTGGACGAGAAGGAGAGTCGAATGAAAGAACTGACTGAACAGCACGAAAAATTAGGTAGGGTGACCGCTATTGCTGCTCAAAGTGCGAAAAAGAAAGTAGACGATATGAAAAAAGCCGTTCAAAGGGAAAGAGCCTTGAAAATGGACGCTTTCCAAAGAGTCGATGAACTACAATGTAATAAATACGAAGTAGATCAACGACCCCTGACAACAGTTGGCTTTTCGGAAGCACAATGGAGGCGATCTGCCAGCTCACCTTTCAATAATAAAGGGAATAAAGTTCAGAGACCAAAAACAGTAAGTAAAGCCAATAAAGTAAAAATAATAATTAGGTATATCTCGGTCAATAAAATATTTATAATATAATATTTATAATTATATTTTAAGGGCGTTTTTTTCTTTATTGTCAAAACTTTATTACTAATTTGTAACAAAATAATAAGATTAGCAAGAAAGTTGTTAGATATTTTAAAAAAAGTGAAACATATAACCAAAATTTGATATCTTAAAAACAAATTAACAGGTTTTTTTTTTTTAATTGATATTTTAATAATTAATTATTTATTTTTTTTTGAAATATTAACTGTTTTAGCACGGACAACTTCCGGTACTTTTGAACAGGCAGAAAACATTTCCATCCGCTTCGACGGTACTTAATTAGAGTCTAGGACTAAAACTCTGGCGATTATATCTTAGAAAGTTAATTAACTATTGCTATAAAAGCATAAATGACGTTTTTTTTATAGACGTATTGAAATCGCCAGCGTTTCTATATCTTGAAATTATTTACCACTACCCGGTTTGGAGTGGCACGGGCTTTTTTTTTATTTTTATTCTATCATTTGTTTTTCTTTTCTGTTTACATTTAACTCTTTGTTTCTTCTAAAAAAAAAAAACGAATTATTAACAACTACTCTTGAAAAGCAGACAAACAAAACAAACTAAAAGAGATAAACAAATTATCAAATACATTAAATTTTTTTAAATATATATATATATATAGTTGTTTATTTTTATATTATTGATAGTTTGCTTTTTCTCATTGATACACACCTAAAAACTATTCAACAAACGTAAATACCTTCCATCAGATGGTGTAGTTAAACCTTCTTTAAAAATATATTGCACACTCCTGTTCTTTTTGAGAGAGGCCTCTTATGACAAATTTTTTTGCAATTCTTTTTATGTATTTTTTTTAGAGCGAAGAAAATATTTTTTCCATTTTTTTTATTGTTCATTTTTTTATTTTGACAAACTTGTCAAAAAATTTTACAAACTTTTTTTTTATAAAAAAAAACTATAAAAAAATATTGCCAATATTTTTTTGTTTGAATTTAATAGTACAAAGAAGATAAAAGGCTTTAAGTACTGATTTTTCTTTATTTTCTTTGACAGACAATAGGCAGATTAAGAACACGACTAACTGATCAATTACTGAATGATATTGAACCACCTGATCATCACGAAACTATAATGAAATTGAAAGAGATTGGTCAAAAACGGCAGCAATATTCAGTCGAAGCATAATATACGTTTTTCATTCTTAAATTAAGGCTACAAAGGAAAAATGTTATGGGACTTATTGTAAACTAAGTAGATTTGAAATGTTGGAAGTGGGTTTATAAAGGCAAATAAGTTTCTTCCATTTGTGTATAAAGTAAGATTTTAAAGTTAATCCTTGTCCAAAATTCTAATCGAAAACCTTCGACTCAGAATGTCTTTGACTAAGAATTTTTCATAAATTGACTGTAGGGGTATTTAATCTTTATCAAAAGAAACTGCAACAGCTACTAAAGGTTGAGACAATGTGAAAGTATTGGTTAGATATTTATTAAGCCAAATAAATACAAAAAACCTATACAAACCATTGTATTTTAGATGGGAAAGTAGATGGGAAATATGGTTGATTATATAATATACTTTAATAATTCTTTTCCGCGTTAAGCATGTAACGCTTTCTCTTTTGAACCGTGTAAACATTGAACATAATACTATCTATGTACATTTGAAATGATTTGCTGTGACGAAAAAATGCTTTCTAAAGTGTGCCAAACATATTTTTTTGTTTATTTTTTTGTTTGTTTATATTTTTTGTTTGTTTATTTATACTTGTTAATTCGCTATTTAAAGCCGTCCACTCAATCAAGCTTTCCTCTTTCATATCCAACTTCCCAATTAACATTATAGCTCAATTTTTTTTAGCCTTTAAGAGAAGAAAAAATGAGTATGCATGCGTTTATATATATATATATATATATATATATATGCCTTAGAAAGAAAGATAGATAGAGAGAGAGATGGAAATTTACTCTTCTCTTGATATTTTTTGTCTATATACGCTCAATGTCTTGTAGTGCCAATGTTCTTTTTTTTTGTTGTTTTAATTTATTCTATCTAATTAGTACTGTAAATATTAATCTACTATATGAATAAATATAACGAGTGCCAATCTTTTACATTCCAATTATATTTAATAAAGCATCATTAAAAAAATAAAGTGTTTACACCTATTTCTACTACTTCCGAAAATAAGTAGATCCTAAAATTGCTCTTTAAGATGATTCATCTTACAAAGTACTAGTAATAAAGGAATGGCCAGCAAGCTTTTCCATTAGTCGATATTGATTCGTTTTTCTTGGTCCGTTAATACTTTTTCCCTTCACTTCGACTACAATGGTACTTCCCATGACCTCACCAAAGGACACACTTATATATTGAACAAGTCTGCTCTCTTCCTACTTTTCTCTAATTACTTCACTTATCACGAAAACCTTGGTAATTGTAGCTTTGTTTACTTTATAACTAGGATTGTCCATATTTCATAGCTCTATTTAAATATATTTTATATATAGGTATGCTGTATACTCAAATACGTTTGGAACATATTAGATTACAGTTTCAAGTAACCTTCCTTCTTTTCCTCCTCCTCCTCCACTTTCCCTTATAGAATATTTGAGCTAATTAGTAGTGAGTGGAGACCCTTAATCAGAAATTATCTTGATTTGTCTAAGAGAATAAGATCTATTTAGCTTAAGTAAAGAATATTACATATAAGTAAGAGAATAACACTCAAAATGTTTTGTTTGAAGAATGAGAGAATTACTTTTAAGTATATTTTAATAGTTAACTCAATTCTGTTGGATTATCTTGAAAGGATTAACTCTTTTACAAAATAAGATTGTATCGTTAGTATCATTTCATAGGGATAAAAAAGATAGGAAGAATATAGCGTTCTTCATTAATTAATCAAGTATATATTTACTTGTATAAAAGAACCCAATTTTTCTTATTACTAGATATTTTCTTTCCCTTGTTAAATTTGATCCAACTACTTACTATAGGAAAATTTGATCAAATGCAATAGATGGCGTTAGTAGCTTTATAGTTTTATCTTTTAGGTTTAATTGTTCGTTCTTAAGCGCCTCGTCTAAGTTGAATTTAAAGGATTTATTGATATTTTATTTGAAATTTTATTACAATTAACATATTTAGAGACATTTTTTAAATAAAACAAACGCAATATAAAGAAAATAATCTATGACAGTAGATGGCGGTATAATCTGTTTTGATTAATAACAAATCAGTAAAATCAAGACATTATTAAGAGAATAGAAGAGCATCGTTAAATAATAAATTTGTTATTTTTTTGTCTGTGTTTCTATCTGTGTTTTTCACTTGCGCATTACTCATTCTCATGAGAAAAACAAAGAAGAGAAGCAAAGTTAGCTAATAATTAATTATAGCTACTCTTCAACAGAAAATAATATCATGTCT
This sequence comes from Dimorphilus gyrociliatus, assembly GCA_904063045.1. Classification (NCBI taxonomy): domain Eukaryota; kingdom Metazoa; phylum Annelida; class Polychaeta; family Dinophilidae; genus Dimorphilus; species Dimorphilus gyrociliatus. Next base: position 1,901,152 of record CAJFCJ010000005.1, read on the forward strand.
TGAAATAGCATAGTCTATTAAAAGGCAAAGAGAAAATCCTATACAAAATCAATTAAATGAATAAAATATTGGGATTAAAAACAATCTTTCTTTCTCTCTCTTTTTTTTTTAAAGAAAAAAGAAATAAAACTCTAAGATTAAAGGCTAACACTTATCTACTAAGATTTCGTTGGTCATTATACACGCATCAATTATAAGTATCAAATAATGTAGTCGTGAAGAGAAAATAATTAATTAGTTGCTCTTCCAGAGAATTCATAAAAATATATCTAGGGAGTGCATTTCTCTTCCATTTAAATTTCATTTAGTGCATTGGTAACCAGAGAATTTTATTATTTACATATTATATAAATATATATATATTTATATACTATATATAATTTAGAAAAATATGAAGTTTTAATAAAGAAATAACCCGAAATATAAATTTTGAAACTGTAATAGAATTGATGGAAAGAATAAGAAAAGGAATAAAAGATAATTACTTTGCATTTTATTTTAAATCCTTTCCAATTGAATGGGTTTTTTTTTATTATAAAAAGTTGCTTTAAAAGCATGGATAAGTGCAGTAATTAGCTTTTAAGTACCTTAATTAATTACAATTGCCAAATGAAATACTAATGAATGTCGAAACTGTTTGTCCTTCGCTATAATTTTATATAAGAATTGATGTAGTCTATATAGTCGATTTTTTTGGAAATTAAACTCTCCTCTTTCAATTTATTTATTTTTTTTTTTTCCGCATTTCGCAAAGTATTCCATTAGATTAATTGAGAAATTTAAGATTTTGTCCTTCACCTCTTAAGTACAGTACATATGAACATTAAATTAAAATATTGTATTAAAAAACCTTATTAAATACATACGACCTATATTTGATTAAATTTAGCTAAAAATATCTAGTTATGATAGTTAATCTATTATATAGTTAATATATATTGAGCTAATCTAAAAGTCTAATTCTATTAATAGGAATTGAATAAGATGGAAGGATGACTAGAATATTTAAAAATGCTTTTTTTTTCAACTAACAATTGGTTTAGAATTTGTAAGGAATATATGCAAATTAGACTTAAGGGATAGACCACATAAAAAACGAGAAAAGATAAACTAGACGAATGTATAAGTACAGCTATTAACGGCACTCAATAAGCATCTTCACCTGGGATGGGTAAATGGTGCATGATGGTTTTACTTTGTTTTTTTCTTTTTTTCAATATGGTACTAAAAACTTTTAATAGACGTCATACTAAGAGGATTTTTGTGTTAGATTGATAAGGAAATAACCTTATTTTAAGGTATCATTTATAAATAATTTAGGAAAAAAATGGCAATTACTCTATTTCGTTTTTATCATTGTTCATAGAATATTAAGTTATATTGAGATTATATAAGCATTAAGTCACGTATTGTCAATTATTGATTTTTATATATCTTTCAGCGTCTAATTATACTATCTTATTCAGTTTTACAGCCGACAGGAAAGCTTTAGACAAAGGAGAAAATTATGAATGGTCGTAATTAGTGACATCACTTTTTGGATATGGATTCTTAACCACCTTCATACACTTGCAGCTTTTGTCTTTATTGCAGTTATAAATATATATTTATATATATTTTATGTATTTGCACTAAGACGAAATGTTGTATTAATACAATATACTGTATATATATATATATATATAATCGTTTTGACAGTTGTTTCTGTGATATTTCCAAGAATTAATCGAAATAATTTCTTCCCCTAACTAATAATGCACTAATTCCCAGATGATACTCTGGGTAAGAAATGAACCTTCTAGTAGTGAATTAACGTAATTAGCATTGAGTAAGAAGATATTAATAGACAAGAAGGAAAAAATTGTATTCTCTCTTCAATGTATTAAAGTTAGAGCGTTCTCACGCAATACCTCGGTTATTTATATATATATAAAGTATACATAGTATATATATAGCATTTAAACTGTATAATTTTGTTTCTTTTGTGCTATTTATGAATAGAAAATCGTATTATTCAGTAGGAAATTGGAAATTTTTTAATTTTTTGGCATTCCCAATCATCTATTGATTTTAAACAGTATTAAATATTGTGTTATCAATCACATTTATGCAGTAAAACCAATACTAAAGTAATTATTGTGGCATACAATCCTCCTTTTTCTTTTTCTTCAATGAATGATACATAGAAGAGGTTAGGGAGGATAGTAAAGGGATGTGATTTTTTCTTATTCAACAAGTTTCCATAGTACATCCAAAATTACTGGTAAATAGATTTATCTTCTTGTTCTTTCTTCTGACTTTGCACGCCATCTATAGATCCACTAACAAATGATAAAATACGTAAAAAAAATAAAATAGAAGGGGACAATTACTGATCGTAATGTTTGACATTAGTAACAAATTAATGATTTTTATTAATTCTTTTTTCAATAAGTCATTATTCAAATAGTCTTTGGCGGTTAAAAAAAGCTCCTTTTCTCTGCGAATGATGAAATCGGTTTAATTAAATAAGAAATATAAATCTATTTATTTTAATGTTTCTAATACCTATTCCCTTTTTGCCATTAGAACTAGTTGGAAAACAGTAAAAAGAAACTCCTTTGGTAGATATAAAAGGAATTTATAAGGAATACATTCTAATCCTGCAGTTTTCTTTTTCTTAGAATTCTCTTACAAACTACCTCTTGTTTAAAGAGAAGCGAGAATAATAATAATAATGATATTCTCATTACCTTGTTTACAAACTAAGAAAAAAGGGAAGAAGGAAAGAGTAGAAGAGACGCCGCAAATAGAAATCACAAATGAATAGGACGGATAGAACATAATAATATTTTGACTCACTTCCTTATATGTCTACATCTAGGAGATATTTGCATCATTAATCTAACAACGTCTTAAATGAATTTACAACAAGTAGCAAACGGACAGGCAGACGAGAATAGACAAAAATGTACATATATTCCTTTAGAAAACGAATGATGTAAAGACGGAAAGAAGATGATTCTAGCTCTTTTCCTTTTCTTTTTTTTTGGTACTCTATTTTCATTTATTCTCATCAGAATGAGACAAATGAGAAGGGGAAATGAAAAAAATATGATTTTTAATTAAATATACTTTATATTTTGTATAAACACATTGGAAATAACAAAGGAAAATCTTCGTAGATTCCCATTTTCTCTCTCTCTGTCTCTCTCTCTCATTCTCATATCGAACTGAAACTATCTATGTTCTAAAAATACCATATATCTATATAAATACAAAGTACATATAGCATTAATAATAATAATAATAGAAAAGAAAAGAAAATGGAAAATATATGTCATTTTTTCTTTAAGTAATTTGCAAAAGACAGCCAAAAGCCGTCCGTTTGAAAAGCACTATATTCATTAATCTTTTCTTGAAAATGCCACCTGCGAAATACACTCTGTCCTATCATTCTTATATAATTAATGAGTTGACCTTTACACTGGAACAGTACAAGCTTTTTCTTCGTATTTCTAATAATTTTACTGTATTTTTTTTTCATTTGGAGCTGGGTTTAATTAGCGAAAAGTACCCTTTTTTTTCAATTAATTCTGCTTTTAAATGATGAAGGAAAAGTAGAAAATAATAATTATAAAAATTGATAAAAGAATAAGAAAACAAAATGTCTGAAAAGAGGGGCAACTATTAAGTAGTCTCTTATTTTGACATTCTCAATCGAGTATGAAATTACTTGCCTTAATATGAAAAGTATATGTCTGAAATAACAATAAGACTATTGTTATTATAGACTGTACATGACCCGCACCTATATCTCTTCCCCTTTCCCTCCACGTTCCTTTCGCCTTTCTCCTCTTACTATATTTAGGAGAGAGGACTTTGTCATTTACGATGGAAAACAATTACATCTTCTTCAATTTTATTTGATATTTGCAAAGAAATCTATTTCATTTATTGTATTCCAAAAATAGATTATCATATATATAAATAAAATATAAGTTATATATATATACTGTATATGTGGTATACATAGGTACACGTACACCAGTATATATATATATATATATATATATAACATCTACTGTATATAGAACTTCACAGAATTCTTTTCAGATTAATATATATATATATATATATGCCATATTATTCGTCTTCTTGTCTTTTAAACGACCTTTCCACTCTTTTCTTTTACCAAGCCAGTTTTCTAAAATAACTCTAAAACTATTGAAGTGTTAAATGACTCCATAATTTCCATATTTAAAAATAGATTTCTATATGTATACTCTCTTCTTTTTTATCTTTTATTTATAATATAGATAATAGCTTAAATTAACAATTTTCCTTTTTTTTTTTTTCAAAAAAAACTTATTGAGATAATCTTCAAATAATCTAATTGGATATATTGTATATATATGTCTAGTTTCTTTAACTCACAGTTGACTCTTTTTTATCATTTTTCATCCTATTTAGAAAGTTTATAGAATCAAGACACGAGTTACGTAGGAGTTTTTCGTGTTTTATTCAGCTATTTGGTTTAGACAGAGACATAAAAAATAAAAGTGGGGTAAAAAACTAAAAAATGAAAATAATGAGAAGATGAATGGCCTTAAATCTAAGTTTTAAGTCGACAAACAGAATAGGAAGATAAAAGAATGAGAAGAAAAGAAACTAAATTCTAAATATAAGCACATACAATATAAAACATATATAAATATGCATCAATAGTTTAAATATAGTTTGTCAATTTTCGTAATATATCTTTCCCTTATCCATCTCTTGTTTCTATTTGATGTAAAATTTCTATTCTCTTTATCTGAGCCTTATTTTTATATCACTGTCTCTCCTCATCATCATCTCTCTCATTCTCTCTCTCTTTCTTTCCATGTATGTCTGCCTGTCTGTCTGTTTGCCAGTCTACCTGTCTGTCTGTCTGTCTCTCTCTCTCTCCACTCCTGTCTGCCTCTTTTTTTCACTCTATGTCGCTCTCTATTTGCCTGTTTTTGTCCATTTTAGTCAGCCTGTTTTATTTTTCTAATCTATATATCGTCCCATTTGGAAAACTATAGGCGTCTAATTGTATAATATAGAGACAATATGAAATATAAATATAGCAATATTATCGCCTTTTTATAGCTAATATGTTAATTTTTTTGCCGATTTCAATTTATTAAAATGTTTCCTACTTAGACTTTGGGGTTAACATTCTCATTATCTGCTTGTTTATGGCAAGCGACTTCTCAGCCTTCACTTTCAGTATATCTCTTTGTTATTAATTCTATTTAAGCCTATATAAACAGTCCTGTCAAGTTTACATGGACGTAAAAACCCTATTGATGCTATAATTCGAGGAATAGTTTCCGGTAACGCCTACGCTCTCCTACCTATTCGAGAGTAAAACGACGTCGCGGAGTTATTGGTTGCTCTATAAATAGCCTCAAATGACGTCAGCAAGTTCCTTTATCGACTACATTAAATCAAGCTATTTTTTCATCAGACTGATAAACATACAAACAATGGTTATATAGTCTCATATTCATTTGCATATAGTAAAATACTTACTAATAACATTGTTTTAAGATTAAGATACATAATCTAATCTCTTTTTGAAAGTTGTATTAATAATTAGACTGTTTATTGGAATAAAAGATATATTTTTTTATCCTAATACTCTCTTCAGACTATGTAAAAAGGTTCTAAACATGAAGGAATTGGTCACGAGTCACGACCGTCACGTACATTAATCTTCACTTCTATTTTACATGAATGAAATATCATTTATAAAATGTATTACACATAAACATGTATTTATACCGTGTTTATATACAGTATATATGTATAAATGTAAATACATACTGTATATATATTTAATAAATAGAAGAATGTGATAGAGGCTATAGATACTCCTGTTAAAATATTCTGGGGAATGTTCCATTTTTTTTGGGAATAAATCATTTTGTTTTTCACATGTCCAAAAAATGACCTTTTTTTTTACCTCAGTTTTTATCTGACCATATTTTTCAAGCAGTTTTCACAATACGCAATTAATTTTTTTTTTTAAAAACAAAATACATGAGATATTTCTTAGACAGTCTCCTTATTTGATGAACCAATTACTTCATCTTTCTTCGCTTTTTGCGCATCTTTTTGTTCATTACCATTAACCTCAACTACTTGAACATTCTTTGCGGGAGCTTCCGATTTAGACTCCTTATCCAATAATTTCAAGTAATCTTCATTCAAATCTTCGTTACTCTTCTCATTTGTATTTACAACTTCATCGTCATGACTTTCGGCTCCCTCTTCTACTCCAAGATCCTGAGGTAAATTTTTAAAGAATTAAGATTTTGAAGGATTTCTTAAACGTAGAAAGGTAAAGGTTATTACCTTGAAGTAATTAGCCAAATCGTCAATATTTTTGAAGCGGTCAACAGCCTCTTCTTCCTCATCGTCGTACATGTAAAACGGCAATTCTCTCTAAATAATTCAGTAATCAATTTATAGAAAATCTGCTTAGTTTGATTCTTTCTTTCTATCTTTACTATATTCTATAATTATTTATAGAAATATATACTTTTCTCTTTCTTTACAGAGTTATTAAGATAACGGCTATCTAATAATATTTAAACGTATATACTGTATATATTTAATCGTTCCATTGATTATTTACCTCTTCTGCTTGTTCATTATTCATTTCTTGTAACAAATGTAGAAGAATACGTTTCTCTAATTCACCTTCGTACATTCTCATCGTTTCCTCGTCCAACTATAGGCCAAATTAGAGTTTATATTTCTCTTTAATGAATTAAAATATAAATACTAACCAAGCCAGTGCGTCGGAAATTGTCCTTGATATTTTGAACTTCATTATATAAGGCCATATCAACCAAATAGTCAGTAAGAGCATATTGTTTGTCATTTATAGCCTTGTCAAGATTGGGTACATCTTCAACTTCTTCAACAGTGTTTTCAGCTTCCGGTTTTTCACTATCACCTAGTTTGTAAAGAAAATCAAATGATTATCATTAAATTAAATTTAACAAAATGAGACTAATAACGAAATATAAAACACCTTTATTGTTGCTTAATGAGGAAGTAAGACTTTCTAGATCAGCTTCTTCTTTGGTCTCGGCCAACTGTTGAGGCACTGTTAAATTTCAAGAGAAAATTGAAAAACAATCTATTTTCGTGCAGTTTTTTTTTTAAAAAAACAAAAATTGTATAGAAATAAAATGATACAAACAGGTGGGTGTGTTTTCGGTAACCGGCGCCGAATAGGAAATAGCAATCAGCATACTTATTGATATTATAGCAGTTTTCAACATCATGATTGTTTGTTTTTCTTAGGCAATTGGTAGTATCTGAAAGAATTTAGAAAGAATTTAAAAACATATTATCTGGTTTGTAAACTGGGAATATGGAACAAAAATTTAGAATCTAAAATAGGTTAATAAACTAAGAATGATTGAACCTTTGAATAATTTAATAGATGTCTTTGTTAAGTTTTGTTGTCTTTTTTTGTTTTAAACAAAACTAATAAAGAAAATAAATTGTACAAAAAGTATGAACAGGAAACTTACGTATGGCTTCAAGCGCACAGCGCAGAGAAGTGGCGTCACTTTTACGTAGGCAGGGAATGGATAGAGTCATGCGCGTCGATATTCTACACGCCTACGCGAATTAGACGCCCCATGTAGGCGATTAGAAATTGCCTTTCACTAATATTTTTAACTGTTGAAAATCTTAATTAAAAGTCGCATTACTCTAGATTGATATAATAAAACATGTCATTTTTAATGTAATTCACACAATCATTAATAATTTTTTATTCATAATTATAAATAGTGCGCATTTCCTCTGTTTTGCTTTTATTTTGTGTTGTTTGTTTTGTTTGTCATGTCTTTTTTTGTTTTTTTGTTTTTTTCACTTTTAATTTTTTTAATGCGGACGAAACACAGAAAAATTTGGAACTAAAGAGAAAGAATAAGATAAAAGAGAGAAAGAGAGAGCGAGAGAGAAAACGAAGAAAACAAATCGAAATTGTCTCTCTAGTCTAAAAATTTAGAATATAATAATGATAAATGTCAAGTGAGCATCCTTCTCCTTACGAGGGTAATGGTGATAGCATGTAGAAACGATAGATGGCGCCTAAGATGATACAGTAGATGGGAACTTTATAACTAATTCCATAGAGTCCTACTGCAGAATTGAAAGCATTGCAGTTACTTTCGTCCGAACAGCAATAGTAACATTCACTAGGCGTAAATGGGCACTTTTTGTCGCTGCTTAAATTCTGCAATTCTTCGCATCGATCTTTAGCCATACAACCCTGATAGAGGGAAAAACAATTTTCTTGTTAAACAAAAATAAGAGAGGTTATCGTAACAAAGGACTTTTACCTTCGTATAGAGTTTTGGTACAGATTCCAATCTCTCTAATTTCGTATAGCAAATGTGGTCCTTTTCGCAAGCGACAATTTTATTATTACAGTCATCATTTGATCTGCCTTTTTTACAACTATGACATCTAATTGCCCTTGTGCCTGTTAATTAAAAATTTTATATCAGAAATGAAAGTAGACCACTTCGGCCTAGTGAAAGATAGACAGAGACAGGAATTGAGTGAAGAGAATATTTCATCACACCTGGCTATCGCGAATTAATTTTTAGAGCTGCAATACGTCTTCTAAATGTCAGTATGAATAATAGCCTGTAGCAGCCCGAATAATCGCCTTATGGAGGACCTAGAATTTCTTAGCTAATGAGCATCCGCTCTCTCCCCCAAAAAAAAAAAAAGAAAAGAAAAAAAGAGACAGCAAGACAAATATAAAGAAAGAGGTCGAAAGAGATTGAGAGAAAGATAGAGGTGTTGGCACTTCTAGTAGTCCAATCTTCGAGAAAATCTTGAAAGGGATGTAAACGACAAAACTGAAATGAAAATTACAATTGCCATGGATGCAGAAACGAAAGGCACAAATAGAAAAAACAAGGACATGAGGCATTTTATTCCATAGGGAGAAAAATGAAACGGTAATGGTTTAGAAAAAGGCTTGAAAGAAATGAAAGAAAAGAGAGAAATTGAAAAAAATTAAAAAGGCTCCGCTTGTTTAGCTTTCGATGGAAGCAATTAATTCTAAAACGCTTCGAATATATCAATCAATATGCCGATTGATTAAAAAAAAATCGGTAGGAGAGGCTATAAGGACTAGTTTTGATAAATGTATATAAGCCTATTGCCGTCTATAAATCTGTCAGTTATAGTTGACTAAATGAAACGGGCTCGAGGGCATACAAATGAGCAGAACGCGCCATATATTCCGCACCAATACCGCTTTTACTCCTTTTCCTTTCAAGTCAACCATCCCCTTTACAGTTCCGCCCACTTTTACCCCTCTCACATCTTTTTGCCACCCCTTGTCAAATTTTCTTTTTCACAACATGATGCTTTGTAAACTTAACAATTTTGCTTTCTGGTGAGAAAGTGTACTGGTAGCTAGGGAAAAGATGGACGTAATTACGTATCGTTCGACCAGCCCCGGGGTGGAAAGCGAATTTAGGCGATAATGCGAATACAATAGACTTCAGCGAATGATTGATGATTACTGTTAAACTTATGATTTCTAAACCAGCCAAATTAAGTTTTATTTGATAAAATAATAAAAGGAATAAATAAAGAAATAACTGGCTTACTAACCCGTAAATTGAAAGGCAACGAACACTAGTGTCCAACAATACAACGTTTCATAAACCAATTTCATTGTTTTTGAAATTGCCGTAATCCATTCATCGGCTAACAAAACTTTAAATGGCCCGTCAATATTTCTCTATCTACAAATAAAAGAAGGTAATACAACGAGTAATTAGTCCGGAAATGAATTAGAAATTAGTGGAACGCTATTCGCCTAATTACTCTTCTTCCCATTTTGTATCGATAATCTTTGTAGCGCTCTTAGAATTTAAAACAACTGTATGTATTTATATATACAGTATATACACACTTCTAGAAATCTTCATATGTATTTAGAAAAGTACTCACTTTAAAAAGCGTCTATCTCTCTTCTTATCCTTAACATAGCATGTATTCGATCAGATTATATTCCCTAATTGTGTGGAAAAGATATATATATGTATATATATATATTTAAATATTATACAGTATATATGTATATACATGTATATATATATATATATATATATATATATATTTTATATCAATATATGCAATACAGTTTGTAGCACACATCGTGGATTTGCACATAGTTGCTGATATATATATATATATATATATATACTTTATATACTCATTTCAATCGTCAAATTTCATACATACATATATGTTCTATGGAATATTAATAAACTGCTGATAGTAGATAAAGGACGAGAGAGAGAGAGAGAGAGATAAAGAAGAGAAGACGAGTGAGAAGGGAAGAGACGACGGAGTAATTTGTATAGTATACGAACAGCACGAACTCTGCAAAGCGCGTTCTTGCTCATTATATAGTCAATCGGATCACACAAGGTGGCGTTTTATTCCCTCCATAATTTTTATCAGCTAGAAATTTTTTTGCTGGTAATTTCACGCCCAATAATTTTACGTTGTTAAGGAAAGGAGCAATAGGAAGAGTATACTAGGAGAACATTACCTGAGGGAGATTGTAAGGAGGAAAAAAATCAATAGACAAGTAATATTTAAAAAAAGAGTAATAAATAATACAATTAAATGAAAAAAAACCCATAGATTAGAGGAGAGAGGAGGGGAGGGGGTAGGGAAATAGCACGGGTTAGAGAGAGAAGAGAGTGAGAGAGAGATTGAAAAAAAAAGTGAGAGAAGCGGATAGAGGGAAAGAGATGATAGACAGATAGACAGATAGAAATGGTGAAGGGAAATCGGTGGGGAGGAGGTGAGGCGTTAGAAGTGATTTAAAAAAAGAATGGACTAGTATTATTTATGTATTCGTATCATTTTTGCTTCTTTCTCAACTAATTGAGAATTTTAGACTGTTTGACATTAAGAAAGAATTAAAAGGATGAATTATTCTACTCACGATTATAGACAAATCAAATCAGAGAGACTTTTAAGCAACTTACCAGTCGGTATTCAATTAATCCTTACAACTTATACACAGAAAGTGAACACAAACCGTATTAAGCAAATAATCCCCGCCCGGTGTCCTTGTTACTCCTTTTCAATATATAACAAAAAAAGAGCTTTCATTAGAAAAAAGAAAAAATGGCGGGGCCGCTAATACTTTTACTAAATATGTCCTCCTTTTCCTATTCAATCACTTTTTCTTCACTTGGAGAATGAATAATAATCCCATTATTTACTTATCCGTATCGAGCATAATATTCAATATTTTCTTCATGTTATGAATATTAATTGATTATAGAAGAAAATAATATGCGTTTCAAATAGCTAACTTAAGTCAATTTTCAATCGTTCGATGTGGAGCGTCATATCCGACGTCCCTTTACTTAATTATTGATCTTCAGTTGTGCAAGTTTACGCTTAATTTAACCGAATGATTCTCTTGCGAGATACCCTTGGTTTCTCCAAACACTTTGCACTCTCTTCCTCTTTTGTTTCTTTTTTTTTTTTATACTATTTAGCATAATACTTCTTAGTAAAAATATTAAAAAAAACTGTAATACAATGCAGTACTATCCCATATTCTTTCTATCTCCTCCCCCTCTTCAAAGAATTGCCATCTTATAATAAAAACTTCGATATATACAGTATATACTGTATATATATATATATAAATTTATATATATATATATATAATTCATGCAAGTTATTACTTATTTATGAATACATTTAATAAATATATAGGATATATTTATGTATTGCGTAAGTGCAAAGATTAGTCACAAATAGGATATATTTACAATATTTCGTTCATTCTTAATAATTAATCAGCAGTACTAAACAAAAAAGGGAGAGCTTTATTTATATATTCTGCTCGACAGATTGCCAGTTAGGGTTATTAATACATGAGCACGTCCTGTATTGTTTTTAAGGAGATATACCTTTTCTAAAGTAGGGTGTTCAGCTTTAAGAGGCGGTTATGATCAACTTTGGGGTCCCGACTGACGCAACGAGATTTATATAGGCCTAAGGGTAAATCGAATTTCTCAATATATATATATATATATACAGCATATATAAATTTATATATATACAGTATATATATTTGAGATATTAGTATATAAAAGAATATAATTAGAAAGAACAATAATTTAGTATTCCCTTACAATTGGTCTCTTCCAATTCTCTAACAGTCTTATTCTACAACGTTTTAGAGTTGCTTTCTCCACTGTATGGAGGGCTAGATTACATTTATATAGCTGTTACACCAATTAACTTAGACGAACGTAAAGGATTTTTTCTTGAAATTCTATACAACCTTACTTGCGGATTATCCCTTAGTCTGTCTTGCCTTTAGACAGTGATGTAAAATAGGCTTATTTTCTCTTTATTCTTTCTAGAAGCCATACAACGGAATATAATCGGGGATGTCTTCTATAATTAGTTTTTCGTCCATGTGAATAACGTTCACATTTTATTTATTCCCCAAAGGAAAAATGCACCGTTACCCTGCTTTTTACTAGCAATTACTAATCACGTGACAATTACAGTTTGTACCACAAAAAGAATAATTTCTTTTTTAGGATAGAAGAAAATTCCCCGATCCCCCTGTGTATAAGCTGACTAGATTGGCCTTAAGAGCAGAGACTAATTTACATAACTCCACCCAAATGTAACTATAGTTTTCTCTAACCATATCAATTTCAACTGGAATCGATTTCAATTAATAACGTTTGTCATCTTCGGAATATCGACAAATGTATTGGTTAAGTTCTTATTGACTTGGTCTTTTGCTTCTATCTTTCCTTTGGCTTTTTCTTTTCTTCTTGTAAACTTGTACAAGTTTGCATATTTGTAAGTTGCAATCAAAGGAAGAAATGATAAAAAAAATTTCCTTAAGTACAGTGCCAAATTGATTTGGATAGAAAAAAACTCTATTTTATGCGTCTTCAACGATATTTAATAGGATACTTAATAAATATTTTATTTAAGTACATTATTGTTAGTGGGAGTTTTCCTTGTAAAGCCAGCCTCTGGGAAGAAGAAGAAATTGAAGAAAGAGTGACAGAGGGTAAAAGGACGCTAACGATTTAAAATTAAGCACGACTTAGTAAAACATTCTTAAATTACTGGAACCAGTTTTGTCATTGGCAGAAAAGATGGCGACCGATCTAGCAGAAGACAGCGATTTACAAAAAAAGCCGTTAATATTAAGTTGTCAAGTTGAGCATATATCATATCGGGTTCTAATCGCATCTATTCAATATCAAAATAACACATACCGAGGTGTTCTATTAAATTGCCAGACAGGGTAATTAGAAACAGTGAAAAAATTTGCATCTTTCACACATTCCTCTATTGCAGAAATTTACCAGGAACTTTAAAAATCCCCAATCTCGCCATATCGACAGAAAAGGACCCATTTAGAAATGTTGCCCTGAAATGTGAAGGAGAAGTTCTAGAAAAAGGTAAAGCTGAAGTATCCGCCCTGAGTCTACGACATACCTATAACAAATCGCCCCTGAAAACGGAAGCAAACTTATTATCAGAGCCAAGAACGAAAAGAATTTCCACAGAATCACAAAATTGTAATTCTCAGTCTGCTACATCTATTTGCAAAAGATTTAAAATGGCTTCTAAACGAAAGGCCGATGAGAATACACCAAAAAGAAAGGTAAAACACCCAAGACTACACCATTCTATGGAAAAACCCAGAATTTTCTCTTCACCCTCTAAATATAGAGCCAAAAATAAGGAATATAATTGTGAAAATGATATTCTGTCAAATGAGAATTGCAATCGTGTTGTATGGGCTAAATTGCATGGCTATTCGTGGTGGCCTGGCAGGATATTGGAGACGAAATCAACTAAATATAGCATAGGTTGGTTTGGTTCAACCAAAATGTCTACCTCGATGCCTAAAAAACGTGTCTGCTCATTTATTGATAATTTCCACAAGCTCTTCATACCGGAACGGGACGGTAATTATAAGGAAGCAGTCTCCGATGCCCTAACCTTTCTATCACCAACCTTGACAATTGACCAAGTTCTAAAGCTTAAAAAGCTTTAACACTAAACCATAGAAGGTTCAGTTCAATTCTAAATGCTAAAAAAGAATGAAGCATGCAAGTGTTTTTATTATTTATTTGGTTTTTTTTTCTTGTTTGAAAATGTTTAAAATATTTTTTACTTGTTGATAAAGAAAACAATATAGAAATCTGAAGAAAAAAGACTTTATCATGTTTATCTTATACCAAAAATATATAAAGTTAAGTAAAAAAGAGAAAGAAGGGAAAGAATTTTCTTCAATCAATTATTTTTGGCTTGCTGATTAAACGAGTATTCGAGAAATAGAAGTTATCGGACCGCACTTGTTTGTAGATAAGAAAAATCAGATATTCGACTTTCACGTGTAAATAATTAGTGATTCTTTCCAGCTTTGCTTTTTTTCGCATTTCCAATCCATCCAGTTGAAGTAAAATGTTTGCATGAATGAATTTTCTATGAACAATAGATAAGGAAAAGATATTAAAATTATCATTATAAACTGATTAGCACGTTATTTTTATATAAATTATTGACCCTTACCCAGTATAGTTCCTTAGCTTACTTATTTCACAATTTGACGCCTTATAATTTACCTTAAATAAGCTTTTTAACTATGTTTGAAAGTAAGCAAAACACAAAAATAATTGAAATAATTGGACTATTTAAGTAGTTATTTTTTTTATATAACAAGTTTAAGTATGCAAGAAAAGCTGTCTATTTAAGAAATAAATTACATTTTTGCAGAGAAATCTATTCATCAGTAACGTTTCTATGTTATTAGCATCATTGTAGACTCGCTGCCAAGCTATTTTAAAGAATATCAGCTCCAGCTCTATTGTAAATATATCTAATCTATCATTTTTTGAAGTATAATGTATAACTGGTATTAAAGATCCCATCAACAATAATGATACAAGTAGAAGAATAATCGAAAAATACAATATTTTTCTTCTGACATCTATCTATTTTTGAAAGGAAAAGGCAAATGCTAGTCTAATTGCCGAAGCTGATAGACTATTATTCGTTATATAACGTTCCAATTACGAACCGTTGTAGTCATTTTAGCTCTGATATCACATGTATTATTTATATCTATATATTTATACCGTAGAGAATATTTTGTTTATATATTTTACGAAGAATACAAAGGAAACAATTTTCAAAAAACGTTTATAACGCTCATTTAAATATTATCTTGAAGACATTTGTATGTTCAATTTAACTCCCGCCAAAAGTATTGCACTGAATGGTCACGTGATACCGTTGCTAACGCAAAATATGGCATCAGAAAAGGAAGAAATATCTTGTCAGGTTGTATCTCATAGTAATAACTGTTTATGAATAAAAGAAGATTTTCGGGAAACTGTATTTTTTTCCCAAAACAGATACCGAAAGGTCGCGAAGAATCGCTATATAATAACCTCAGAGAGAAATATAATGATGAAGATGAAACTAGGCTTAATATACACTTTGAATATCTTCGAAATAATATGGAGAAGGGGGTTGACTTAGGCTTTTCTTGGAAGCAGATTGTTTGCATTTGCAATCTGTGTCAGGAGATTTTAGCAGAATGCCTCGGTTAGTCGCCAAGCCCCAAAAAGAAATATGCATATAGTGAATATATAGAAATATATATAAGGGAAGGGGCAAAAGGGAAAAAAGGGAGTAGTAGAGTTATTATTTTTCAATATCCCTCAGGAAAAAGTCTTTCCGAATCGTTGAACTTATTCAAGGACAAGCTAAACGACCTAGTCGAATTGGGTATCATCAAGGACGAACAAGCTAGGCAGTTTGGTCAATTTTATCTACAAACTTTTTTTACCCACTTCCGCCTATATAGACTAGTTTTTACCAAGGATAGAGAAAATTGGCGGCAATACGTCCAATTATCTGTAGAACAACCGCCCAAAATTTCTGACTTGATTACAAGCAAACCATTAGACATTTACGAATATGAAGAGATCATCTCACAGCTAGATGAAAAGGAAGAAGCTAGACAAAATGAATGTGCAAGACGAATAGTCGATGAGACCCGGGAGGATGAAGAACAGATTAAGGAGGTTTACGCTCAGATCGACGCCGATGACGAGGCTCTTAAGGAAAAGGAGGTCCAATATCATTTCTCATAAATATTTCCATAAGAACGGATAGGGAATATTACTATTTTCATATATCTTTTACTTATATGCAGAAATTATCAGCTTTAATAGCAGATGTTGCCAAAGTTCATCTTGAAGCTGTTAATCACAAGATTTCACGCCGAATAGACGAAAGCGTTGCTGTAATCGATTATAAACTTAAAAAGACGCTGGTACCCAGACCCCAAGCATTAGGTATTACCTAATTTAATAGTTTTTAACTAAAGTAGATCTTAATCACATTTTAACTATTGATCGATATATAAACTTAAAAGTATTATTACAAAACGAAATCATTCGTATAAGAAAAAAAGCATATTACTGAAATGTTATAAAAATGAAAAGTGATAGAGGAAGACGAGGACAGCGATGAGAGCGACGTATCGAGTTTGCCTAGTCTACCCAAACTCAATAAAACTCGAAAGAATTCAATTTCTTCGGTCAAATCCAGCAAACTAGTTAGCTCAACGCCGACAAGATCAGTCAGTAAACTCGGCAAATCCGGTAAAGAAAGCAACACGAAAAAAATACACTGAGTTAATAAAATAGGATAGAATCACGAGAAAAAATTCAGTTTGCATGCCTATTGTCACTTATATGATAGAATATTTCCCCATATAGAAATGTTACAATGTACTGATTGTGAAATAGATTATTAGTAGAAAAAATGATAGGTTAATTGTTAACGTGTTTATTTTGAAACAGGGCCTCCACCAAGATTCGATCTTAGCAGTGCTGTTGACAAGAATAGACTAGCCAAACCATTAGTGGACAATAGACCAAAGAGTAAACTCTCGTCAAGAGCTACTTCCAGGGCTAGTAAACGTAAATAATGTGTATTTTTAATAAACACGAATCGCATAGTTTAACGAAATAGTTTACTAACACTATCTTCGAAACTCATTAACCTCAATTAAAGTAACGATTTACATAGACGCAACCAAATTATCCATTTTCGCTGACAAATCATTACGCTTGTTAGCGGCGGCTTGCTCCAATTCCAAATAATGTTGCTTTTGTAATTTGCCAGCGACTAATTTCTCAGCATGCGTCACTGAGGCAAGAACTTGTTCTCGAAGTTCTTTATCCAATTTTTGCAAATCGGCAACCTTGTCGGCCTCTTCAGACTGTTCTGCTTTTAGCTTTTGAGCAATAGAGTCAATTTGCCCAGTCAACTGCTTGTAGTCGGCGTCATTCTTCTTTCTAGCAGATGTGAAAGCATTACTGTCTTTAGACGATTTGAATTTATTAATGGCATCTTCATAGGATTGGACGAGAGCAGATCTTCTATCATGGGCGGCTTGTAGTTGTTCTATCAAACTACTGACTCGGAGACGACTTTCTTCAGCTTCGTCTTTGGTTATTGAAAAATCAAGCCTCATGTAAATGATAACCGACAAGAAAAGTAGATAAAGAAATCCAACAACGAGTAAAGGTTCTTGTAGCATAAAGAATCGACGGTAAGTGTAGTAAACCTGGAGAAAAGAGATCATACCAAATTATTTTCTACTTTTAATAAAAAATTATTTATTATCTTTTACCTCAAAATCTTGAATATGGTTTTCAACCAAATTTTCCTTACTCAAAACAACAACTGGTCTTCCAACAGTATCCAAATAAGTATAAATACGTTCATCTCCTTCCCTCTTAACTGGGTATGGAGTTTTCAATTTAATATCAGAAGCACCTTCCGGTAAAACAACTTTGACTCTTGCCTGCTCGACGATTTGATCATCGAAGATATGATCAACGAAGCGTAGCTTTAGGACAAATCGATCGCCTGTCAAAATATAATCAGTGTATAACCCCGTTGGAAGATTTGATGCATATAGCAGTTCGCAAAACTTCGGTAAAAAAGTTAACTATTATTTAAGAAGACTGAGTGACAAAAGCCACATTAGTAACTTTGTCAAAGAACCTTCTATATTTTTTTACCAAAATTTAAATATTTAGTGATATACTAACCGGAATGATATAAGTATTGGTATGATGGGACGTTGTAACCTAAAACGTAATGGGTTTTCCAACCTCCAAAGAGAGGAAATCGTGGGCGGAGTTCCAATTCCATGGCATCGTCCAAGTCCTTCAAGTTGCTTGTAGAAATATTTCCAATTTCATCCCGATAATAAACATCTCGGGCTGCGGCTGGCAATAATGTCTTGAAGCTCTTGATGCTTGCTCCCTGATCCCTACTATGTTGGTAATCGTATCTTGAGAAAGAACCCTTTAAAACTGCTCCCGCATGGCGGATATCAATTGATTCCTCGATAGCAATATTTCCCCAGTGTGAAACTTCTATCAATCTCTCCAAATTGGAAACTGTAAGGAAGGGGCTGTGGTTTTCGAAATGGAGGTCTAAAGCGGCTTCGGTGAAAGGCTCTCTTTCTTCATATGGACCATAAGTAACAACAGCTTCCTTCTGTTCTACTGGCTTTGGTGATTTAGAATGACTGACTATGTTTGAAGAGGCACATTTGACAGTAGTGGTTTGCTTGGAGATTTTGTAAGGAGAATATTGATAAACATTGCCTTCAAATTTCACCAATTGCTTTTCGGTTTGAGAAATTTCAGATGGGTAGGGTTTCAGGGAGTCAACCAAAAAAATTTCAACTTCAACCACGGCATTCTTTCCGGGGATTAGCTTTTTCTTAAGATCAATTCTGTAAAATAATTTACCACTTTGGCCGGTAACTTTTACCGGTGTTGCTACCAATCTCTCATCATCCTCGTCTTTTTTCTTGAAGACAGCACCTACGTATTGTACATGCTTCCTGTAATAGCCTTCTATAGCGTAATGGAATGATTGGACTCCAGATGCGCTTGTTGTTTCCAAGGTAAGAAGGCTGATCACTTTCGGAATATGAGTTTTTAAATTGATCGTTCTTTCAACATTTGTTATTGTTATTTCTTTGCTGATTGATTCCTGAGCGGCAGATACCAATACAAGAGATAGAGCTAGCAAACTAAATAGTAATTTGCATTGCTTATCCATCATGTTTTTTAGCAGATTTTTCTAGATTTATTTTGTTGGATACTGTTTGTAGACAAAACGCCGGCTGGTGACGTAGCGTGAGCTGGCGGGAAGTACGTCATGAAGTTCTATGCTAATTACATATTAATTTTAAAAAATATTTTTAAAAATAAACTACCTTTAAAAACATTCGTAGAAATTGAAAATCTTTACATTTTACTAAAATGTTTTTACGACAAAAACATGCGCATGCGCAGAGCAGTATATCCGAAATAAGTCGAGATTGGAATTCTGTTCTTCCACGTCAAATTTAATAAGAACTCTTAGATATAACTATTTCTTCAATGGTAATTACAATCAAACGCATCTGAAACTTTATGACATCAGATTTGTCGAGTGCCGACTTGTCGAAAGCTTCTTTCTGGAAATCAACGACTGCTAAAGTTCCTGGAAGGTACATATTTCACATCATCCCTAGTTTCTCACTAAATCAAATTGCCTCTGCAGAATGGAACCCATAAAACCAGTTTTCGGTGCTAAACATCCGCCTTGGGGGGCAAAAAAGCCAGTTAGCATACCGAGTACTCCTAGCAGAAAAGGAACTAAAAAGAGAAACGATTCCCGGCACTCATCAGATGATTCTTTTGAAAATTATGAACTAAAAACAAACGATGCTTGGGATATGAACGAAGATGATTTGATGCTCAACTTGAATATGAAAGATGTAAAAGAAACGGCAGATAAAGTCCTTTATAACCATTCAAAAGAGTCTAAATCACAAATAGCCTCAAATAGGCATCAGACCGGTCCAGGTTTAGGAAAACGTTTAGAATCACCTAATGTACAACAAGTTACCAGAACAACTCCACGAAATGATGAACGGCAATGGCAGCGATTAGATAAATTCGAAAGGCTAATATGTGCAGCTAATGTCGATTTAGAAAAATTGAGAGAAGAATCTTGGCAAGGTGTACCTCCTGAATATAGGTCAATCGTTTGGAAGATATTGTGCGGGTATTTACCTCCAGCTTTGGATAGAAGAAATGCTACTCTAAAAAGAAAACGTCAGGAATATTATACCACTATAGAACATTACTATAAACAACGTCTTCAATCAGAGCATCAAGATACTTTTAGACAAATCCACATTGACATTCCCCGAATGAGCCCACTCATACCTATTTTTCAGCAAAAAGATGTTCAAGAAGTGTTCGAGAGAATTTTATTTATTTGGGCAATTCGGAATCCCGCTAGTGGCTATGTTCAAGGAATTAATGACCTCTTAATCCCTTATTTTATCGTATTTGCTAGTGACCATATAAAAGAGACCGTTGACATATCTACGTGCACTATTTCTGAACATTTAAATTCAAAGCAGTTTGATGAAGTGGAGGCAGATAGTTATTGGTGTTTCAAAACTCTCCTAGATGGAATTCAAGACAACTATACGTTTGCCCAACCAGGAATACAGAATAAAGTTACCTGCTTAAAGAACTTAATTAGCAGAGTTGACGATAAACTGCATGAACACTTAGAGAAAGAGAATGTAGATTTTCTTCAATTTAGTTTTAGATGGATGAATAATTTGTTAATACGAGAAGTGCCGATTTCCTGTTGCTTACGGATATGGGATACGTATTTAGCCGAGTCAAACGGCTTCGCCAATTTTCATGTTTATGTTTGTGCCGCTCTCTTACTACGTTTTAGCTCGGATTTAAAAAGGGAAAAGGATTTTCAGGGAATTTTACTCTTCCTCCAAAATTTACCAACTCGTCAGTGGACAAATGACCAAATTAAAGAACTTCTAGCTCGAGCTTATAGCTTACAGTATACCTTCAATGATGCTCCGAAGCATTTGATAGCCAGTACAAAAAACAATTAAACTAAACAAGTCGTTTAGCTACGACTTCGCGAATTAGTAAATATCTAACGATAAAAATTGTTTGTACGGTAAAGTCATAATTTAAAAAATCAGAAATAAAAATCACCAAATGATATAAAATGATTATGAATAGTCGTAAAAAAGATAGGCTTAATCGGTTGCGATCAGGCGCCAGTCGTCGGTTGCTTAGTAAACGCGTCAATATGGCGAATTTCGATTGGTAACGCTAGAAATTGTTAAAATGTGACGAGAATAGTAATTTAGGATAAATAGGGCCTTCCCTTACAAATTAAGTGCCAATTATTTCTTGTAATTTTTCTAACGGATAGGTGCTCTAATAAAAGAAAAGACGATAATGTCGTGTGGAGAGGACATTGAAGCTCGTCCAGGAACTTTCTTTTTTTCTCAAAGGTATGCCAAATCATCTGCCGCTGAAATTACGAAACGGAAGCGAATTCCCGTTGAAGAGCTACCGGGTGAACTGCGTTTTTCCAATCTAAATCCTCGTTTAGCGGCCTATTTATCGCACAAAGAGGCGAATTTATCTGCTGAAGATGCTGAGAAAGTGGGCGATATAAATCTCGTCGTTAATCAATTGAGGCATCAGCTAGATTCGACTTTGACGAACGACGAAGATTCTCAAAGATTCTTAATGAATGAAGCTATCATTCAAGCTCCCTCCATTCTAGCTCAACTATCTAAGTTATTATCAGCAATACGAGCTCCCATAAAGGTTCCAAAGGGTTTAGAATATCAGCTAGAAAGTGGATATGATGAATTAACTGTCGTTGTTCATTTCGTCAAAAGAGAATGGCAATTGACCGAAAATAGAGAAAAATGGGCTAAGGATCATCCAAATTTTGCGCCAACTCAGGGTATTAAGATTGATCTTGAAACAGAAACGGATAACCCGGCCGCTTCGTCTAAGCTTACTCCTAAATCTACTCCGAGAGAATACAAGCCTTCAAAACCTCAGACTTTAGCTGACATTGCGGAGTCATCTAGTTTGTCGTCTACAAAGAGTCCAAGGACTAATAATTCTACTTCAAAACGTCACTTAGGTCCCCCCACTGCCGGTAATAGATTTTTATTCTCTTATGCAAATTTCGTAAAGAGATTGAGCAAATTTCCTTTTCAAAATGTTTAACACTCTTGTTTTTATTTCTTTGTAGGCAGAAGAGTTAAACAAAGGTCTGATTCTGTTAGAAGTGCCACTAGCAAAACAAACATGTGTGAGTATCTATAATAGGCTTATTTTGATTTATTAAAAGACTATTTCTTGACATAGCAATCGATCAATTGTCAATGAACTACGGCTACCGAATACCCACCATGACCTTCTCTTTAGCTAATAAGCATGAGTGTGCTGAGAACGGTTGGGTTCTTGAAGTTACTTCAGAGCCAGGTGAAGAGGAGAAATACAAAGTTCTACGTTGGGCCATAGAAAAGCTAACATTAGCCGGCCGAAATGCCGAAGAGGAAAAGAAAAAGGAAGTTGTAAAAAAAGGACTATTTGAACCTGGTGTTAGATATTTTGAAGAGCCTTCGGCCAAACCAAAAATAAATGAATATTTAACAGAAAACATAAGAAAAGCCCTAAAACTTCCGTTTTCTGAAATATTACTTTTTTCCTTAAGCCCAAGAATGCCTGCTGCTCCGTTTTCTAGCTCAAAATGTATGTTCTCAACAACTTCTTCAGGGGGAACAAGTATTTCTTATTACCCATCGGGCAGGGTAGCTGTTCTATGCTCTGAGGCAGATATTGGTTATTATACTATTGCATACGACGATCAGCCAATTAACAGAATGGTGGCTGTTTTCACACCTTGTGGAAACGGGACTATTTACCATCAAAATGGAGTTGCTCATTTCAATTGCAGTTCTACGGGATATATACTTTCTAATCCAAGCGGAACAATCGTTAAAAGTTGTAAATGGCCTAGTCATCGACTTCCCGATCCTGTAGTAATAAATCTGAATAGACATTTGACGTTCAAGACTGTTGCAAAGAGTTCTTCCTATCTTTTATTCACAGCTGGAAGGAACAGCTTAAGGTTTCCTGTATCACCTGTAGATGGCGCTTGTTGTCCTAGGAAGGATCAATTGGGAAAATTACAAAGCCGAATTCAGTATACATCCTTAACAGCTAAGGAATTAAGTGAAGTAAAGAATACAAAACGACGTAAGAAGTTGGACGATTCACTAAACGTTAAAAAACGGACAGAAATTGATGAAACTTTAAGAGAACCGCTTCCGGGTGACGAATACTTCGATGAATCGGAGAGGACATTAATTAAACTGCAAAGAAAGTGTAGGCTTATAGTGGAAGATTGGCTAGATCATTACAGATTAGCTGTAGGTTTGAAATCGGTGGAGCTACGAAAAGTACAGAGTTGGCAAAGACCTCACACTACAGCTTCTATGAAATCATCGCCTGGAGGCGTTCGAGTAGTAATCGAAAGTTCTGCTACCGCCTTACCGGAAGTTGACGAGAAGACTTCCAGAGCTACTTCCGCCCCAGCTGGTTAGTATAAATATTAATTTAGGAATAATGTGGTAAATTAAATATTTAGGTCGAAAAAAATATATAACATTTAATTAACAAATCAGATTCTACCTCCAATTTGTCTAGTAAGTTTTTATTCAGGGGTAAAAAAAATTCTCAAACCATAGACATAATTAACTTAAATAGAAAAGAAGCCATTTTTAATTATAATTCTTTAAGTAGATGCCCGATATCTATTCATCTTTTCATCTATTTCTATCTGTTCTGCTTTTACGATCACTTTTCACGCTAGACCCGTCAAAGGCTACACCCAGATCTCCAATAAAATTTCGCAAAGAAGCTTCGACAGACTATCTACCTGGTAGACGTGCAGCATCCTCAACGCCTATTCGCGCTATGCAACGTCCGAAGAGTGAAGTTAGAATGCTATCACCAGGTTTCTGGATGACTTTGCCTGAAGATGACTGGTGTGTTGTGATGTTGTAACAACGTATAGGACAACTTTTCGTTTTCTTTCTTTCTTTCTATCTTCCACTTCTTTGTATTTGCACAAAACTATAGTTATATTCACTCAATACGCACCATTTTAATTATTGGTGTTTACTTGGTTTTTTTTACTATTAATTAACTCCAGTCAATCCTTTAAAGGTTTGATTGAGATACCCCCCGCCGTTTAAGAAGTGATCTAAATTAATATAATCAGCAGGTTTGGACGCGGGGAGATCACCCTTAAAATCTCCGGAATTCTTCGAGGAGATTACTCTGATTGTGCCTCAATTACACCGTTCCCCACCCCATCATCCACCACCCATTCGTACCTCAAAACCCCCCGATTCTACTCGCTCAGATGAGAATGCAGTTTGGAGGAGATGCCCTACAGTGTTGCGAAATCGTATTCTGGACCCAAATTTGCCGCAACTATTTCAATGTCGATGCAAAAGAAATCTGGTTCCACGGCTTACAGACTTAGAATACGACAAATTTATAGCATCGCATACCCCATCAGATCAGCTACTAATTGTTTATATTATAAATTCGGATTATCCAGAATCTTCCGGTTCTGCTGAAAAGTTGGAAAAGTATTATATGACACAGCAAAAGGGTAGAACGTCTCCTTGCACTCAATCTACGATGGATGATTCCCGTATCTTTTTCTATGATGTACGCACAGCAGCTGATTTGACTGACTACAGCCAACCTCTACTTGTTAGGCGTCACAACGCATCACCCGGCTTCTTTCTTATGTACATTCGAGGCAGTCTGTTTTTTTGTGATCATGTTTTAGACGGCTACGGATTCGATAGACGGTATTTGGAGAGACAAGCGGCTCAAGTCCGTAAAAGTGCCAAAGAGAAGGGTCGGTCTCTCCCACACGATTTCCGCTTCTCTCCCCTCCAAGGCCGACCTGGCGCCAGAGCGGCCTATGGAGGCCAAATGGCTGGACCGGGGATAGATTATTCCGGCAATCCAGGATTATCTTCCGATTACGCTCTAATGGAATTATCGGCCAGCATTAGGGACAAACCGCTTGAATCTCAAATCGGGTAAGTCCTAATCCTCTTTCCTCTTTTATTATCCTATTATTTTTCATGTTCAACCGTATTTAATCAAAAAAAAAAAATAATTACTCTATTAAGACTATTCGTTAATTCTTTCCTCAAAAACAGACCTGTAAATTTGTCGAATATATTTACTTCCATATTCGGTTAGAAACATCAAGGTAAAAAAAAAACATCAACTATAACCTAAAAGGAAAAAGAAACAAATACCTTTAAAAAAAACTGGGGGGAAAAATCGATTCTCTGATTCTTAATTAATTAAGTTTCATTTCCTAAAACATGGGATAAGAAGAGTAAACGACTCTTTTTTTATTTATATTTTTGCTTCATTTTTTTCTGATTTGACTAATATAATTTTTATCTATCTTTTTTTCTTTAAAAAAAAACTATAGACTTTTTAAATTATTATTTTAGAAACACTTTTTTTTAATTCATTTTTTTTTTTCATACCAATTTTTTTTCTTTTTTTTTTTCAAATATTACGGTAACAGAACTTTATTGCCGTTTTTGGGTAAGCCGAAATTAAAGGAGAAACGTTCTTCGAAGGATATTCTACAACTTCGTCGAACGGTAACATCATTTTGTAGAGAGAGAGAGTTGTGCATTTAAATATTTTGTATATGTATATTCTATATATTTATAGTATATACTTGCTAAAGAGCTGAAGCTAACCAGTTAGCACAAAAGCTTTATGTATGCACTTTAATTAGGCTTTGCCTTCTGGACTCATCGTCAAATCCCTATCTCTTTTAAACATCTTTACTCTTTCCTTCTCATACTAAAATGTTTCGCTTTTTGATACTAAACGTAAAAGTAAACGCCTTTTTTTTCACAACAAACCAAATTGAACTTATATTTTTTCCTCTCCATTGTTATAATAATTTATGTTAATATTAATACGAAATATTGCGTAATAGCATAATAATAATATTTGGTCAACATTTCCTACAGCAAACCGCTTTACCGGCCTTGTCCTCTTCAACTGTCACTTAAAATGGACATCAAAAGAATTGGTTTCGAAAATAAAATATTTGTAATCTCTGTCGAACATAAAACACGTTTAAAATATAATTATTAAATAATGATAATGATAATAATAATGATAATAATAGCAATAATAATAATATATAATGTAAAAAGCCGAAACGTTTGTTTTGTTTTTTTCTTTTTTCATTTCTTATACACGAAGTACACGACTACGTTAAAAGGCCCAATTTGCAAATGTAAAAGCGCCAGTTCTTTCTCTCGTTCCCTCACACAGAAAATTGCAGGTATATTGTAAATTTATACTTCTCTTTTTTTTTAAGTATTGTTAACACATATAGATCATTTTGTTATGTATAGGTCTAGAGATGTCTGCAGGAGAGCAGCAGTTTGAGCATATGATCAAGCAGGACCGCTCTCTGGATCGGGCTGAGGAGCTATGCCGCTAAATTGAACTGCATCGTTCGGAAAATAAATACTCGGTTCCGTATTGCGACGCTTGATTTTCGTCTTGGTCTTTTTAAGCATTGTCGCCTAAGGGTGGGGAGAAAAGAGAGGATGGGATTAATTCTATTTAATTATCTTAATTATCTTCCGGCTGCCTTATTACCTTCAAAGCAGACCTGAGCACGACAACCTGACCGGCAGACTGTATCCACGGTTCACCGTCTACTTGTACCGGCAAGTCAGTGAGTAGGTGAATGCGCAACTGAAAAGTTTAAGACAATTTTGGAAACGTGAAAGTTATCAATTTATATATCGATTATCCTTACGTGTCCTGCTTGCGCAATCCTTATAGCCGAACGCAGACCGCTTTGAATTTGGCCCATATGCACAACGCCAGTGACCCCGACCACTTCGAGCATACCATCGTAATGAGTCGGTTTGGCGAATTGATCATCCTTTTCTGGTCCCCACGGATTGGCACCCGAACCCCACGAGAGAATGTTAAGAATGATAATGCCCTCTAGCGGTGGCAATTCGATCAACTTTCCATCCGCCTCTACCTTAATCCACTTATGAAGATCCTTACAACTGCGGCGGTTCACCATCTTACGCAGGCCCATCTTGATGTAGACGCCCTTGTTGCGGAGGCGGCTGTTAAACTTGTCTGGATTCTCCTCTCGAGCCATGTGAAAGTCGTAACAAAGGTCGGCATCAATGCCGATACCAAAATAATTATTCATAACGAATATAGATGTCTGATCCTCATTCGTATTAGCAGCATTCGTATCGTGCGCCAGCGAGATCTTAGTATCATCTGTCTCTTTTTCGTTCGGATGGAAAATGACAGTCCACCTATCTAACTTTATCTCTTCCGCCTCGATAACGTCCCTGAGCAGATTAATCGGCTCCTCCGTTCCTGTATAACCGCTTCCCCAACGTAGTACCCTAGCTAGATCGTTACCAGTTCCTAAAGGTACAACAGCCATTGGTGGACTCTGACATTGGGCATCCTGTCCGACATTATCCAAACAACTCAAGGCCCATCCAACAGTTCCATCACCACCACTAACTAAAATCTTGAAGAAGGGCAAATTACGGAATACATAAAGACCCGGTAAAGGTCCACCATTCATTAGGTCGAATACCTGGTGAGGGTTGAGTAGTTTACGGAAGGAACGAATTAAATCCATACCCTGCTGGCCTCCCGATTTAACATTGACTAGAACTAAAAGAGGAGTGACGTTCGACGGCACAGTTTGCGGTTGTATGTTCGGTAAGAGAAGTACCAGCAGTTGTTTGTCATCAAAGACAGCATCTCTTAGAACATTATAAGCTCTCGTAGCTGTGTCCGGATCCTTATAAAGTAAAACAAGCGAGCCGTATTCATAGTAGATAACATCGAAAGACGACCACTTGGTATCCGCCCGATTTAGGCCTATATCGTTGAGTATTTTCTCATACTGACGTTGATTCAATCCGGTCGGTAGATTTCCAATATACATAGCTATATGGGGACCATGCGGATCACTTTTTAATTTCAGATAATAGCGCGTCATGCGGTATTGACGAAGCGACTCCTTCCGGCTCAGGTGAACGGCTTCCAGCAGTTTTTCGTCCGATTTTAATTCCCCTTCCGTAACACCTTTATCTAATAGAACTTCGACTAGCGCGAACTTGACAGGATCGGCCGTTTCAAGACCAAATTCTTTGAGCGCTTGAGCAATGACGTCTAATACTGTCGTTGTCTTACCGACACACATAATCTTATATTGGGCTGTCACCCTACTTGATATATTCAGCAAGGCTCCGGCGTAGATCTTTATAAAACACTTTTCTGGTTCAGGATCTCTATAACGGAGGAAAACACAAGGTCTCTTTCCATCTCGAACCTTGGTTTGTGACCTAACCGTTTGAGATACTTCCAATTCTCTTTCTATTGGTTCACCGCTCCTAGATCCCGAAAATTCGGTATAATCTTTTAGAGTTTGGATCTCACCCTCTGAGCTTCCCTTCTCTAACATATCAGCAACATAATAATTATTTGGCTCCTCCGCTATATGGAATGTACGAAGGGCGGCTTCGAGTAGGACTTGAACGGGCGCTGATTTAGGCACAGTAACAACCCTACAACACTTTCTTTTCAGCGAGGCGTTACCGTCGAATATCCTTACGACCTCCTCGTCGCGTTCCCTTTTTTCTTTGTCATTAGGCGATTTCCTATCGTAAGCGTCAGTCAAAAGTTCGTCTCCCCCTTTCGAATCTCCAGACGACGAGAATTCATCACTAACTATATTAGGGATAGAAACTATAATTAGGCGAGCGGCTCAATTTAAATAGTTCATCAAGTATTTACTCACCACTAACGGGGTCTTTAGTAAGGAGAAGTGAGAAAACGAAGAAGAAGATGATGATGAAGATGATATAAAAGTAGAGTTTTAATGGAAAACGAAAGAGTTAATAGATGGAAATTGAAAAAAATAGTAATTTACTTACTAGGTCTTTTTTGGAAACGATAGATGCTCTCTTGACTTAGATGCATTCTAGGAATGGTTAAAGAGCACGGAGGTAGCATAATTTCTCTTAAACAACCAAAACTACATTCCTCCGGCAATTGTCTATAACAATGTGAATGGGCCGTCACACCGCACCACTCACATCTCATACCAGCTAGACATTCGCTAGACCAGCAAGTTTTTTTGCAACCTAAGCATTTACTATTGGCTGGTAGGTTACCTTCCCGCCAATGATGATATTGTTTAACTGCCGCTTTATCCTTATAAGGATTGAACGTCGCGCATTCTTTGCAGTCGCTAACGACGAAGTCGTGGCACTCCAGGTGAACATAGTATTCGCAAATCTCGCAACGGTAAGCGGAAACGCTCTCCTCTATACGCTTGCGGCATAAGTTGCAGAACTTTCTCTTGAAATGTCCAGGTTCCGACCAACAGTGTGCAACAGGGTTCTGAAAATATAAATGAATAATTTTATCTTATTAAATAGAATATTATCAACGCCATCTATCGGGCCGATTATATTTTATCAATAACGACGACGAGAGGCGCTGCATCGTTACTGTACCTTTATCAACTGCGTCGCTATACTCGAACAAGCGCTGACCACATTCTTCAGGCAACGTTCGTGAGCAGTGAAGTTGCAGACTGCGAATATCATATACAAACATTAATTAATTTACAATAAACATGTTTGTTGATGATTTAAAAGCCAAACAAGATAATCAGAGAAAAAAATTAAAAAACCTTCTATGCACTCAGTGTCTAATGTGTGTAGCATAAAATGCAATACACCTACAATGTATTTTTTTTTTATCATCTTGTTTTCTTCTCCCTCAAGTATTACTTTTAGGCCTTTTAACGTAAACTTGTAAGTATATCATATAAATATGCATATATGCATGTATACATATATATAATATATGCATAGGTACTGTATCGTACTCCTAGAAGCATGTATTTGCATTAACGCATATATTAATTCGAATGAGGGTGAACGTATTTAAGTTTTTATTATTATTATTGAAAAGCATTTTTTTAAGGCTGCTGTGGAATAGTTATAACGCCTTTATATAGCATATACAATATATATACTGTATTTATATCGTTTAAACGAGTCTTGCTGAATGAACAGATAAATTTAGATGACTACTGTTCTCTGTCTTTCTCTTTTTTCCCTCGCTATCTATCTTTCTGT
Organism: Dimorphilus gyrociliatus; assembly: GCA_904063045.1. Lineage (NCBI taxonomy): Eukaryota > Metazoa > Annelida > Polychaeta > Dinophilidae > Dimorphilus > Dimorphilus gyrociliatus. Next base: position 1,931,462 of record CAJFCJ010000005.1, read on the forward strand.
CCATTTTTATGTATATATATATATATATATATATATATATATGTTTTATAAATATCTAAAGAGCCTATATTCGTGTATCCTATACTGTTACGTATAAATATGCAATTTGATTATAGTTTCAATGATACTTTACGTATAAATAGCCATATACTGTGTACTATGAATATGTTGTATATATTTGTCATACATATTATAACGTGTATTCTCTCTGCCTATCTTGCTCTTAACAGACTATTAAACGACATATCTTAAATTTTATATATTCCATTATACTTACAACAAGTCTATATATATATATATATATATATATAATTGTAAACCTTCTATGTGTTTGTTACTCGATGTTCTGTTTATCCATAGGAGTTATATAAACCAACGCCTCTTTACATTTTGTATTCCTCTATTAATTCAAGACAATGTAAACGTGAAAACGTGAGTTTGTGTAGGTACAAGTATTCTTTTGTGTACAATAAATGCATGTAATTACATTCAGAAGGTTTTTCCCACATAAACGCATAAGCGTTCCCCGTTCATGCAGTATGTGCTCCACCGCTACAACACAAGTTATGTACATTAATGCCTATATAGGGTATTCTGTGTTTTGACGTACATATGTGTGTACAAGTGCACAAATGTATCTAAATATCTATTGTTTGCCGTATAAGTACTATGAATTTGTCATTTAATTTATATCTGAATCTACTATATGAGCTATATATATACGCTGCATATGAAATATATTCATAAATATATACATTCATTTAAATATATTTGTGTATATATCTATATATATAAATATATATATATATATGCTATATATGCAATATATATATATAGTGACATATATATAAATTTATTCGATATATTTAATCTTAATGAAAGCGAAGCCTATATTGATTTTTTTTAAATGCTATTCTTCATTTAAATACTAACCTTCGCACTGATATCCTTGACCAATCAAACCCCAAAGCATATCTGTACAATGATGACAATAAACGGGCTTGTGGAATGACTTCTTCGTGAAGAAGTGTCCATGCCCACCGTCCAAACTATCGTCAGCCGATAACGAATCCGACGCCATTTGCGTCTACAGTCCAGCTGTCGTTGCCGTTTTCTACAAACCTTCGTCAATGGAACCGTCAACTATTCAGCGATGGCATATTATATTATACGTCGACGCCATTTTAACTGGCGCAGGCGCAGCATTGCAGTTTTCCGAACGGACAAACTCGCATCGTTAAAGAGCTGACGACCGCCATCTGTCGACAACGCAGGCGCTATCTGCTGTAGAATTTCATTTAATTTTATTTATTGTTTTATGCAATCTATATTTTTCATTTAAGTAACATCAAATTATTCTTTCATCCATTCTTAAGAAAACTAATATATCAATACAATTTACAAAACTTGCCAATTAAAATCGTTTCAATACCATTGGGGCTGCACAAACGGGTCTGCTTGTTGATTCATATTCATATAAAAATTATATATACATATATATAAAAGTGTATGTGCTTATGCCGGTCCTCAGACATATTTAGTGTTTTGTTTTATGTATAATATACAATTTTTTCGAATATATACATGTTTATGCATATATCCATGGACATAGTTATTTATTTTGCAAGTACATATATCTATACTCTTGCCTTCTATGTTGCCTACATACATATATATATATACATATACAAATATATACATATACATATATATACATATACATATATGAAGATATAAATGTATATAAGTATGTATATAAGAGTATGAATATATGCATATACATTAACACATTATTTATGCATATATGCATACATATTTACCATTTATACATATTACACACGCATTTTTATTTAGAAACGGGCGTGTGTAGTAAACATGCATACATAATTGTATATGTGAATGTAAAAACAAGCCTTTATCAATTTTATAATATTTTTTTTACACATTCAATCGCTCGTACAGTCATTTTTTTAAATCTAGTATCAGTCATAATCAAAGTTTGAAGAAGAGCAAAAAATATTTATATCCAGTCTCTTATATCTCAATTCATATATCAGTCTTCTAGCGGTTTTCACCGTATAACAGTCGTACATAAAATGTAAAAATAAGAAGCGCCTAAATGTGTAGTAATGGGTAAACTGAAAAGGGTTCGTGTGTAGATTTGTTTTTTCATTAATTTGCCTCCATTTTAATATTAATATAAGTAATAAATCATCTTCTATTCCCTCTTGTTCATTCTCCGCTCTCTACCAGAACGTTCCCGATCATCGCGTGATTCCTTTGAACATGAAATGAAAAGACAGAATTAATGGGGATTATTTATTGGTATGGTCAGTTGTCTTACTTTAGCATCTGTTTTCGTGGTATCGTCTTCCTTTTGACGGTTTTCATAATGAATAAAATCGTCAAATATGGAAGTGGTCTGCCTATATTGATGTATAATACGTAAAACCTGTCGACCCTTATCGGGTGGAACTTCTTGGGTATCTCGAGAATTCGTTACTGGTTTATTCTCATTATTTTCTAAACGAATATGACGTAATTGCGAATTTGGTACATCCTTAACATATATCCATTTAACTTCGAATTTCCCGCGCCATTTATCTTGTGCCCAAACACTACTAGTTGTTGAATAATCGACGGCACTCATCATTTGAGCAACGCCGCAAAAATGTCCAGAACCGTTGACGGAGAAGAATAAATAAACAGGTCCTTTACCCTCTCGTTCGTTGAAAGCTGAGTCAAGCCGTTTATTTCCGTGCTCCGTGCTACACCATATAGCATATTTTATCGACCGATGTATATCATCTTCACTATAACTTTTTATTATAAAAAATCTAGCTCCTTTTACGTTTAGATTTAAATCCTTAGGGTTATACGTATTCGCCGATTTAAGTTTATCTAAGAGAGGATGAGATGGTGATACAGTTGCCGGTGCAGATGTAGGAGTTGCGTTATTATATGGTCTTCCTCGGGGAGCAATCCAATTCGGCTGGGGCTTTAGTGGCTGTTGTTGTTGCTGTTGGATTGCTGGTTTCATTTTATTATCTGTTGCCCACGTTCCTATGTCCATATTTTTTGTTGTAACGGGTGGAGGAGGAGGTCGATTTGTAGGCTTAGTCTTAATACCCGTTTGATGGAATTTTCCAGGTTGAGAAGCTATAGATGCCCAAGTTTTCTTTGATGAACCACCTACATTTTGCGGTACAGAGTTTGTTACAGAGTTTTCCCCTGCACCACACGAATCTGCAGCATCGTCGTTGAGAGAGACGCTCTTAAGACTCTGTTCTACAGGATTTATATCGTTTGCCGATGAATTTTCATTTTGAATAATACCAGTTCCGTTAACAGGATTATAGTCCGTCATATTCATATTGCCTCCATAAAATTCAGAGTATTGGAAGGGTCGTTCATCCTTTTGCCTGGTTGTTACAGTTGCTGGAGCAGCCGGAGAACTATTATTGTATGTATAGTTTGGAAAGTCCCATCCAAACCCCGTATTATAATTAAAATTACTATACATTCCGTTATTTGCTGGTAAATAATCAGGAGGGTTTCCGTAAAACACAGAATTCATGGGATCAGGGGTATTCGACCAGTTGGTAGCGTTGTCACTTAAGGTAGCTGTATTTTGAGGATAGAAACCTGGGCCCACGTAATAGTTGGGCACAAAATGATCCCCAGTTTGATTAGGCATTGCAGTTACAGGAGGAGCTGGAGCGCTACTAAATGCAGTCTAAAAGATATACATTAATTCATAAAATATTATTAAATAAGAAACAAATCGTCAATAAAAAACCTGTGGCACTCCTGTGTATGCATCAAATTTGTTTTCACTGGACTTAACAAATGTTGCTTCACGATTAGGGCCGTTCGAACCTGGTCGTACGAAGATCATAAAAATGAAAACCACGATGTGGTTTGCATGCTTTGATATTTACCTTGACTTTGCTGTGTCTTCGATATCTGAAATTAAAACAGTTAAATAAAAATAAATAATATAATAAATAATTATTCTAGTCTATTTGTAACGCCTGCATGTGAACTAAGCCGCCTTAAACAAACTTAAATAAGCAAGTTTATCGGAAGTATGTACCTGATCAACGCTGGTAGACATCACAACAGATCAGTTAACAAGTTTGCAATTATTGTAGTATATAATTGAAAAAGATTTCTTCAAAATTAGTGACAACTTTTTTCCAATTACTTAAGATCACAAGCACACGTTTTTCAATAATTATCCCTTTTTCTAATGTCTGCCTTATGGCGACCGTCAGGCCGAGTAGTGATCTCGTAAATTGTCTCGGTGTCGGTCTTGCACGAGATTATATTTCTAGTTTTAAAAATTAAAATATTTGCTAAATAGTGTAAAATATTATATTAAAAAATTTTTAATAATGAAAAATATTTCGTACGAAACTATCTTTGCTTTTATGTGCTTGAAATAAAATATACTTTTCAAAATGGCGAACTGATTTAGGGTTATTATGCAGCCATTTTGATATTATTATGTAATTTTATATGGTATTCTTCTAAAAAAAAACCCACATTTAAGAGGAGAAACTAGGCAAAATATAAAAATGGTGAACGTTGACGTCACGATTCATGTCCATGATGCCTCAGAAAAAATGGCCGATGTGGTGACATTGTGTTGCTTGGATAGCAGAATTGCATTTTTGTAAAAATTTGGTGAGCCCATTGCTTATTCTAGCCGATTTTATATCAACTATTAACCCACATTCGCTATGTAAGATGTTGTCTTGTCGTGTCCGTTGACTTCGAGGAAGTTTCAATACTCTTTTTTTATTTTGATCTAATTAACCGATTCTTTTGATCCTCTGAGATATCTGTACCTAAAAGTTCAATTTTCAATATTTTTACAATTGATTACCCGTTTAACTTGGAAATTTTGCATTTCAGATATTAATTTTTTTCTTTACTTTTTGTACAGTCATGCTCAAGTCATTCGAAACGGCAACACTATGAATCACTCGGGTTGGGAAGTAAACGATCTAATGATAAATGGTCATGATATGACAACGACGAGAAATACACAACAAACAAGATCGCAAGATGATGCAAACGTCGATTATTTTTATCAACGTCCGCATACCGATATGGTGCAACATTTGAACAAAAGATGGGCGCCTGGGGACGATTCTATCTTAGAGATGGCTGCCCAAGGAAAGCCTGTTGCTTACCTTGAACGGGAGCTGCATAGTATTTCATTAGAAAGTGCAAAAGACGTAAGATTTCAAGATAAAACTTTAATAACCATTCACCGAATCTATCTATTTTCAGATTAATGCAAAGAAAATTTGGGAAGAGAATAAAACCGGCGATAAATGGTCTAATAGTCCCTGGCCTCCTGTAGTAAGTCGAAATGATCACGACACTTGGACAAGTGGAGGAACAAGCGGTGGTTTACTAAGTGTCGATATGGCAGAATATGTATTAGGAAGCTCTTCTCCTGACACGAGGATTTCATCTTCCATAAAACGATATGCAGGGGGAGGTGATGCTGATGGTTCTAAACATTTAGAAAATCAAAAGGAGAAGAAAGAAAGGCTTATTGAGGAACAAGCTAGAACCCCACTACTATCAAATGCTGTGGACGATAGCCCTAATAAACAGACATCTCAATCTGAGGATGATAGTGGACAACATGGGGAAGAATCTAGGATGAAGATAATAAATAAATGTGATGAATATTCTGGTCCTGTAGCCTCAGCAGGAGTAGACTTACCAACTGTTGCTATTCTACCAACTGTTGTTCAGCAACAGCAGCAGTCTTTTCAAAGTGATGTTTCTGAACCGAGTGCCTACTTACAATCGCACCACGATTACATGATGCCACCTGTAAATGATCCCGACTATCAAATGGTAAGATTCATCAAGAGTTATGAACAGTTTATAAATGCAAAAAATTCACTTTCTCTACTAGGTTGGTCGGCAACAAATGATTATGGACCAAGCTCAAACTAATGGTTATGTAACACAACCAACGGCCCTAGGTATGAAGGACGTTTTACAATTTCATTGATATTAATCAAAACTGTCCCAACAGGTACTACGCACGTTATGCAACCTGCTCAGTATTACAGCGTTCAAGCACCATGGGCTGTTTATCCAACAAATATTTTACCAGCAAATCAGCAGCAGCAACAACAAGCGCCAGTTTATAGACATTATCAAAGACCAGTTACACCCCATCAAACAGGTCCTGAAGGTGAAATGTCGATGCAGCAGGATAATACCTTAATTTTTCAAAACCCTCAATATCAAATAATCGCTGCTCAAGCCTACTACGATCAAAATGGGCAGTTAGTAATGAATAATGGACGTAATTTACCAGCTCCAATGCGCCTGGTCTCGCCAGCTGCGCCACATGTTATGCAAGGGGGACAGAATGGAGTGAGAATACTAGCCCCAAATCCCCAACAACAACCTCCAAATTATGCTAGTAATACCTCAACACCACACAATTCGCTGACGGATGGTATGTATCAGAATTTATTTCTCGTCCAGTTATAATATTTATTATCTGCAGCTTATGGAAACGGACCAACTAGCCAACAAGCTTTTAGCCCCCAAACATTTACTTCGCCTTATGCTCATTCAGGTTTGTACTGTTGATTAAAAATTGAAAATACGTCATTTACTTTTAAAACTAACAGCAGCTCCAAACGCAAGAAGAGATTCTTTTGGATCATTGGATTATAAAGGGCAATCAGGCACACTATCACGAGCGCCGTTTCCTGCTCAATTTTATAGTCCCATAGGTGGAACAGTTAGTCCTTTGGGAACTACCGGTCTTTCTACACCACCTCCTGTACATAATTTGAGTACGCAACGAACACCAAATGCTTTCTACTCTCCCGCTCCTGGAGCGGAGGTGAAATACAGACAATCAGCCCAAGCGCCGTCAGGAGCTAACTATTCAATGACCTTAATGGGAGGACGAACTGGAGCTAAAACACCTTCGAAAGAACCTGCAAGGTCAAGACTTTTGGAAGATTTTCGTAGCAACCGATTACCAAACATACAATTGAAGGAACTTGTAAACCATGTTGTTGAATTTTCCCAAGACCAACATGGCTCAAGATTTATCCAGCAGAAATTAGAAAGGGCTACAATTCAAGAAAAAACATTGATATTTAATGAAATCCTTCCAATGGCTTTTGTGCTAATGACAGATGTTTTTGGAAATTATGTCATACAGAAATTTTTTGATTTTGGTTCTAATGAACAAAAAGCAACTTTAGCCAACAAGGTTAAAGGTAATGTTTTGATGCTGGCCCTTCAAATGTACGGTTGCAGAGTTATACAGAAAGCCCTTGAATGCATTCAGCCAGATATGCAAGTTGATTTGGTAAAGGAACTCGATGGGAATGTGTTGAAATGTGTAAAAGATCAGAATGGCAATCATGTCATTCAGAAATGCATAGAGTGTGTTGAACCGAAAAATTTGGATTTTGTGATTAATTCTTTTAAAACTCAAGTTACACAGCTATCTACACATCCATATGGTTGTCGCGTTATACAACGCGTTCTAGAAAATTGCACCTCTGATCAAGTGGGTGTTGTTTTGGATGAAATGCATGAAAACACAGAGAGGCTGATACAGGACCAATATGGGAATTATGTCATTCAGCATGTGTTGGAACACGGAAGAGCTGAAGATAAAACGAAGATTGTTAAAGCTGTTAGGGGTAAAGTTATGAGCTTATCTCAGCACAAGTTCGCCTCGAATGTCGTTGAAAAGTGTGTTTCGCACTCTTCGGCTCCAGAACGACGTTCACTTATTGATGAAGTTCTGCAGATGAACGACAGGTAAATTATTAAATAATAATTTTAATATATATTATAGATATAGATAATAATCATTATTTGCAAAGCAGTTCTCACACTGGATTGTATACGATGATGAAGGATCAGTACGCTAACTACGTGATTCAGAAAATGATTGACGTTGCAGATTCCTCGCAGAAAAAGCTACTTGTACAAAAAATTAGACCACATGTAACTACTTTAAGAAAGTATACATACGGCAAGCATATTCTGGCTAAATTAGAAAAATTTTGCCTGAAAGCTAATCGGGACTTAGGTCCTATTGGAATGCCACCAAATGGCGCTTTGCCACGTTAAATTTAAATGGTTTAACTATAGTACTGTGTGAATGTCTACACATTACATATACATACATATATATATATATATATAAATATATACATACGTATATACAGTGTAATATTTTTTTAAGTTTGTGGTGTTTAATTGTGATTTTCTCTTTTCCTTTCGTGTGGCAAATTTTGAGAGGGACTTTTTTTATATAAGGAATGCAATTGAATATAAACTATTGTTTGTTCTGAATAATTGTAAATTTATTGTTGTTCGTTTATTGCGGCTTGTATATCTCTGTACACTTGTATAAATTAATATATATATGTCGATATGTCTATATGTATATATGTGAGTATTCAGATGTATATATATATATATATATGTATATGTATATGTGTATATTTATATTTATATACATATACATAGACGTATGTGAGTATTCATGTACATATATATATATATATATATATATATATATACATATATATCCGTACATACATATATATATATATATATATATATATGTATATATATATATGCGAATAGGGCAACTAGCCGTATACAAAAAACGTGAATTATTCGGTGTCTTTTCTCTTTATATCACTAATATTGTACTTTTTGGGAAAATCGTTAATAGAAAATACTAAAAATTGAACATCTGTTGTTAGTTAAACTTCTTCTGATGTAGGCCCGTTTTCGCTTATATTGATCCAAAACATCTGCGCATGACGAAAAGAGCGCTTGTTTGAACCAGCTTTATTATGGATAAAGAAACGTTCTTCTGGACTATATCATGGATTGTTCTTATTCCTATCCTATTATTTATACTGATACTGTTTATATATCTCAAAGATAAGACAAAGAGTAAAAAAGAACAAGTTTTAATAGTTTCTTTACTTTCATCTCGAGTTTTATTTTTTGCTGTGACATTGCCTCTAAAATGTTCCAGTTCAATGAACGATTTGGCGTCTGAATTGATATGGTGCAAAATCATTTCAATTAGTTGGTACATAAGCGTTATCGCAGAGCAAAATACGACAATAGCCATTATATTTTTGGTCTGTTCAACCATTTTAAGAAAGAAAAACTTGACTTTCAATAGTGTTCTCTTGACAATCTTATCGATATGGATATTATCAAGTGCCGTTTCCTGTTTATTAGTATTTTCTTTTGAAGCTTATCATATGGAGAAATCAAATTGCATTCTTTTCAATCAAGACTCGTTTACATTCAAAGTATTTAGCATAACAGTCGCGGTCGAAGGACTAATGACTGTTGTTTCCTTCTTGTACTATTTTATACTTTTCGTTGTCGGAAAACACTCTTACAAGAAGAATAAAAATGAACAACCTATTGAAAATGGAGGAGGCAATTCTGACTTTATAAAACCTTTACCATCCTTACCTAAACACGAAATATATAGTGATCCTGTGAAGTCAGCAATTTGTCTTTCATGCGCATCATCTTTCTTCTTCTCTGCTCTGCCCATATTTTTAGTTTGTTTAGTAAGTACCATAAATATCTTGTTTTATCTATTTTTCGCAATACGACTGTTTGGGAACAATTTTTACAGATTTTTCACAGAAAGGAGGCGGAGAAGATATTGATCTCTGTGAGTGTAGCCCAATCTTTGTTCATCTTGTTGATTTTGTTACATAGGGCTGTAAAGAACCGACGTCAAAGATTACACAGAGATGCAGAAAGATATATGTATTCTCAAAGAGTATCTGTTATATCATTTGATAGTTTCAGTACTTTCGATGATATTAATGCACCCAAAGATGAAGAAGCATTATACGACACCGTTGCTAAAGAAATATGCACATCGGAAGCTGCCATTCAAGTCAACGTTGACAGCTTGAGCAGGCGAAATAAGGAGATTGTCAAAGAAGTTGAAGAGTCGTCTTCTATGAGAGATGATGGGATAACCAGTGACTATTCACAATTATCTCAGAAAGAAGAGGATTCAGCTTCAATAGGATCTTCAGTTGTCAAATTTCGAAGAATTAGAACCTTAGATATGGGACGTAGTGTCGATAAAGAGGAAGAAGAAGAGAAAAGAAACAAGCTATTTAGCGCCTGGAAGACTGCAGTAGCAACAGTGAGAATAGCAAATTGGTTAAGTGATAAACCTAAGCAAGCAGATGAAGATGACGGATGGAGTGAACAAGATTCAAGTATTGTTTAAATTTTGTGAGAATTAACCTTTTTTCAAAACATAAAAATACATTATCTTAGTTTATTATAACAATAGTTAAACAAGAATAAAATCTAATGAATAATGTTTAAAAACAATGAAAATCGTAGAGTATTCTCAATTCTCCTTCGAACTATCATCATTCATCTTTTTTCTTATCTCCAGGACCTCTTTGTACTTTAATTTTCTCGGTATTACATCTGTTATGGACAGACAAAAATACAATAAGGGTTGAAATTCCATAGCACATATTATAGTAAATAATCAAACCGAGTAAAAAAGACTCCAATTGCTCGTTTTTGTTTACAACGTCGGCAAAATCATTATAGTTTATTTTTTGCTTATCAGGGCAATTTGTATACGTTTCTTCTACTAGATGTTCAACAAAGAGTTCCTGCAAATAGAATATTAATAAAATATTCGATTTTTAACAAAATTTACCGTTGCTTTTCCAATCAAAAATAGAGAATCAGAACTGATCGATGATACATCTGGCGAGCTCTTCATAATAAGCCTAATTCGAGACAAGGGGAAGAGAGAAACTCCTAGATTTGGTAATTTGGTTTCATCCATGGCGGCAAAATAAGGTCAAGGTTGCATTAAATACCGATTTTTAATCGGTTTGACGTTCTACCGGTTATAGGTCCTTTCACTTCCGGTGTTGGTAAGTGGTATCACGTGGTGAAGATTTTTCGTTGTTTAATGGCTTGTGATTTGGCAAAAGACACCTTTTGGTTCGATAAAGCTAGGACAAGTGACGCTGAAAGAATCTATTTTGAAAAATTGTACGGAAATAAACAGACACAGGTAAGAGTGTTGCGAATGATCTGCTTAATAATTTTGGTGACCGGTTCCGCTTCTTAACAGCAAAAAAACGCTTCAGCATCTTCTGTCGTCGATCAAATAGCTCGCGCAAGAGAGCAAATTGAAAAATCTCTATCTCAAACGAACGTAAATAATTCTAAATGCTAAAGCATTAATTCTAAACTTACTCTTGCTGTTTTTCTTAATAGGACTCATTTGGAGACATGGCTTCGGAAGCAATGAAAAAATTAGAACTTATGGAGACCAGCAACAAGAACATGATACAGAAAATCGAAAATTTAACGAGTTTGGTATCTAAACTACAGGACAGAGTAAAGGTTCTTGAAGGAAAGTCATCAGAGAAACCGAAAGAAGAAGAAGAGGATGATGATGATGAAGATTTGTTTGCTTCAGATGATGAAGAAGAAGATGAAGAAGCTTCACGTATTCGTGAAGAACGCCTAAAAGCATATGCTGAAAAAAAATCTGCAAAGAAAGCTGTGGTCGCCAAGTCGAGTTTAATCTTGGAAGTTAAACCATGGGATGATGAAACTGATATGAAAGCTCTCGAAGAATCAGTTCGCACTGTCACTATGGATGGTTTGCTGTGGGGAGCATCAAAACTGGTACCAGTAGGATACGGGATTCAGAAATTGCAGATCAGCTGTGTCATTGAAGACGATAAAGTCAGCACAGATGACCTTACCGAAAAGATCGAGGCTTTCGAAGATTACGTCCAGAGTGTTGATATTGCTGCTTTTAATAAGATTTAACAAGTAGCTGTATTAGGTGCAAAGTCGTAATAAAATGGGATAGGAAATAGAAAAAAAAATTTTTAAGCGGCAGAGCTGTCTATTCTATATACAAGCAGCCAGCTGCAGAATTTCTCTAAACGTTCGTACAGTCGATTTCAACGATGTCCGTAGGAACAGTAGCAAATTGATACACTAAACGTTGACCATCAACTTTATTGAGAATTCCACGAGCGTAATAATACCTGAGAGCTCTACCCATTGTCTCGTAGTTCATGCTTGGTTTATTCTTATGTAATCCCCAAAGTCTTGAAACGGCTTTTGAATCAACTAATTTAAATGTACCGTTGGCCCTATCAGTCCACTTAATGAATCGAGGGCAGTATTGAGGAGACTGTAATAGTTTTAGCAGGAATTCCCATAGGTACGTTGTTGAACTTTCGCGCTTTCGTTTCGGCGTGTAAGTGGTGGCGGTTTTACGGCCGCGTTTTACTGGCGTTTGCTGTTCGTTCGTTGCATAGGGCGGATTCGGTGTTGAGCAGAAATCGTTGTAGTTATTCGTTAAATTTAAATCTTGTAATTCTGGATCAGAAACCGATACACCACTATCAGCCGGACTTGGTGGATGAAATGCTGCTGTAGATAGGTTATCTTTTTTATCATAATTCTTTTATAAAGTTTCAAAGAAATACTCACATTTTGCGCTATTTTTTGCTACATATCGGTTTTGGCAGTGGATGACGTTGCTATTTACTGCAAAAAGTTAGAAGAGAAAGGATAATAAAAATTTAATGACTGTAAAAAAATCAATCACAAGCTGCCCTCGCGATCTCTGTTACTTATTCTCTATCTCTCACATTTTTGTTTGTGAACTTGTATTCTACTTTACATCTATTCACCTGACACTGAACAACTTTCTCTTCGACTAAAAAAAAAATTTATAAACCATAGAAACGTTTTAGCAGGCCTTTCTTAAAAGCGCTACTTTTCCACGATAGATCAAGCGGTTCTTCTTGGAACATTTTCCAAGTCGAACTGCGGCCGTCTAGGCAGTGGAATGCCTTAGTCATGTGATCAAAGGCGGATATTTATAGGCCGACAGCGATGCAGAATTTATAGAATTTATTCCTTTATAAAAGATTACATTTGTAGGAAGGAAAAGCCACTTGCTTGATATAAATTAGTACAGGTGAATAGAACTAAACAAGAAACGTTCATCGTTTCTCTATTCCCGTCTTATTCTATTGCCCCTCTGCCCTCACCGATCTTTTTTTGCAGCTGTTGCGTATATTACAATTTTTTTCCAAACAAATACAATAACGCGAATTTTTGCTGTAATTATTATCCATTTGTTAAAAAATAACATTTTTTTAATACCGTCTAAATCGCTCTTGTTCTTCTTACGGCCTCTCCTAGTTTTAGGACAGCGCTTCGATTCGGAAGGTGGTGTAACTTCACTAGGTTGAACGCATTCCGAAAGATCTTCGTCATCGCTATAATCTTTCAATTTCCATTCGACATTTGTATAATCACTCCAATCTTTACTTAAACTAACTAAATCCGAAAATGACGACGTTACTTGAGTTAAACAATAGTGATTATCATTGAAATTAGATGATTCTTCATTTAAAAAATTCGAAGTGATTGGACTTATTTGCTAAATAAATAAAAACAAAGTACGTTATTATTTATTTATGCAATGAATATTAAAAAAATAAAGTAATAAATTACCTCGTTATCTATGCCTTCAAGTAGGCCGTTGAAAAGCGTTCTAATAGGAGATTCGAATGAAGAGGCGTATGAATCCATTCCTAATGACAGACATAAATACTTTCTATTGTAATAATAGATAAAAAGAGAGAGAGAGAGGAAGAGAGAAATAAATGTTTATATATATATATATACAATGTATAAAGATATTTAATTAGATAATAAAACCTCCGTAAAATGTTATACAACTACTTAAACTATAATTTAAAGAAGAGCGAAGGGAGAAAAAAAAAAGATATATAGATAGATAGAAAACTGTTAAAAGAGCTTTTTAAAGTGGAGAAGAATAAGAATAAGAGTGAGAAAAAGAAATAACGTATCCGATGATTCAGCATATATTAAATTTAGTGACATATAAAATTACAAGCGCTACATTTAAATTTAGCATTGATTAATCTTACTTTGCTAAAATAATATATTTTATATGCATATTATTTGATATATACATATATATATATATACAGTGTATACTGAACTTTTACGGTATCAAAATAGTATAGATAATTCTATATTCAAAATAGAATAAACAATAAAAACTAACGGTTAGTTTTTTATGCTAAAATATGATTATTATATACAGTATACATTAGACTATATATATTAGTATACAATACAGTATATACTGTAAATGCGCGGTTTTATACATAACTATTTAGATAGATTAATTAATTAATTAATTAATTAACTTATTTTATAGTAAGTTAAAAGAAGTTACTAATATATTGTAGATATTATACTATAAATATGAACGTTATTTTTCGTACCGTAGACATATGCCAACTGCGTACAAAACAATGAAGACAGATTAATTAGGTTTAATTAAATGAGAGCAAAAGCACATCTATTAGTCAGACTGCTCTTATCGTATAGGACCACTACAAAAAAAATGTGATATACTAATCAACAACATACATACATTGGCCTTTTATAAAAATTACTGTACAATAGGCCTACAATAGCGGTCCGTACATTTTGCGGTGGGCGTGGCTCTTTTTTTTTCTACTTAAATTTTCCGTTTTCCAATATTTTTGCGTTCTAAAATTATATTTATATATCTAAAAGGGTTCAAAAAGGTTTAATACAACAATATAACACAAAAAACGGGGAAGATCTTTATATAGTCTATTATTTTATATTGTATTCTCTATATGATATAGTATATATATATATATATATATATATAGTATGGTATATTCCTACATTTGTTATCATAAAAAAATGTTGCGAACTTGATAAATATTTTTGTCTTTGTTAGTCTAAATAAAATATTGATTACAAAATAATATAGAAATATATATATATATATATATATATAAAGTATATATATATATATATTAGTATATTCGTAAATGAAGTTATATTAAACATCTATTTAAAATCCAAATAGGTAACAATTTTTTTGTTTAAAAAATAAAAGCAAGAACTAAGTGTTTTGTTGGATAAAAAATTTTTTTTTTACTAGTTGAGGCCAATCGTAAATAAACGCTTATTGAAAAAATCCTTCAGGTATGAACACTCTTTTTTTACAGGCCTAAGCAAAAGCGGATGATGAATCATTTCTATTTGATATATACTGTATTTATATATATATATATATATATTATATATATATATATATATATATATATATATACAACATCTATATATTTCTCACTATTTTTTACTAGCAGAAATGTTTTCCTTTTAATAAATTTACAATTTAACTTACCCGTTTCTTATCAATACTAATTAGGCTTTTCCTTACCAATTTATCTGCTATGATCAAAATGGTTGTCATTTAGGAGCGATAGCCGTTAAAATTCATTGCACGAAATTTTTCAGTAAAAAAAAGTATTATTAAGCTCTGGACGACGACAGAGGGCGCTGTTTGAACTCACGACTGAGGGAATACCGTGACGTCATAAAGAATCGTTTTAAAGTTTATGAACAGATTAGATATATTCGATTAAATAATTATAAACAGTGCAAAAAAATGAGGGAGGGACGGAGAGAGAAGAAAGAGAACGGGAAGGATTTATTTTACAATAAAAAATGAAAATGTATTTAATTATATTGGCAAAAGACTGTATTCATGTTTTTTATTTTGATAAAAAGTTTTTTTTTTAAAAGAAAATAAATAAAAAAAATTCTTTTTATTAGATTATTTCTAATGATTAACTAGGAAATAGATAATTATAAAAATGACAGTAAACGAAGCATAAAGTACTTTAATTAAAGTCGGAAGTCTGATAAACAATGCCGGATAGTGGTAAACGAATTGCCTTATACCACCCTCCCTTATATCGTCATCAAGTTCTTCTTTTGTCTATTAGTGAAGAAAAAAATACGATTTAAAGTCGAAAAAGTCAATATTTTTTTCTGTTCGCTACGTGAATTTTATCTTTTACAAAAATTTACTAAAAATTCTTAATGATTTTTTTTAAAAAAAAAAGATATTTAATTTTTTTTGTTGTTTTTACTTTAGTCAGCATCTGTGAAACGTAATCGAATTGCTCATCGACCCAGGGTTGAACGACCACAATTAGTATGGCTAGTAGAACTATTACACAGTTCATAACTGTCCAAATATCAATGGACTTTACATAGCCTACATTCGGTGTCGTGAAACTTGATAAACAATGCAAAAACGTTACACAGACAAACATTAGGCCTGCCAGGATGAAGCGGCTTCCAGTAGCCAAACTTGGTAGCCATAAGATGGCGTTAGTAATGAAAAAGATCATAAACGACGGCAGGTAGATGGAGCATAGGAAATATGAGGATCTCCTCTCGAAATCAACAATAATACGGGCCAAATCGTGTCGGGAACCTTGAAAAAAAGTTGAAAAAGATTAAAATACAGGTGAAGTGGCAACTAAAGTAGAAAATTAAGTCGCAAGAAATGAATGATTTATTTAATTGTCCTATATACAGACCTCCTCTTTCAACAGATTTCCTAACACCCTTCAAACCGGTCATTTCGAAAACAGTATGCTGAATAATAGGAGTTTGATGATCTATATTGATTGATTCAATAACGGCATCCTTTGAAGTTGACGCTAACATTTCAAAAGAGCAATTAAATTAAATTATATTAATTAAAATTATATGCTAAATAAACAATTCGTTTAAATATATCTAGTTAAATTCAAAGATACTTACAAAATTGCCAATCCAAATAACATGTTTGCTTATCGAAAGGAAACATTTTAAAGTTCATCTTGCAAATAACTGTTGCTGTGACGCTGTTAATTGCAGAACATTCGCATGGTTTTATCAAAATATTTACACTTTTAAGTATAATTGACAAATGCAGTAGGCTTATCAAATTTATATAGCTTACTAATTTGTTAATTGAACTGATCCATTGGGGAATATGATGGAGGAGACCTCTGAAAGATGATCAGTCCTGCCGGATACTACTAATAACGCTCCCGATAAATAAAAATCTGGTATCCAAATCAAATTGTAAATTCGTTTGCCGTGAATTTTTATTGGTTCAGAGTGATTGTTAAACTGTAATCGTTTGTCGATCCATTGGAATTTTGTAAATAGCATAGTGGAGATGAGTTGTTTCTTCTCGTTAAAATCAAAGGTATTTAATAAATAGACGCTGACGTTCACTTTAAGTGGTCCATTAGCGTTTGCTAAAACGAATTTGTCGACTTATTAGTTATCGATCGAAAACTCAATTAAGGATGTTCTTATTATAAATAATTAATAAATATATACATTAACATGTCTAATATAGTATCATGTAAGAGATATACATTCCAAAGTAATTAATAGTTCTATTATTACTTTAGTTTCGTTTTTAAAGAGAAAGAAAAGAGAGCCTATTCTCTCCCTCCTCCTCCACCTCACCATCCTCTTCCTTCTCTTCTGCTCCCCTCACTCCACCCTAACTTTAAACTTTACATTACTTTATTTATCTATTTTTTTTTTTTGAAAAAAAAAACACTACTTTTCAATTTTACCTGCAACTGGGGATATTCTCTTCTCTACCTCATTTTCCCATTTGTAGAATAGTTGACTGTTATACGGAAAATTAAACGTAAAAGATTAATGACACTGTAATTGAAAGGTTATTTTTTATTTTCAATTGATTAATCATATACCTAACATTATTATATCCATTTGATGAGCTTATAATAAGCGTAAACAGTAAAAACAATGAAGAGTATTCCATTAGGTATTAAAATTATATAAGTAGCCGAAATAAGGGGAGAGAAAAAACACACTACGCCCACAGTATTAAAACACCTACAATTTCTGTATAATTAACCAAATTGGTAGGATGATCATTGTCTAAAGAGAGCACTTTTTTTTTTGTTTTATCACATATTATATCAATTACAAGTGATGGGATTAATAGATATAGGCTTTATATTGTAATGTAATACGAAAGGAAGAGATATAATATTGATTCTAAAGGGGATGATTTATGAATAAATTACCTCTTTTTATTCATTCACGTAGTATATTTTTACTAATATAATGCTTTTTATACGTTGTTTACATAAATATTTCATTTGAATACATATACATAAATGTATAAAAATTATTTATATTGATGTATCAACATACTGGAATGATTATGAAATAGATATCTTGAATATTAATTTATTAATGAACAGTTATTTTTTTGAATGTATTCATGTAATTGGAAAAATGCATAAACATTAGAGGTAATATTTAAGCTTGTTTGTAAATTATTAACATTTAGCGCATGAACAATAACAATGTACTGTATACGAAGAGATACCATGTATGCCTATGTAAAATACAAGTGTATTCGCCCTGAATTAAAATCGACCTGGCGTTGAAAAATTAATGACGGAGAACAATCGCTGTAGCATTCGCTTACCCGACGCCTGCAAATGCGGTGGGACGCCGTTAGAAAAACGCCATTTTTTTATACACTATTAAAGAACTTGGAATTGAGAGAGATATTAAAAAAAAATATAGAGGAGAGAAGTTTACAATTGATATTCTCTTTTCTTGTCTTTTTTTTTTTAGAGCGTCGGTATGAATCCTTTTTGGCATCTTTTAATCTATATTCTAATTTTGAGGTTTGTTCTTTTTATTAATTATTCTCTACCTTTTTACCTTTTCTATCTATTTTAATCTTTTTCTATCGTGCATCGGGTTTTTTTTTCATTTCATTCTATCTATTGATCAATTTATCTTCTCTGTGATGTTCATTGAATCCGTCAATTTTCACCGTTTAATAAACTTTCGATTAATGAAATATTTTACGGTTTCTTAATTAATAGGTTAATTGAATCGAAAAGGAATATTTCACATATGCATTTAATTATAAGTCAATTACTAGAGGATCAGTACAATGGAGAAATAAGACCAGGAGCTGTAAATAGTGAAGCGACAACAGTTTATTTAAACTTTCGAATAAATTCAATGTCAGCATTAAGGGAAACTTCCATGGTAAATATTTCTCATTCCTCTTTCTCTCTTCCCCCTCTCCCCCTTCTCTCTCTCCCTCTTTCTCTAGACCTTCATCTTACCTCCTATATTTTTCCTTTTTGTTTCTATATTTCCATTTAAATAAAGCACTAAATTCTAACCTTCTTTAGTATCAGAAATTTAGTTAAATTAAAGTAATCGTTTATTGATTAATTCTATAGGATTACACAGTCAACGTTTATTTAAGGATGATGTGGTTTGAACCGAGGTTAGCTTTTCAAACAGCACATGGAGACTATACAGAAAATGACGCCTACACCTTGTCACATAAACAATTCTCTAAACTCTGGATTCCAGATTTATTCATTAAGAATGAAAAGGACGGTAAATTACACGACCTTGTATTACCAAACAAGTTAATGCGGTTGAATGCTTCGGGCAGTATCCTGTATAGCCAGAGGCTAAGTTTAACTTTGGCATGTGAATTAGATTTGACACGGTTCCCTTTGGATAATCAAACCTGTAAATTTATATTTGCCAGTTGTGAGTGTTTAATCTCAGCTATTTTTCTTAATGTAATTCGGGTTTCTTTTATTTAAATAATAAGATGCCCATACTCTTGAGGATGTTATTATATTATGGACAAAAGAAAATCCGGTACAAGCAATTAAGGATCTAAAAGTACCGGAGTTTGAACTGTTAGATATTACAACTGGTTACTGCATATCAAATTCAAGTACTGGGGCATATGCTTGCCTAGAAGCTGTCCTTTTCTTCCAACGCCAGGTCAATTATTATCTTATTCAAGTCTATTTACCGTCGCTACTAGTCGTGGTACTTTCCTGGGTATCATTTTGGATAGACGCAGACGCCGTCCCAGCCAGAGTTTCACTGGGATTGTTGACTGTTCTGACAATGACTACACAAAGTTCAAATTTTGCTGCACGTATGCCTAGAGTTAGTTATGTAAAAGCAATCGATGTTTGGATGGCTAGCTGCCTCTTGTTCGTTTTTGGCGCTCTTGTCGAATACTCATTTGTTAATGTTCTCGTTCGGCGTTCCAGACCTATGCAACAGCAAATAATAAGTAATCTTGTAAAACAAGCTCAGGTAAATATTAAAAAAGCAGGACTTGCAGTGAATTCACTGTGAATTATTCATAATTAACAGTCATAAAAAACGAGACAAATATATATATATATATATATAGGGGATTTTACTATACTCAGATTTTTCTTTTTCCTTTAGCAGGGAAACGGACCGTCCGATAACAATGACTCATTGGATAAACACAGACAAGAGGCTTTCGAAACCCAAGTAAAATTACGCAGGATCAGTAATTCACCAGAAGTTACTGTCGTACCCCCGTCAATGAATATGTCTTCCATAAAAAATCGAGGAGCGTTGATCGATAAATTCAGCAGGTTTACTTTTCCACTGGTCTTTGGCCTATTCAACTTATTTTATTGGATATACTATTTAACAAACACGTCATCAAGTGAACTCCGATAGATGGAAGCACTTCAGTTTCATATTGTACATTTATATATCATTTTTCCTATTCCTCAATCATTTCCTCCTTACTAGACACTATTTTTTTGAAAACTGAATTAAATTTATTACAGTATTCTATATTTGCATTATTTTTAATATTCGATATCTTATTTCTTTGTCTCTCTCTCTCTCTCTCTCGCTTTAGACTTATCTCCTCTTTCCTTCTCTTTATCCTACACTTTTCTATTATATCTTTAAGACTATCAAAATTTTATTACATGTTCCTTCTTTTATATTATTTTTTAAAGATGAAGTGAAAACAAAGAGAGAGAGAACGAGAGAGAGAGAGAGAGAGAGAGAGAGAGAGAGAGAAAGGATATTAGGGGAAAAGTTAGTATGACGAGAAAAAACCCAAAAGAAAAATATAAAACAAAACAGGGACAATTTTGTATTTTTTGCAAATAATCCTTTTATTATAAGAGAAAGAGAATTAAAATGGATGCTAAAAAAATATCATAATGAATTTCATTCAAATTAAGAAGAAATCCTTGGAGCTTTGGCTATAAGCGCTTTCTCATTGAATCTCGATGTGGTAATATGTAATTCTAATTCTCCTGCGTTTAGAGCACTAACAATATCAGCGGATGGATTATCAAGACTCCATTCTAGTTTTTGGGAATTATCTTCCAATTGGATATAGCTTTCTCCCCTTACATTTGCATCTGTAGCTAGTGTTGTTGAGCCTCGTTTTAGGGTCAAACTTTGCACAACTTCGTTAGATGCAACATTTCTTAAGAGAGAGTTGATCTCCAATTTAGCATTTGAAGGTGCCAAAAAGAATGTACTTAAACCGTTTGTATTAACCTCTTCAACGCCGAAATCTGTTGGTTTACCTTCCAAAGATAGCACGCTGGTACGGAAATTGGCTACACTGAATTCTGGATAGGGGAATTGCCCATGAATTTGTCTATCTGAATTGAATGCTGGAGAGCTGACAATTTCTGCATAAAGATGGCCGCTTGCCAAAATCCAATAAGATTTTACAGAGTCCAACGGCCATGTACCGGTGGCAACACCGTTTTCGAAATTCTCTATTTGGTAGATTAGACTACCAGAATGGCCTTGCCTAGCGGGTCCTCTTATCGACAAAGTTCCAGCGACATTAGGTGCAACAACTGCATATCGGAATCCTGTCTGTTCTGGTATAAGAACAATTTCTCCCTTATTCTCTTTATAATTGATCCTTAACGGAGCAGCTACAGAACTGGCGAGGGTAACCTCGATTTCTTCATTATTGGTAGATTTAAAAACGGCCGAATAAGAATTAGCATCTAAATATAAAGAACAATTAAAAGAATTAGCCAACAATGCTATCCTAATATTTGGACGATGCTAAACGATTACCTCTGGGGGAGAGATTATACACTTGATAAACAAGATTTCCACTATCGACATCGGTAGAATCGACCCGTAGAACGGTATCACCTTTCAAAAGAAGCAAAATAGAAGAGAGTTTAGTAAAGGTTGAAGGGTTTTATAGAAAAGGTCGCCTTGTTTATAAAGCTATTAAGGAAAACATGAAAATACATACCATTGAACTTTATCTCAATTGTACTGATTGCGAAGTTAGACGAAGCGGCCCTAACCCATACTCTATCATCCGTTATCGATAAACTTATAATAGCCGATTTAGTATCTTGCTGATTAAAACCCTTTTAAAGAGAGACAAAAACACAAAATCAGAGATATAAAAACTAAGTTTAAGGAAGATTATCAATAGACAATAATGTTTTTACAATGATTTATCATTAGATTGTTATCTTCTTCATCTAATTTGTTTATAAAAGAAATCAAATAATACTTACTCCTAGATACTTTGCACTGGGAATACAAATTCCATTAGGTTCAACAACGAACGAATAAGGTGCATTTGATCCAATAAAATCGTTACCCTTTAGCCAACCATCCTTTCCCCAATCAATACCCAAATGGTAATAATATTGAAATTCGTGTATCTAGAGAAAGGAAAAAGTTATTTATTTGTTTTATTTATTTTACTCTATCGATTATATAATCAGATTTTATCACGAACTTTCTGCAGAAGGACCAGGGTAGATTTCTCTAATTGATTACCGGCACTTTCATCTCTAAGAGTCAATTCTAGACGGCCATTCTATAATAGAGATGGGAAGAAAGAAAGAAAAAATACAATATATATATATATATAGATATATACTTCAAAGATTATTTTCTTTCAATTGATTTAAATATTTACTTCTAAATCGTCAATAGTATTGGAATCTAAATTGGACCATACTCCAATAGCCCTAATCGCTCCAGAGGCCACTGGAATTTCATATACAGCGTCATTGCCTTTGTAAATACTCAATTTATGAGATGAGCTACAAATAATAAATAACATATATTAATCCATATATGTATATATCTATATATATATATATTATTTCTGATTAAAGTTAGTTTAAATACGTACGTAAATTGAGAGAGTGATATATTATATGCTAAATTATTCATGTGAATATCGTGGTAGAATTTACCGTCGGCTCCAGTTGAACCTATATTTACTTTCGAGGTATATTCGTTAGCCGGTCTGTATGGCCATTGACCGATTAAGTTCTTTTTGTATTCCGCTGAGCAGCTGTTGATATCTCTATTTAAACCTTGGCTTGTTGGACGAATTTTTACGTTAGCGCAAGAGTAGTAAGTACTACAATTGTTATGTCCCATATTTTCTTGATAACATGGAGCCTCATCGGGTCTGTATTTATCCAACATAACCGATATTACTTGAAGGAAACACCTGTCGCATTTTATGTCTGGAATGTTGACGGTTAGGTAATGTTGAGCGGGGCAACGGCCGATTGGATAACCAGATATCCAGCAGTCAGGTCCCAAATCCATTTTAGCAGCATCGTTATGGGGTATATGATCCAAGAGGAGGCAAGTGGCATCGGGTTTACCATATTCGTTTAGACTCACTATAGTCGGGGCTTCTCTATGAAAGATGGTCTCTTCAAATCTTATTGTCATTGGTCCGGGTACGATATCCATGTAATTAGCTTCGAATGGGTTGTTCTCGTCGCTGCATGGTCCCGACTTGATACCACTGTTAGTACTCTCGGGACGAGGGCATACAAAACGTTGATGGCAGTTTGCAGTCCATACAAATAAGCAAAATATTACCAATTTATTTATCATTATTCTATGTAAATTAACTATTAATTACGATATAATAAAATCAGTAATTTAAAAAATCAAGAAAACTTGTGGCTATGCCAAGCTAAACGATCTAATTAAATACGTTTTGTTATCTTTAATCAAGTTTAATATCTTAAGAAGACGATCATAAGATGTGACTATATTTAGGACGTTAAGTATTGCGTAGCAAAATTTCTAGAGGAATTGTTGAAAATTACAAAATACACCGATTCTTATCGATTGAGTAAACTTATATTAAGATAAGAATGATAATAAATAATGACTTATACATTAATGCGAATGATATTGTCCTAGATTTTAGAAATATTAGTTCAATCGTTTATATTCTCTTATGTTCTTTTTCCCGTCAGACTCGTTTTTTTTAGTAAATCTTTTCCTCCTTTTTTAATTATCTTCCCTTTAATTATTCATAACAAAATCGAAAAGTAGGCCTTTCTATATTAAACGGAAAAATATGGAAGATGGCGCTAATGTTTTTAGAAAAGTTTATGTATACAAAATGCACAAAACTTTAAATATCGACTACCAGAAATCGAAAAGAGCATAATGAGTCGTTAATCAAGTATTGCATAGAGAGCGTGATTTATCGACGTCGCGTTGCTGGAGCAACTATTGAACGACCCATAAAAAAAACTGAGCGTTCTTTTTAATGTCATTTACCAACCAAGCTCAAAATGAATAACATTCACAATCGAATTTTATTAAGTTCTCAAATAGAAGACACGCAATAAGAGGAAGTATGGAAAATGAAGGAACGCGAATCGTTTCCTTTTCAAACGGAAGAGATGCGACCCTCTTTCTCAGTCGGACTCCTACAATGGAAAAGTCTCGAACACCAAGAGAAAGAGCGGCCGTAAAGAAGCATGTTGAAAAGATTAAGGAGGATTATGTAAAATTATGCGACAGATACGGGATTAGAGTGACGTCTATGGTGCTACGTCATTTAACGTCTAAACGAATTTCCTTATCTGGTCACTGTATGGGGGATTTGGGAGTGAAGATATTAGCTGTTACGTTGACAGTTAGTGATTGAAGCAGTTGTATTTAATTTTCTCTTAAAAATTCTGAATTGTTTTCTTTTAATTTAACATTTAGAACAACAACTTTGTGGAGCATTTAGATTTATCTGAAAATTGGATCTCCTCTGCAGGTAGCAAATTCATAGCGGAGATGCTACTTAAAAACTCCAGACTATCTTCTCTGGTCTGTTTTACTGTTTGCTATTTAAGCTTTATTCATTAATTGTACTTTTATTTCTCTTTAACATAGAACTTATCAGAGAATAAACTACAAAGTGATGGAGTTAGATTTATTTGTGACTCGTTAAGAGTTAATCACTACATCTCGTGGTTAGATTTATCCGGTAAAGATCATTATATATATTTTCAAATTAGGGCAAGGGAAAGATAGAATGAAAAAATCAGACTAAGGCTACAGGGGAAAACAAGGAAAATAGCAATTAATGACGTAATTTTACTCGGTTGGCAGGAAACTCTTTGGAGGATAAAGACGCTAGTTACTTAGCCTATTTGCTAGAAAACCACTCGATTCTACGCTATCTACGATTAGCCCATAATCGTTTTTCGGATGATGCTGCGGAAAAAATGGCAATAGCACTTGGTACAGTTTTTAACCTTCCAAATAGAGATTATATTCCAATATATTCTTGAATTTATGTCATTTTTCATCATAAAACAGGCAATAATGAGACTCTACAACATTTGGATCTCAGCTGGAATCATATAAGGGGTAAGGGGGGATCATATTTAGGTAGGTGTCTATCGGAAAATGTCTCTCTCAAAACGTTAAAAGTCGAATGGAACGGCTTATCTTTTGAAGGAAGTGAAGCATTTGGAGAGGGTTTATCAAAAAACCGGACACTTAAGCATTTAGACCTCTCTTGCAATAGGATCGATGTAAGATGCGTTCAATTTATCGCAAAAGCCCTCATGATCAATGACGGCCTTGAAATTCTCGAAGTTTGTTATAATAGATGATTCTTTTCCATAATTATTTATGTTCTCTTCAAATTCAAACAGTTAAGTAGAAATCCATTAAGTTCTACAGGCGTTGAAGTAATTCTTAGATCATTGAATAATGATATAACCAATTTAAAAAAATTAAATATACTTGTAAGTCGGCAGATGGCACTATTTGTATTTTAACTGTTGCACATGCTCCCTCTTTCCCTCTCTCTCTCTCTCTCTCTCCCTCTGTCTTTCTCTCTCTTTAATCTATTGCTTTAGAAATTTTTGCGCACATTTGTGTTTATATGTTTATTTATTATAGGGAGTTCCTATAGAGAACGTCGACATTGGACGCCTTGTTAGACTATTAGAGTCGAATAGGGATATGAAAATTGACTATGGATTATATAAAAACAACAACTACGGTAAACAAACTTTAATATAATTTGTATGCAAAGTATTTTGTTTATAGTCATAGAAGAAGATTATAAAACTAGGTTAAAGCAATGATTCTTGACAGCCTACTCTGAAACGATGCGAGGAAACGGGATCGGAAAAGGCGATTGGCTAGAGGGGAAAAGAAAGTAGGCCGAAAATGGAAAAGGGGGAGAAGCGTATAATGAAGACGAATTACTTCTTTCCGCCGAATCTGACATATTGGCACGAGCACCTGACTCGATTCTTTCACGCTTTTTGCAAACTGTATAAACTCGTTTGTACAATACTGTTGTATGTATTATAAACAATAAGTCCCTTATATACATATAACTGTATACATATATGTATATATAGATATATATTGCTTATGTACAGTTTTTATGAGTATCTGCGTTTTTTTTGTTAAAGGGAAATATTGCCAGGTGGGCTTTTTTTCGAGAGAAGAAAAAATTTACTTTTTTTTTATAAAAAACAAACAAAAGAGAAAAAAATAAAATAACAGTGTTAAAAAATAAATTAACCATTTCCTTCTTTTTTCATATCAATAGGCTGTTGCATCGTTTCTGAAGTTGTTACTTTCTTATTTGTCTTTGGTTTACGTTTTCTTGTTTGTATTGAGTCCTTCTTCATTGATAAGGGCCTTGAAACTCCATGTAATTTAAAATAAAGACCGCAGGCGTTACATACCGGCTCCCCATCATTATTTCGTCTCCACAGCGTCGTCGTTAATGTCTGACAATTACTGCACTGCAGGCCTATTCGTCGCGAATTGGGTTGAGCGCACTAGATTAAGTAAACATGACAAAAGGGTAACGGTTAAAAAGTAAGTTTTTTTAACGATTATTTATGCTTACAAGGCGTCTTTGGGGTCTTACTAAAGGTCTATTAAGTCCGTTCATCTTACTATATAAACCGCAAGCATTGCACAAATAATGACCAGTTCCATCCCGTCTCCAAAGAGGCGTCGAAACGGCTCCGCAATTAACACATTCCCGGCCATCGGAAGGGGAGCAGAAGTCGTCTGGAAAGAGAAAAAGAAGAAAGAGTAAATCAAAGAAATCATTACGTAACTTACGTAACTAGAAAAATAAAGTTTAAAATTTTAATGATTTAAGTAACAGACTTTATTAATAAAGACTGTCCCTTTCAAGCTTAATTTTATCCTAATTGAGTACAAGTTATTAATTAAGGGTCAAATCGATTGTAGACAAGGAAGATGATGATAAATTAGAAGAGGAAGATGGCAAAATAAAAGAATAAAGACTGGACGGCGCCAAGGCGGCAGCAGGTTATCTCTACGTACTTAGAAAAATAGCCGACCTGTATAAGCTTGCAGCGTGTTTTGAAAACCTTTCCCTACTTCTTACTGGGAGCTTATGTTTGCTGCACGCTGCAATAACATTATGCTAGATTTCTGTCAGCGATTCCGGCCGCTGGGAATAAATATGAGTAGGATGATGGGAATATAAGATTCTATCAATACTAAGATCCCCTTTTTATCCTCCTTCTGCTTGTAGACTGTTCTAATTGATTCAAGACTGCTAAAAATCCGTAAACATCTAAGAGGACAACGGAACCATTATTTTTCTCAAGGAATGTCCGTTCAATTAATTCGAGGTGGCGACAAACCGTCATTGTTTGTTGTTGGGTGACGCCCGCCCAGCTGGATGCCGACGTCTCGGGCCGGGTAATCTCTGCATGCTATCATAAGATAATGACCGGACTGTCCATCATTTATAGTCCTAGTCATTTCCGCCCATTAAACATGGTTTCCGAATCTAATTAGTTTCACGTACATTATCCGACTTTTTCTCGACTACGTAATTTGTATACAAAGTTTGTCTCGAGTGTTTGTACATTTTCTCAATCATTTCAATGCCTCCCTTTGTTTTCTATCTACGTAATAAAAATTACAAACCAATCTGCTAATTTTCAACAAACACTGTCGTGTCATACATTCTGCACTGACGTACGTACAAAAATTTAAAGGAAAACATACTGGGAATGGGAAAGGGAAGAGTTAGCAAAATTAGCGGGAAAAGAGAGGGGAGAGTCTGCCAAACTTAATGGCTCTATGGTCCGTTCTAAAAATAAATTATAGGCCTATTAGTTGTTTGTTTCAAACGCACGTGACTGTAAATATAAATTATATATAAGCGTGACAGACCGTGTGGGCGATGGCAGACGTTATACTTTTGGCGGAAAGAGAAAATTACGGAATAATTCGGCCAACCTGTAACCAGCTGCGCGAGGGCAGCTATCTACTGCTATCTGCTGTCACTGATAAGCAGACATGTTTGGAGACTCACCGTGTCTGAATGCAGTAGGCTGCTGGTGCGGTTGTACGCTTTGGTGATTATGCATCGCTGCTGCAGCGGCTGCTGCAGTTCCAAGGCCGCTCCATCCATTCTCGAATGCTGTTGGTTGTGGTGGTGGTGGTGGCTGTGGGTGATGAGGAGGTGGAGGTGCGTGGGCAGACGGTGAAGGGTAACCATACTGCAAGCCGTCATTCCATGGCCCAGTTACGTACGCTGCTGCGGTCGCTGGAGTAGATAGAAACTGTTGACTCCTAAACTGTGTGTCAGCCGTCGGATAGGCTCGAAATAGCCTTTCCACCTCGTCCTCCCACTTGTGCGACTTCATTCCTTAAGTTTAAAGATAAGATAAGAACACAAATTTTTCTATCGGAAATGTGAACCCCTGTAATAGACGTAAGGGGAAAAGAAATGGTACAATGGCCATTTCATTTACATTCTTATATTAAAATTAACTCGACGACAAACAGCGCTTTAGAACTTTTCTTTTTCTTTTCCAACCTTATTCTTTTTTTGATGAAAAGTGCTTTTTATCGTTGACTGTTTGTACAAGGCGGCGTCATTGATGTTTGTAATGTTTTCTGATGGTGCTCGAGATTATAAAGGTACGCGAAACGGTAGGTTTCTTTAATGACCTATCGAAAGTATATAGTCGGCAAAGCCCGACGTTACCACTTATCTAGACTTTGATTGGAAAATTGATACGTAATCAGATAAGGGAAACTACCCTCGCAGTACCTAGGTGTGTTTGTATGCAAATAGAACGTTATTACCCCGTGTCAAACGTAACATAGCGAATTCCTTAGCATAAGTTTATTTTCAAAAAGTAATTAATTCGAGCGTATAATTCAAGTCCAATTCCATTTCGATAATGCAAAATGAGGTACGAAATTTTGTCAACAGGTGACAAACATTTAGAAGGCGTCGCTAACACGGGTCGTAAACCGCGGGTGGTTGGCGATGATGGTCTCGAACTCAGTAAGACGCGTCATTAGAGGCTTAATGCCGCAGACAAACATGTGCAGAAAATTCTTGTTTGTCGTTAATCAAATTGGCGCGTAAAACAATTTTTCTATAGGTTGTTCGAAGTAAATCATTATTTATAGCATGGAGATATTTATAGAAATTTAAGAAAACTTTTAACATACCTGTGGGCTGCATTGTCGATTTTTCTGTTTCAACTGTACTTTTCGTCGACTCACCTTGGTAGATAAGATTAAGAAATTTTAAGATAAAAATTGATAAAGACAAGTATATACGGTATGCGATTAGGCTTAGAAGAAAAAAGGGAGAAGTTTTCAACTACTTGTCTATTTAGCGTAAGCTGCCTAAATATCTTGCTATCTTATCGAATTTTATTGCATCGATTTCATTTATATCTCTTATCAATCGTTGTCAGTAACTATGCATTGTACAAAATAAAGTCGGGTTATCTTCAATTTTCATAGTTTAACTCGCTAATTTGTTCGCCTTATCCGTCGACTGACAACCTAATTTCTTCTCACGCCTAATGAAACGGAATGCGCGGACCGCTAATGCAGTTTCGCCTCCCACAGGAATAGAGCGTTCTTTATGAAAACTGCAATACGATAGGCTATCATAAGCAATTACGTCATTTCGAATCGTAAACGTGTCGGCGCTTAGACGCGAAAGTTTGCCGAGCAGTAAAAAACGCAGCGGGGGAATGACGTTAAAACTCGAAGGGGCAAGATTATAGGGATATAAGAGGTGGTTAGCAATCCTTTATTAATAAGAAAAAGAAGGATGCATAGGGAAAAAGTTTTGGGCAGCACCTTAACCGGTGATTGTTTCAGCCGACTGATTAGAGGCGGATAATGAGATAAGACGATGCACTGTGCACACCACGCGTATCACATCAAAAGTTTTCTATTTGATGAATGGTAATAGGAAATTGCGGCTAACTATGGCCAGGGATCCGCCGAAACCTATTTGTTAGAAAGAGTAAAAAGGCATAATGAAAGGGTTTCTTTAGATTTCCTCGAGGTAGATGGACGGCGGTTGGGCGGCTGGTAAACGTCAATATAAAAAAGACCCGCTCTATTTATATGCGTAAAACGCCTATCTAACCCTTGACCGTGGCTAATGCACGACCGAACGCCAGACAAATGACCGTATCCAACCATAGAAAAACGCGGCGATTTAGAACGCCTGTCAAGGTTCATGCCGTCACTTTGACACGTTACAGTTGGTTAGACAAAATACGCTAAGGCGAATTTTTTAATGTAATTTTCTCCTTTCGGAATTTTATTTAACTTTTTTTTATAAAAAAAAAAAGACTGAATTTTAGAATAAAAAAAAAACGCACTTTTCAGTAATACATTTGTTTTATAAATACTGAATAATAATTAAAATTTTACAAACAAACAAAAAAAACCGATTTTTACATGAAAAGTATTATGTATGTATAGATATATATATCCACCGAAAAAAAAACAAAAACTGTATAGATAGACAAAAACAAACAATTGTTAATGTTGCACAAGACCCATTGAAGAAGGTGGGCAAAATGACGTTGATGACGTTACTTTCGCGGAAGATTGCCCTGGGACTGTGAAAGGCAAATCTGTTGAATTGGTCGGTATTGTGGTGTTGGAGTTATTGCAAGAGTTGTTTTTAACGTCCGTTGAATTTTTATTGTCTGAAAAATAAATTCAAAATTATTATTTAAATAAACAGTTGAATTATATTTTAATAAATGATATAAACATTGATAAGCGATTTATTGAGAAAGATATCTAAAGATACCAACCAGAATTTGACGCTTCTTCCTTGACCTTTACCTTGGACGATTTAGGTTTCCTCTTTCTAGTTTGTATACCCTCTTTCTTCATCGCTAACGGACGGTTAATCTGTTATAAATAAAAAATATATACTTTATTAGCGAATTGACAAGGTGGGCGTTGTTAAGACTTGTTTACTTACACCGTGAAGTTTGAAATATAAACCACATGCGTTGCAGACCGGTTCACCTTCGGGGTTCCTCCTCCAGAGTGTTGTCTGAGTTGTATGGCAATTGGCACATGAGAGGCCTATCCTCCTTGAACCGCTTAAACGTCTCTGAGGCTTTAAAAGTGGCCTACTTAGACCATTCATCTTATGATATAATCCACATGCGTTACACAAATAATGTCCTGTCCCATCCCTTCTCCAAAGTGGTGTCGAAATGGCACCACAGTTGGCGCACTCTCTACCCTCGCCAGCATAATAATCGGCGTCTAATGGGTAAGCTCCAGCTGCCGATCTATTTAGAGCTTCCAGTGAATGCGATTGATAATTCCAAGCGTTAATATCGGCGTGCATAGGAGAGTAGGCAGAATAGGCGAAAGATGTAGGATGTGTGTGAGCTAAAGGCCCATAAGTTCTGGGAACAGTTGGTGACGACGTAGACGGTTGTGTTGCTCCATAAGTACTGGCAGAATCCTGTGCGGCAGGCCAAACGTTTGGCGCTGGAGCAGCAGCATATTGTAGACGACTAGCGTACATAGAACTTGCCGATGTAGTTGAAGCGACATTACTAAAAAATGGTGGCGTCTCTCCACTATATGAAGAATGATTTCCTGCGGCGGCAGTTTGCAAATGGGAGTGTAAGGCGTTTTGAAACATTCTGTAAAATGTATATAAAAGGATATTATTTCAAAGACATTTAGTTTGTTTTTACAATTCGATTCCTAATAGGCGTAACCGTAACTTCCTCCTTCATAAATTATCGTCCGATAATATTTGTAAAACCAATGAAATAACAAGTAATAGCACAAAAGTCATCTTACTAGAGAGACCTATCAAACAGTCCAAAACAACGTAAATATTATCGTGCGTAATATCCCACGCTATTAATCCACTATACGAGCTAATCCGATATTTTATATTATTTGAAAAATATATGTTAAAATACACACTTATCATAATAGAAACCTGCCATTTCTTAGCATACCTATGTAATTTATGATATGCAAAAATTAGCGGTCAAACAACAACAGACTCTTGTCTACAGGCCGTTATTTAATGAATCTTTTGTAGAAGTTATTGAGAGATAAAGATTTGAGTATTGTAACGAATAGCAATGCTTAAGAGTTAGGGATACTATTAATAAGCATATTGTTCTATTTATTGATTATATAACTATAGTACAAAATATTAGTTAATGTAACTACTATTTTCGTTCTTATTCTCTCTTTTCGATCTCATTCGCTAACTCTCTTTCTCTCTCCCTCTCTCTCGCTGTCTCTTTTTCCTTTCAGAACGATACTACTTTTTGTTTAAAGAAAAGGAAAGTAAAGGTTGAAAGTCACTGCAGATTTATACTATTTTGCAGATGGGCATAACACTGTAAATATTGATTCGAATGATTCCTTATCAATTCCGACGTCCAATCACCAAAGGTCGTTTGCGATAATTTTTATCAAGCGCTAGTGATAAGCCGAACCTAGGCCTCTCGTCTTCAACCCCGAGCGATAAAAGGAGGGTAGCTATCGACGGATAACAAAAAAATTCTTTACAGACCTGTCTTATCTTACATAAGATTCTCGAAGAAAGCAATAATGAGAACGCCTATCTTGGATCAAGCAGCACCTTGGTCAAACGTACCAACTGATATCTTGCTCTGATAAACCACGCTCACTCGGGCATTCGTGCCTCATGCACCGCCCACTTCCGGCGTCAGCCTTAAATTCTATTTACTGATTCGTCGACCGATTTGAGGTTATGGGCGGAGCTAAAATGAAATTGCTGTTTATCCTCTAATATGTTTTCGCTCTTCGTTGTTTTTTTTGGGTTTTTTTCCCCTACTGGAATAGGATTTGTTTTGTAACGAACGACTCTAGGGAAAGTGTTATCGTTCCGTTTTCACAAACAAAATTTATTGACCTCTCTGTTCCTCGAAATTTCCTGCCATAGTCGTTTATCGGAGTAATTACAGACTCGAACTTTTACTACCCTAATCTAAGTCCTAATCTTGTTTTGGCGTACGTTCTCTTGATATAGGATCGTGCTGTTTGTACAAGATTCGTAAACTGTTATTTTTCTCATCAAATTCGCTATCTTTGCTCATTAATAACGCGTAAAGGCTCACAGTACGTATACGAGGCATCTTAATTAATCGCACGTTTCACCCGAGGTATAGCAACGCTCTATAGTTGCAAACAAATACCATTATTTGCCTAACGTATTGCAAGAAACTTCAAAGCTTAAGCCGCTAAACGTTATCTATTGCGAATATTGGCTCAATACAGCTTGTAGACTTGGCGAGAACAAGCGTTCTTTTGTCTTTGCAATCTTCAGATCACGACCGGCATTAGCGAAAGGTGCTAGGGACTCGTGGCCCTGATGCCGACGCCTGATAGCTATGTTTCTACAGCAATTTCCGTTTCTTTTCCCCGTTTTCCTAGTAATCGTTTAAGAACGAAAGTGATCGCAGACAGCGAAGGTAGCCGAAGGATAAGGAAATTACAAAAAAAAGATAACTTTAAAAATCCCTTGGGCTTTTTACGCAAATGTCACGTGATTTGTACAACAACCCCCAAAACTATCGAAATTTATCAAGGAGTACGAGACGAAGACCAGATCCGCAATCTCTGGCGTTTCAGGTGTATTTTGCGCGTGCCGAAAATTTGTTATCGGTTTCTTTCTTTTTTTTGTTTCTTTTTACTCTGTTTCTCTGTGTTCTCTTTTTTTTTCATGGACAACAAATAAACAAACAAACAAATAAAATTAATAGTGTCTCTCAATATAATAAAAAATCACAGTTTCAACATTATACACAGAGAGGGAAGGAAATATAAACGTAAAGAGCAGCAAGGAAAATAGTAATAATAATAATAAAAAAAAGGTGGAAACAGGTGCGTTTTTCACCGATCACAGAAAAATACACTCGTTGATCACAAAGTATATAAGCTTTTTTTTCGCAATATTATGTTTACAGAACCAAAAAACCTATATTTAGCACCAAAAATCAGTGACTATGGACTAGATATAGATTATTCATACATTTATTTAAAAACAATGCATATATGAACACATTTCACATATACACATGTATAATCCTTGCATTATGGACGACATCTGCTTAACCAACGAATATATATATATATATAGAACATACACAAATAATATATATATATACTTAATTGTCAATTTAATTTTTTTTATTTCAGAAAAAATAAGAAAAAACAAAATTTTTTTGGAATGTATACGAAAAACAGGCATTTTTTTTAATAGTATGAATATTTCTTTGATGCATTCTACACTTTTTAAAATATTATTAAAAGCGCAAAAAAAACAAGTTTTCAGAAAAAAAGTAAAACACTGTTTTGTACGACTCGATGATAATATAGACAAGGCAAGTAAAAGGCCGTCAGAATACTGAGCAAATATATAGAATTTTTATAAGGAAAACAAATTGGAGAAGGTTTAAAAAAAATGGAGGAGACAATATTGACCGATAAAACACACAGTGCCATCTATCGGTTTTACTCTTAACAAATATTTTGTTTAAAGAAAACTTTTTCTTTTCGTTCAATGATTTTCCTGTGGTGCCATTGTCGCTTTTATATCGTTGTCTTTTTTCGAATTGTCTACGGGTATGGTATGAGGAGGTGGATCGTAATAAAGTTGGCTACTTTGCATAGATTGTGCTCCAACCATATCCGAGTATGGTCCCATTCCGGGCGGATGATATTTATCTGCATGGTCCAAATGGGCTGATGCAGCAGCAGCCCCTCCGGCTGTACCTCCTCCGGTTATCATACTCGATTGCCCTTGACCTGACGCCTTTTTATCCGATTTCGAACCTTTAGGCTTCCTTTTCCTCGTCTGTATACCGTCTTTTTTCATAGACATAGGTCTGGCTACGCCATGAAGTTTGTAATACAACCCACACGCATTACAAACCGGTTCGCCATCATTATTTCGACGCCATAGCGTCGTTGTTACAGTCTGGCAATTTGCACATTGCAGTCCAGATCGTCTGCCATTCGTAGGCGGCTGTTTAATAGAAAAAAAAATTCAATTCATTAGTAATAGTTTTAATATTTAAATGGGATAAAAAGA
This sequence comes from Dimorphilus gyrociliatus, assembly GCA_904063045.1. Taxonomy (NCBI): domain Eukaryota; kingdom Metazoa; phylum Annelida; class Polychaeta; family Dinophilidae; genus Dimorphilus; species Dimorphilus gyrociliatus. The sequence continues at coordinate 1,967,031 of CAJFCJ010000005.1, forward strand.
GATTAGTAATATTATATGTATATATTGAATTTAGTGGTTTTGAACATACTTGAACGTTTTAACCGCATATTCAATATATACTTGCCAAGAATATTTTAAGATCAAAGAGAAAGCAAGCAGAAAGAATTATAACGTTAATATTAGAAGAGAAAACACAACACGTGCAGCAAGCGGAAGGTGAGAAGGTTTTAAAAATAGGTTAAACTATTTGCTAGAGAAAAATATATATAAGTTCTCTTCGGCATATATATAAGGTTGGATAAGTAATCTAGGTATATACCCATATATATGTTGATATATACATATAGACATATATACCAATATTTATGTGCTACACGTACATTTTGACGTATTGCATGAATAAATATTCTTTAGTGGATATATAAAGAAATACATATACATATATATATATATGTATATATATAAATCTTTTAACATGGGATAAGAATTAGAGATTACAGCCGACTACATAAATATATATCCTTCTCATTCGAAAATACTCACCACCCGCTTGCCGATAGGTGGCGAAGGTTGGGACGATTTCTGCTGCAGAGGTCGGTGCGCGCCATTCATTTTGCTGTATAATCCGCAAGCATTGCACAAATAATGGCCGGTGCCGTCCCGACGCCATAAGGGCGTCGAAATTGCTCCGCAATTTACGCATTCCCTCCCCTCGCCATATAAGGGTTCTTCGGCGGCTGGAGCCGCTCCAGCTGTAGAAGACGCTGTTTAGGGAAAAAAGCAAGGCGAAATTTAGTAAAGCGGGGAAGCGTTTTTTTACGAACCGTTCGATTAGTTCGATGTGAACCTAGTCTATTCTGCGGCGTCTGGTCGACGGGATCGGCCATGTAGGACGCCGGGTACATCGATGAAGTACCTGTTTTTTATTTTTATAGATGAAATTTATCATTATATACAATTTTGTACTTATTCGTCAAGTATAATATATATGTATATTATATATGTTATATGCACTTGGATGTATGACTATTTATAGAAATGCAATTTAGCCTATATATATATATTGAGTGATATTTTTAAGCAACAAGAGCAATGTGAACAAACATCTTCTACCTAGCCATTGTCACACCTTATCTATCCATTATCTGAGCAAAGAAAGTCTAAGATAAAGACTTCTTTATCAAACAATCTCTAAGCTACTGATAAGATATAGGCAGTTGCCTCGTCATGCGATTGAGTGAGAATGATACGCATAAACCTATCTCACAAGCCTCGTCATCTCTTAGCTATAATACAAAAGTATTGGCCTTAAACCATGTTCCTCTTTAAAGTACCAAGCGTATAAAACTTATAAAAAGTTATAAAAAGTAATTAAAATTAAGAGCTACATTAGGGAACTTTTTAAAACAATAGGCCAAAGGAATGGGCTCGTGAGCGCAAACAGGAAAAGAACAAAAGGCCCGTGTTGACACGTTTACAATGACAGACAGTTGTTTGAAGTGGTGCAGAGCGTGGTGCTACAACATGCTGCTTTGAGAGCTTAGTCAACATTCGATTCTGGACTTTGAACGCGGCAGCCTGATAAGAGGCAAAAATACCGCCCGTCTGACGTCAGCCATATTCATTCATATTGTTTTCGTATTATAAAGAAAGAGATTTCAATAAAACGTTCGTTTTCGAAACGTTTCAAAGACTTTCTTTATCCGCTAATTATATTGTTTAAAATTTGTTTCTCGGCTCTTGTTATCTTTTCACTTAAACCTATTAATTGGGATTAGATGTCGAGTGGGTGGAGGTGAGGGAGGACTGTTGAAGAGACCCCTAAAGGGCTCGTTCTTATATTTACCACTCGCGTCGTTTGAACCCGTTATAGCGCCGTGTAAACGACCGCCTTTGTTCGACTTTGTTGGCTAAATCAACTGCGAACGGCCGGTACTTGACGCTTGTAACACGCTTTGTTTTTCATCACTCACCCGATGTAGGCCTACCGGTCGTTGGCAGATACATGCCGGACTGCTCGTATCCAGAGGGTCTGTAGGAAGGGTAGCCCGTCGGTGTCGAAGATATCCATGGATGGTGTGCTGGCGGATATTGGGCTGGTCTACCGGGTGCGGGATACGAAGGGTAAAGGGTTGCCTGAAACAAGCCCTGCTCCGTAGTATAGTTTGCCTGTGGATAGGTCAAAGCGTTTGTTCCCTGTTCGTTTATTGTAGTTAAGGTAGCTAGGTGGGTAGTCGAAGGGAGACCAGTCTGGTTAAGATCGTGGAAAAAGCTGTCCACCTCCTCCGGACCTTGTAGGGGTAGGGAATGTTGTGGATGTGAGACGATCGGCGAAGGATAAGATGTACTATTCACTGGCTGTAGTAAGACCATCTGCTTCGTCTCTTCAGCCGCCGCCGAAACGACATTGCCGTTTTCCTCTTCAGTATTTGTTTGTTGCTGTTGGACATCCTCCCGAGGGACGTCTGCAGACGTTCGTTCCTGATTTGATGAATTTTCGGATTCCATGGCCGTCGATCGGCCGCAATTGAATATTTTATAAATAGGAATGTTGAAGTGACTCGGTCTGGCGTCCGCTCACTGAGTGCCGCTGGCACTGAAAAACAATTCATATTCTTCAAAAACATGCATGCAAAAATATTATTCAAATTAAAATGTAAGAATATATTCTTTAATACGTTAAAAGAAAGATAGAAAATAGACCATACGGTGTTATGGCATAAACTATGCTTTTCTCCCAGTAATTTATAACCGGACGACTGAAAAACAAACAAAAATCGGGACCGCCGCTTTGGACCGAGTTGGGATTTGGCTCTACGGAAAAAAAAAACACTTGATTTTCTCTACGTAACTCGATCGGCGACAAACTTGGCTCGGTCGGGCGGAAATTTAGTCGTCGTCGTTTTAATTAAAAATTCGTCCCGTTGCTCCACCTACATAGGAAACGGGAGGCGGCAAGATTTCTTCCAAAGGGACCGTGTCTACGTAAATATCCTTAGAGAAATTGAGTAAGAGGGAGGCGTTAAAGGGTTCGTTTACACGGTGGCTTTTGATCCGTTCTATTGCCACTCTAAGGTGCTTTATAGGTATATACACATATCTATTATAAACTAGGTATACATATATTTGCAACATAAACGGATATAAAGCTATGCACGAAACCGAACCGTCTTTAACTGGATAGGGAGGGGAGCTTAAAGTAAAGTGGGTAGAGGGTAAGAAAGAAACACATATAAAAACCAAGACAAAAAAGAAGACGTGAAGATTGGCAAATACGGAGAGAAAAAAGAGCAAAACTAACTATTAGAACCGTCTAAAGGTAGGTTTTTTTTATGGCGTCCAGACTGTCACGTACTTACAGGTTATTGCTGTTATCCGCATGAGGAAAGCCGTAATGTTTTCTCATACAAAAAAAGATCAGTACTCTTTTTTCAGTTGAGAATTTTTGAATGAGAAAAAATGGCGATAGGGCAACGAAAATGAATTTTCGTGATAAAAACCGTTATATTGAGAAAATCCGTTGAGAATATGCTAAAAGAGAGCTGCTCTCTCTAGCACAGTTGTAAACCAAATGATACGGCGAGCAGGAAGATATGGGGAAAAGATACGAGTTATCAACCGACTGAAATTACACCGAACTTTATTGTTACCAAACACCGATATTCTATCTTGCGCAAACCTACAGAATTACGGTAGATAAGATAGATAGCGCCCGGTCTAGCTGATAGGAGGCCGTATAGACTATTCGCCTGGAAGGGTAACGTGAGACGAACGATAAGAGATAAGAACAACTCCGCTTACCTGCTGCGGCGTATGCTAGAGTAACTGGAGCAGATGTGCCCTAAGCGCCAGCTGTTGTCCTCGGCCATTTCTGGCCATTGACCAATCAGGATCGAGTATTAGTTTCGGGCTTTGCGCACTGCGCTCCTCCCCCTTTACCGCTTCTCTTTTTCTATTAAAACCCATAAGAAAACTTTACTAATTTCAAATATAATACACCCGACTGCAATAGATATTTCAATAGTCCTGTATATTCTTTTTATCTCGAAAATTTTCTCCGATAAATAAAAACGGTAGATAATCAGCAATAAACTCTCTGGCAGTTAGATAATTAACTATTACAGTATATTCCTCTTAAATTATATAAAAATACTTTTACGCTTTAGCAGGCTCATTAACAATGTTAATTATCCAAATTAAATATTCAAATGAGCATTAAAAAATCTGAACTCAGTCTATTGAAAAAATGAAATGGTATAAAAAAAAGAAAAAAAAAAACAATCCACCGATTTTCAACGATCGTAAAAACCACCCGAAAACTCTACAAGTACGAATAAAAGTATCATATCAAGTCCATCATTAAAATTATGCGACCCGCAATAAAATTTTACGGCTTTGCAGCCTGCTCTTGTTATACATTTGTTTTTGCCGTGTTTACACCACGTATATATATTTGTTAACCGTAAAATTAGACACGATACGCGAGCTTACAAACCAAGTCTAGGGGGCGTTGAAGAAAAAAAAAGAAAAGAGAATGATAAATACATGTAGAGAGAGAGAGAGCGAGAGAGAGAATTTGCTCCAGTAATAAATGGTACAGTGTTTACATATATTAATAAAAGTGGGAAGAGAAATTGACGTTAGCGACAATTAATAAATAGACTAACTTATCTATAATATTAATATTAATTAATATAAATAGTACAGTCTTAGTCTTGAACGCTGAACAAATTTCAAGAGGTAATAGGCCTATTTTGATTTTTTTTTATCATTTGTGTTGATATGAGAATTGTAAGCTACAGAAAAATTGTTTACACGCACTGATGCATTTTAGCAACGATGATTATAAATGGCGCCTACACGTTTACACATGTTTATGCTAATTATTTCCAATAGTTAAAAGTGAATTAATGATATGGAAAGAATAAACAATTTGTAATTTAAGCAGACGAAACAAGAGAAGGAAAAAAATAAATCGTATTTAATGCTACTGTCGTATGAATATTATCTTGATACTTTTTAAACGTCTGTATTACGATTAGACGAATACAATCTAACGTTACGATCCTCGATAATATCATATGATTAGTTTATTTATATGTTTTAATGTTTTTCTATTGTCTTCCTCCCCATTTATTATCTCTTCTTTCTATTATTTTTTCTTTTTCTCTCTTTCTCTCTCTCTTCCTTTCTTCCGCTTTCTCACTATCACAACTTTTACCGCCTACACTTTTGTCTCTTTTTCCTACAATAAATTGTTTAATCTAAATCGACTAGAAGCTTTGTTTTCTTATCCTATAACTTTAAAATCTCGTTTTGCTTTCCTCGTCAGCGCCATCTATTGGTTCCGATAAGAGAGTAAGATCTTTTCCATTAGATTAATAATCACTTTGTCGGTAGAATTTTCTCAGATAGCTTTTGTTTTTATTTATATATTTATATTATGATTAGCATTACTATATACATATATACTTTCTCCAATCTAACATCTGAATGAAAACTGTCTTAAATTTATCTCAAAAACCTTATTATCGCTCCCTAACTAATATACAATATTTGTAATTAATTTATCAGAGATTTATAATCTTTGTAACAAATAGAGATTTTCTTGTCGCACCCTTTTAACTTTTTACATTTGATCAAACAACAGAAACTGTGACGTAATTTATTATGTGAATTAATTAGTTATTAGCCAAACTTGGTGAATGTTAAGTTAAGCTGATCCAAGTAACAAGAACGAACGTGATGGTTAGAATTTGTAAAGAGAGAAAGAAAGGGCTACAGAGAAAATTTTGACAGTGAGAAGAAGATAAAAAAAGAGGGATGGAAGGAGATAAGACAACAAAACAGACAGGTAGAGACAGAGAGAGAGAGAGAGAGAGAGAGAGAGAGAGAGAGAGAGAGAGAGGGAGGGATAAAAAAGAGAAAAATAGTCAATTAAGAGATTTTGATACACAAATCCACTTTAAAAGAACCGCCAACATCCGATAAAAAGAGCTATAAAGTTGTAAACGAGACTAGCTTGGTAATTTCTTTCTTTTAATATAAATTAGGTTTTGTGCAAAAGAGAGATTATTCCAATTTGTCACAACTTGAACATGTTTTCTTTAAATACATAAATATATATATATATATATATATATATATTTATATATCTATATAGATATATACAGTATATATAATCCATTGTAGCTTGTGTTGATAAAATTATGAATTATCATCAACAATGGAAGAAAAATGAAAACAGATTCATATAGTATAGGATTGAAATGCTCATATATAGGAAGATGTAACTCACTTGACATTTATTATTGAAATACCTGTACTGCTCATCTTGTATGCATTTCAATAGGATTGTATTATATGCAGTTAGCAACCTAGATTTTTTTTATTCCTTTACGACAAGTATAATTCGGCGGTTGTCGTAAAAGAATAATATCACCTGGTTGAAAAATGTCGTTCTATATTTATCTTCGGTCTCTCTTACTCGCTCTCTCCATCTCTCTTTCCTATATCGTTTGCTTCCTCTCTTTACACACCGACAATTAACTAATCGGTACTTTTTACTTTGTTTTCATATATATTTTAAACTAGATGAAGAACAAGCAGATAACTTTGATCTAAATTAAACTCTACGAACTTTGTAATACTCATGAGGTGGTTGTAACTTTATAGTTTGTATAGTTTGTACAAATCTGTTAGGATATAAACATACGGTGTAACTCTATAGCATCAAATAATTTTAAATTAAGTTAATTAATGAAATTTCTTTGCTGCTTTTCCTGCTTTGCAGGTAAAGGGAAGCTAAGAGGAAAAGTTTTATCAGGTTTTAATATTAACGTTAGTCAAGATGTAAACCGTTGTATACATATATATATATATATATATATATAAATATTTCTTCGTCGCTTTACCTGATGCTTTTGCTGTACCAATTTTGACCAGCCTATACCAGTAACTAACACGTGTTGGTGACTGTTTAGATTAGTTTTAAAAAAAAAAGACAATGACACATTACCTCAGGTGATCATATATTAACATCTAATCATGTTAATACATTTATTCAATTACCTTGTTGTATTATCGATAGTATTAGATTATTGAGTAATAATTAAAAACTTTCATTTTTTACGAATGTATCTTTAATCTTACCTTTTTTTGATAAACTGAATTAAAATTAAGATATTTAGTATCCAAAGATAACCAAAAATCTTTTATTAATTAGGACCATTACTATTTAATGCTTTTAGCTACTTAAAAGATAACTGGTATAGAAACCTAGAAGCCAGTTTTCAGGCTGAAAGATGTTAATTTAAGTGTTAAGATTACCTGATGTTTTCCAGATAAAGGAATAAAAATCAGAGAGAGAGAAAATATCAGCCATTTTGATCATGAATTTTCCTTGTTTTCTTAAACCTATACAGGTTTGACATTAAATAATTAAGCAATAAGTTGAAAACCTATGGAAATTTGCAGCTTATGCTATTTGTTCTACGTTTAGCTTTATCTTTATTGTCCTTATAATATATCTAGATCAGTGTTTTATTGTTTTTGTGTTTATTTTATTTAACTGATATTACTGATAGAAGAAATATAAGAGAAATGTCCTGATGATAATCATTTTTATTGTTGATCAGTAGCTCCCTTAACAACCTTGTATAATAATTAAAAATCTTAGTGTTTAGATATTAAAATATTAAAAGGCTTAGATATGGTATATCTTGAATAAACTGCTTTCTATTTTTTTTTAGCATTTACAAGAGCATTTATATACAATAGTAAGAGATTAGTATGTCTTCTGTTAAAAAGTAGAAATGATAGAGTGATTGCTTTTTGTTTGTAGCGTTTGGTAACGAGAGTTTTATCTTCAATTCTTTTATATTAATTCTTATTAACGAATGAATAATAAGAATAATTTATTAAGCGAGTTGTTTATGTAGAAAGAATTGAAAAATCTCTTATTCTAAAATTCGTTGTTTTATCATATAGTGGTAAAATATTTCTTACAAACTATGCTGTTTGTTTATATTCTTTCTTTTGTATTTTTTCTACCTTTTCCATTGTAAACTACTCTTTACCTTTTCTTATCAATTATTAATCAAGTAACCTCAGATATCTGATAGCAAAACCAATAAGGGATAAGCTAGCTTAACTTTATTTCTTGGTATCTTATATCATTTTCTTTGTATCATTGTTAGTGTTTTTAGCAATGGTATCAGATATTTAGAAGAGGATAAACTGTATTAAACGATTTAAATGTTTAGTTTGTGAATTGTTTTAGATATAAAGTTTTATTGTTTCTATCATTTTTTGAACTGAAAATAACAAAAACCCAATTGTAGGCTTAATTTACCCTAATCGTAAACAGATTATATATAAATAGAGCTATAGAGCCATTACATTACCTTCTGGAATGTGTCTAGATAAATTAGGGAATTTTAAGAATGTTTGTCAAGCTAAACTCTTGATTAATTGTTTATAATACCACAGTTTATCAGTGAATTTTTCTTTATTATCTTACCCAAGATAGACTGTTGTTATTCTCGTACAGTCCTTAGGGAATTTTTGAGAATTTAATGTATTAGTAAAATGTAACTTTTCCTGTTACAAATAAACAAATATCCGTTTCAAATGGTAAAAGGAAACCAGACTATTGACAGTTTATATAAACCTAGTTTTGAAAAAAGTACAAACATCCAGCGTGAAATATCACTAACATAAATCTAGTAAAGCAAACATTTAATGTGAGATTTTTTATTATGTCAAAAGTTAGCATAAACCCTAAAATAATAGACTTTATAACCCTTTAACTTAATTAGGGCATTTTTATCTCTTAGATATGAAAATTATAAATTAGTCAAATTGTTTACGAATAGTAATTCATTTTCCCCTAGGCGGTTGTAAATTACCTGCAATTTGTTATATTTGTTATAAAACTAGTTTATGCTAATTAGTTCCAATCATTTAATATAAATAAATGATAATGGAAAGTATCGACACTGTTTATAGACTTGAAAAAGAAATAGATAGCGAAATTTTAATTGAATCTAAATGGATTGAGAATTTAAAACAAAGTATAAAAATGTACATTTCCGGTTTGAGATACCAAAAGCCTATAGAAATGGCAGAGGTCAACATTTAGGTAGAAATGAAGAAGCTTTTTATTCAAAACGAAAAAAGAAGAGAACATAATAAAAAAAATTATTATCTTTATTACTATTAAAATTATCGAAACTACTAACGCCATCTACCAGGGATTTCCCCCCAAAATTCTATATAACTTACCCCATCTTGCAACCTTAAAGGGTGTTTCTATATAAATTTTAGCTGTGTGTTTAGTTAGCTTAAGATACGCTCTATTCTCTTATAGGTAATATAGTAAACATAACGAACATTTACCGTATACAAGACTGTTACTATACACCTATAAGGATAACGCATGTAGAGACTGACCGTTAAAATCAATAGTCAATTGCTCGATGACAGGTTTCTATTTGGAAAGTAGGTCAATTTAGTTTTTGAGGAGAATGTGTCACTTTTCGCGTTAATTGTCCTTGACTTTTTTTTTAGTTTTTTATGTATTTGATAGGATTTTGAATAAAAAGATCAGAGAGAGAGACAGAGAGAGAAAGAGAGAGAGAGACAATTTTATTATCTCAATATATGAAACCTTTACTTTTTTTCATATTTATCAGTAAGAGTATAATCTAAATATTTCTGTAAAGAGTACTTTATTATTTAGGAATTTAAGAACAAAGTCGGTAAATTTTTTTTTATTTACAAGTTTAAACACGCAAAAACAACAACAACGAAAAAAACAGAGTGTAATTAATAAAGAATTAATTAGATTTAATTAAGTAACAAATGATCAAACTATATCGGTATGATTTTAACAATATATAATTAAGATTATAACACATACATGCTCGTATTTTGAATTGTTAAGAGAAATTGCTAATTAAGAAGTTCTTGATACACAAATCGACTATAAACGGACCGCCTATATCCGATAAAAAGGCTATTAAGTTGTAAACAGACCTAATTTTGGTCTCCCAATACGAAGTATTAAATTAAAAAAGAAGAAAGTTTGGTTAAGTTGATACTTTCCAGCTTGAAAAGTACGCGATTTGGAGGGATATCATCAAGATAAACTAAATAGAATGATAAATTGTGTTTTTACGAGTGTTTCCGTAAAGATTAAGGATACCATTCTACGTTTTGCTGTTGAACTTGTAAAATCTATAAATAGATTTTGAACCATGTGAAATGTTTCACCTAGAATATATTTCTAGTTTTTGTTTTTTTTATTCGTTTATTATAGCTATAATTTAGAAAATAGTAGTAAAGGAATTACTGAGATTTAACCGAACCTGATTCTCAAATAGTAGAGAATATTTACCTCCCTTTCCATTTTTAAAGGGAGAGTTTTATTGTTGTTATCTTTCTCTCTCTCTCTCTCTCTCTCTCCCTTCCCTCCCTTCCCCAGCTTATTGTACAGTAGAATTTATAAACAGCAGATTTGTTTTTTACCGTTTGATTGATAAAGATAAAAGAAGATTACTTTGCATTGAAAATTAACTATAGTATTATTTGATTAATGATAAACTTGTCTTATTCTGTTAGTTAATTATAATTTCTATTTAATAAAATACTTAAAAAGGTATTCAATAATTTTGAATTTGTATATTACTTTACTTAGATTAGATCTATTAACTAGCAGTAAAGAGTGTACAAAATTTTTATTCGACTTTTATAAGGAGTATTGTATTTTTTCCAATCTATATAGTATTTGAATAAGGTTTAACCTTTATCTTTATTTGTTGTGAACATATAGCATGATTAGTGTTTATTGCATTTTTGATTATTCTACTTATCGGATAGTATTGATTAACAAATACATAAAAGAAATTTCTCTCATTAGAATTGAGTTTTATGATTTATTATTGTCTTTTAAATATTCCATTTCTATCAATATTTAATAAACTCAACTTGTAGTTAATTTAAGTTACAGTGTAACAAATAAAATATCTGTTTTTGGTTATTATTTGATAAGATAGATATAGAGTATTCTTCTAATTATCTTTCTATCTATCTTTTTTTTCTTTTTTCGTTCTTTTGTTAAGCATTCTCTCTTTCTCTCTCACGCTTAAGTGGGAATAGTTTAACTAGGATTAACCTTTATCACTGTTTTGTTTATTTGTTCCATACATACAAGCTTGAATGCTGTTTATTGTATTTTTCCTATTGATTCAACTTATCAGTGATCATTGAATAATAAATAAAAGTTTCAGACAATTTCTAATTCTTACCATTAATTGTAATATATATTTTATATAATTTATATTGTTTATTAACAATAGACAAACCCATCTTATCGGTCAACGGATAGCTGCTATAGATCTCTCATTGATTATTACTCAACCAGTACAAGTTTTCATATCAGTTGATAAAACTAAAAGATATAGTCTGTATAATCATTCGACTCCTGTTTATTGATAAACTGCGTTGTTGTCTTTTGGGTTATAAAATTAAAGAATAATATATCTTTATATATCTTTTATTATTAATAAACGTTTTTAGGAAATCAGTTTAATCTCTTTATATAACCAGTAATAATAATATACTTATGAATATTAATGAGTAATTTTTAGAGTTTTCTATTTATTTATAGCGTTGAAGAGGGGAAAAAATCATTTGAAGATTTTAATGAAAAATTCTTATCATTTTAATTTCTTTTTTTTTTAATATATTAAAACATATTTATCTCTCTTTCTCTTTCTCTCTCTCTCTCTCTCTCTCTCTTGTTCTGCTGCTAGTTCTCTCTTTTTTTCCCACTATTAACTAGGTTACTGTTTTAATTTTTCATAAAAATAACGAAACATTGAACTTTGAACAATAAAATAAGAAATTCTGTTTTTTTTCTTTTTCTTTTGATAATTCGGAATAATTAAATATTAAGAATATAGGCTGAAATATTGATAAGTAAACAATTTTATGTATTAAGCTTGTTCGTACCCATTTATCTATTAATGTACGTTTGTTCTCTTAATTTTAAAGTTATAAGAGTGTTTAATAAGAATAAATAATACATTATGAATCTGCGTTATCCGATGGCTTCACTTTAAGTATATTGGCTTTCTGTCTGCTATAATATCGTTTACATATTATCATTGTATTTAACAAAAGCCAATCAGCAATTTCAATAAATGTAATTATAGTAGATCCAAGAAATAATCCAAATGCACCTAGTAAAAGATAATTTATGGTATTAAAAGAATGTATCAGATGTACAGGTAAAAAAATATACCTCCAATATCTGAAAATAGCGCAAGAATGGGATAGGCTTTCTTAATTTCAATTTTCTGATATTCTAAACTGGAAAAATGTATATTCAAAGAAACAATATTGTCTTCAACTTCTTTTACAGTCATGCCTGTTGAAGTCGCCATTATATTTTTATCAATTTTAGAGAATCGAGAAGATGATAGGCTTTTTTTAAATATATATATATAGATATATTAAATCAAATTATTCAAAGTTAATTAATTAATTATGCTAACCTATAATCGTAATTTAAATCGTGACATTGAGATTTACAAGAACATTTAGATTGTTGATTTGTTAGGTAGTATTCTTGCATTTTTGGTAATGCACAAACAGACACTCTCAAAGGATCGCAAACAGTAGACTCTGCAGAATACCATAAAGGTACGCATTTACAAGATTTCACAATGAATTTCGCTTTACATTGCTCAATACAGGCGTCATAACGATAATTCTTGCTATCGTTACATTCTCCATAAGGTTGCGGTAATCTAATAAACTGAGGAGAAATAAAGTATAGAACTATTCAAACAAGCTGTTCTTCAACCAAATTTTCATTACTTTGTTTAATTTAATAGAGACTGATGTAAGTGCTCCAACACCGATAATAAAACCGAACACATCTACATCCGGTTTAGCAAGTTCATCGTGCAGCAATATCTGTTTTTTAATAAATGTAATAGAATCTGTTTTAATTAAAAGCAGAAAAGAAACAATTACTCTATAGCCAACACTATTCCAACTTGTGAATAGGTAATTCTTCTCATCAGCGTATAATTTTATATTAAAGCCAAATTTAAGACCAGGTTCATTAACCATATAACCTTGTGTTTTCGTATTGAATTGAAAACATTTTCCAGCTGATGTTTGCACAATTGTAAAATCACTTGCACTGCATGGTTTGCCGCTAAATGAACACTGTGGAAGAGAGAGAGAGAAGAGGAAGAATGTAAAGTTCAAAGTTTAGTAAATTAGTAAAAAAAAGAAAATACTAAACAGTTATTATTTGACGTGCAACATCCATTGACAGATAATCGTGTATTTCGTTCAAATTAACATTTGGATTCTCCTTAAAAGCTTTCTCTACGAATGAAAAATTTGGATTCTCTGAATTTAATTCTCTCACTATATCTGTAATACCTAAAAACAAATATATTGTTTCATATTAACTATTACTGCTTTTTATTAATGTGCACTAGCTTACCAAACTCTTTAGTTCTTGTAAGATTTATATAATTTGAATTGCATATAGTAATGGTGGGAAAACGAAGAGTTTCATTTCTAATAAAGCTAATGTCAACTCTTGTTGGTCGACTTTTGTAATACGCAAATCTAGATTGTATTTGGAAAAGGAGAAAACCAAAGCTTAAGATAATTAATATAAACCAGAATATTCTTCTTGAAATATGTACACCAGGTTTTATAACGTAACGAATTCCTTCTATAGATATTTCCGAAAAGAAATTCTTCCAGTCTAAAAAGCTAATTGCGGATCGGTCGGTACCGAAATTATTTTCACCATTTGTTCGTTGGCTATCCATTGCTAGATGATGTCTTATTTTACAAAGGAGCCATTTATTTTATTAATCAATAGCTTATCCATTAACCAAGACTTTTCTTTTTATTGTTTAAAGATTTTTTCCCCAAAGCTTTTAGATTCGACCTTACTTCAATTCCTGTAATTGTTTACTTTCTAATTATTACATATAAAGGCATTGGCTATAAATTTGTAAAAAAAAAAAAAGACTGAAATTACTTATAATAGATTGGAATTCAGGTCAACATTTCCCCCCTTTTATCTTCTTCTTTATCATTATTATTAATGATGTAAGCACGTGCCTATTATTTTTTGCTTATTAGTGGCTGATTATTAAGACAGGAAAGATATTTACAAATTAAGCGTTTATTAACCTTTAAACAGGTGAATACATGTTTCATTCATTATAATTCAAGTTGTTATTAATTTTAAGTATTCATCAATAAGAAAGTCTGCTTTTTCATTAACCTATGGCACTATTTGGTATTCTTTTCAGTGATGATTGGTTCCACCTTTGTAACAGAGACCTTCTTTTCAAGAAATTTCTTATGAAAGTAGGAAAAAAGCGATACCAGAAGCCAATCGCCAAGTTCAAAGAAAGTTAAAGCTGTTGATCCTAACAATAGACCAAAAGCCCCTGGAAAACAATTAAATTTTATAATATTAATATTTACTAACGCCATCTATAAGATTTTCGAAAACAAACCTCCTACATCTGCTAAAAGTGCAAGGATACTGTAAGCTGGTTTTACTGTAGTTTCTTTATATTCCAACGTATGATAATATAGATTCAATACCAAAATATTTGTTTCAATATCGTTCTCTGTTAGCTCTTTAAACTTTTTAATAGTCAAATCTGAGAGTCTTGATGTTGATAGACTGAAAGAGAATAGCTCTTACGTTATTCAACTAGTTAATTAGGCTAATTAAAATAAAATTTTATTAATTTACCTATAAGTAAATTTCGTTTCAGAGCATTGACGTCTACAGTTACAACGCGATTGTTGATTTGAGACAAAGTACTCTGTCGTTCTTGGGTATATGCATGCGATTATTTCAACAGGGTTGCATAGTCTACTTGTCCCTATTTTAAGTATTTAAATAAACTTAAAAACTATAAATAACTTTAATTTAAACAAGGATCAATCAAATAGAAAACGGAACAATCCAATTATTTTATGCCTACTCCAATAAACCATTACTGCGGTGACCTCTGTCATTCAATGCATCAAAGAGGAGATATCTAGAAGAAGTGTCTTATACCTTTTGTACAGTTGAGAGAAGTGTATGGACTTGAATAACGTGATAGAATAGAAACATTCGAAAAATGAAGAAACACAGCTCCGTTGTGAAAAAGCTAAAGGACTAGGACCTGCACTCTTTAAAGTTTTGTCTAATTGAAAGGATATAAAAGAGTAAATTAGGGAGAACAACAGAAGTAATTTGAAGAGCTTAGGGAGATTTTTGATATCAGCTTTAGTACAATTTAAAATATCATCAATAAATTATTGGGATTTCATTAGAAATATTTGCTAAATGAGTTCTCAGAACCCGAGCAACTGACATGAAAATTAAAAGAATGACTGCAATATAGCCAACCAATAGAGATCTTTTCTGAAGGAAGGAAATATGTACTACGAGGTAGAGAGATTATCATTGAAGAACAGTATAAAAAAACGCACAAGAATGACATTGTTACATCTAAAATCAAGTAGTTCCGTTTTCATTTGTTTGCCTGTTACATACTAAATATATATTGCAAACCTTTGAAGTATATTGGTCGACATTTACATTTCTCGAAAAAATAATCCCTCTTACAATTACTAATACACTGGTCGTATCGATAATTGGGGTTGTCTTCGCAATCTCCATATGGTGCGGGTAATCTGACAAACTAAAAATTTATTGTTAAATTAAAAATTAATGAAAATAACAATTATTAAGTTTTTTAGACTACTTTACCTCATTTTTCTCAAAGCCAACTAGTACTGATTCTCCCGCACCAGCATTGAAACCGCTCGTATCCATTAGTGGAATAGCATCTGGCTCGTGTAGTAGGATCTTGATGAGAGTAGAGTTAAAAAAATATAATATTCAATATGTTATCTTTTGTACAAGATACATACTCTATAACCGGCGTTAACGGATGAAGTTAAAAAATAATTTGGTTGATCGGTATTTAATACCAACTCCAAACCAAAATTAATTCCAGGCTGTGTTACAGAAAAATTAAACTTCATTGAATTGAACTGCAGGCATCTTCCGCTAACGGTTTCAGCGAGTGTAAAATCTTTAAGCGAACAAGGAATACCAGAATATTTACACTAAAACCGTATTGAATTAAATAGCATCTTATTAATAATATCTCTCTATTCCTATTATAATTATTATATTTACTTGTAATATTTCACTACTGGCGTTATTTAGTATTATATCGAAGATAGTACTCAATCTACTAGGAGGAAATTTCTTGAAAAAGCTTTCAATAAATGTTTTATTGGGAGTTTTAGAATTAATTTCAAGCATTAATTTCTCCATACCTTTAAATAGACAAGAGAAAAATCGATTATTATCATTAATATCTTTTGAAAATTTACAATATACCGTGCTGTTTAACTTTGGTATGATTTACATAATTTGAATTACACAACGTAACAGTTGGAAAACGTAAATTTGATTTTATACTATAGTTTATATCGACTGAGGTTGGTCTACTTAAAAAATATGAAAATCTTGCTTGAATTTGAAATATCATAAAACCAAGTCCAAATAGAACTAATGTTATCCATATTATCCTTCTAAAAATACTAATTCCTGGTTTAACAACGTATCTTACTCCTTCAATAGATAGTTCACTAAAGAAAGATCTCCATTGTGAATTTGAGACATACTCTCCCAAGTCCGTATCTTCCAAATTGCCAATATCTTTTAGATGTGAAACCATAATTTCCTTTAACTAACAGCGAAAAGTTCACTGACAAACCCTTTAATAGTCTTATCCGTTATGATGAATGCCTTCTGATTAATTATATGTTAGCTTTGGAATTTAATGTTTTTAGCTAAACTTTTTCTCTATTATAGTACAATTCCATTCGCGTCACTTAATAATATTGTTTACTACTTCGATAAACGACTAATGAATTATATTAGTCAATATTGCAAAAAAATACTTTTGTGTTCCCTTAAATGTATCGTTTATAAATAATTAGATTCTAATAAAAGGGATAAAACGCTGTATGTTATAGTTTTATTGTTTGTCTTAAGCGATGTCAATATGATAGGCTTGGTAGGAAAAAGACAGACGTTTTTTATGTTTTTCAAGTCTTGTTTACACAGAATATTGGTGTTTACTAATTAAAGAACAATAAAATTGACGTTCCCATTACCTTTTAGTTTGAAATAGGCTTAAATAATTAAAATCATATTTTACTATTTCATATATACAAATTCAGTTCTTTAAATTGTTCTATTCTCCCATTGAAATGTTCTAAAGGTTTTGAAAACTATAAGTTTTATTCTTTATGGAGCTAAATGGGGCCATAAAAGGGCATTATTTTTTGTTTCAATTGTAGATTTTCCACTTTCAACAGATGAATTTATTAAATTTAATCTTGTTTCATCCCGATTCTCTTTTATTTTTAAACCTTGTTTTATCATTGAATCGAATTCTATGTAATTAATAAATAATATATATATATATATATATATACGTATCTATATACAGATAAAAACAATATAGCATGACCTTCAAAACTTATTCGACCATCGTTGTTTTCATCGGCAGCAGCCATCATATTTTTTATTTCAGTATCATTTAAATTTTCTCCCAATGATTGCATCACTTCCTTTAATTCTCTTAAAGAAATATACCTGTTGTTTGTTTTTGTGTTTTTTGAATTGTTTGTCAACATATAATTATTTTATTAAAATTTATAACCCATCATTATTTTTATCAAAAGCCTTAAAAGCACCAATAATGGCCAATTCATCAAGAGCAGGAGCTTTGCCTTTCTTCCTTAGTAGTAATTTTTTAGCGTCAGTCATTATGTTGTTTTTTTTTTTTGCAGTTAATTTGTTATTCTTTTTAAATTATTGGCTTATAGAATGATGATGAAACATATTTTCCCTCCTCCCTCCCCTTGCCTATATACAACTATAAATATAATAATAATCTGATAAATCATATTTATACGGTAGATGGCGCAATGCGACATACTTTTTTGTTTTAAAAATGAAAAGGAAGATAGGAGAATATGCGTGAGAGATATGGCTGAGATATAGAACAAAAATGGCAGAATACAATCGACTGTTAATAAAAAAGTCAACTTAAATCGTATAACTTTGATTGAAAAGGAACAAACATTGCAAAACAAAGAATTTAAATTATATAAAGAATATAACGATCTAACTAATTACAGATGACCAGCCTTTTTTTAGCATCCTTTGATTCTTGCATTTACTTTACTAAAAGGTTTTACAACAGGTATAAAAGATGATTATCGAGTGATTTACAATTAGTGAATACGAAGTAAACATTCTGTAATGTTGGAAAGAGGAAAGATCGTATAACTGAAGACAAATTAAAGGGACGTATGGATAAAAAGTAATCAATCGAATCGTTCACTATTTGTTAATATTTTAAGAAATAGAAGAGAACAAACTGTCTCATTATGACGTCTATATTTTCCAGTATATTCTACGATCTTTAATGCATTCCATATAAAAGTTCACTTTTATATATGTATAGTATTATTTATGCAAATATCGTTTATTTATATATAGAAATAAGTAGCTAATTTCGTTCCATACATTATATTCTAAATATAGATGAAATTATTGAAAATTGAGCATAAATAGAAAGGGTAAAACAAGAATTTTTAGGTCGATTTTAAGACATTCTACCTTGACCTTTAGTTAGTTTAATATTGCGCAATTATTCCATGTAGCGTCATATCCTAATCCTCGAATGTATTAAAAAAAATCTCTAAACGATCTCTTTGTGAACTTAGAGGAATGGTACGTGATCGTATCATGAACCCATCCGGATCCATTACCACTGTAGTTACTCATTAAGCATTCGATTGAATACTTTAGTAAAGTATCTTTTTTTTTTACGATTACGAGGGAATTGGCGAGGAATTTCAACAATTCTCTCTTTTTTTATCTTTTTCCCCTCCTAGTAAAGTTACACACAAATCCTTATGGAAATCTTGATAAAATGACTGACAAACAATTTGTTAAATGTATTTTATTTGCTATAGGCTGAAAAATCTATTGATATATACTGTATATGATTTTTTTTTTATTAAAGCTTATCTAATAACTCTTATAAATTTAGGATGAAATAGAATTGACAAGGTCTGCTTTTTATTTATAAATAATGCAATAGAATTAAATAAAGTCTACAAAGAGTACTAAGTTTTTATAGACTAGATATATGTAAATTGATACAATACATATACTTTCACCTTATACTTTCTTTCGTTGTAAGCATCTTTTGAAGTCTGTTAAAAATATATAGA
Organism: Dimorphilus gyrociliatus; assembly: GCA_904063045.1. Classification (NCBI taxonomy): domain Eukaryota; kingdom Metazoa; phylum Annelida; class Polychaeta; family Dinophilidae; genus Dimorphilus; species Dimorphilus gyrociliatus. Next base: position 1,986,375 of record CAJFCJ010000005.1, read on the forward strand.
GACGATTTTTCTTCTGCTATCGCATTTCTCTTTATAAAATTTTGACCTACTATTAATTCTTTATTGTTTTTAGTTTCAAAGTGGTTTCCTTTTCAAATTTAAACGTTGACTGTGAATTTTTTGTTGCTTTCTTTGCAATTCACTATTCATTTATGCTTCATTTCATTAACAAATTAGCCTAATTAGGTATTACATTAGTCTATTTAGACGAAAACATAATAGGTCTTTTACTTTTTGTTGAATAGCAGCTGTAATCACCATCACAACACTATTGGTAAATCAGACTCGATCGGCCTATATTCATTCAAAGGTGAACGCCCTTTATCTATACAAATTCTTTGCAAAATACGACTATACAAGTAACTAGATAAGTTTCGTATGTGGTTGGCTATTTGTTTTTTTTTTCTTTTTTGCAGATTTTTTGAGAGAGAGATAGAAAGAGAGAGAGAGAGAGAGAGAGGAGGAGGAGGAGGGGAAGGAGACAAAGAGGAAGAGAACAAAGATATATGCAAAATTTTCAGTCTTGAGTGTATAATTATATATTGCATGGAAAGTTAAATTTCAATAAGTCAAGGGTGCTTTATATAAATATTTTGATCATTCTATTCTCTCATTTCTTTCTCCCTCCTCCCCCCCAACTCATTTTGATTATTTCTTCTCTCAGCATGATACATTATCATATCTCTTTTTAAAAAAGATATAATATGAACTAGTTGCAGTACAATTTATAGTTTGGCTGAATAATAGTAAGAATGAAAAATTACACTTCCACATCACCTTTGGGCGTTACTTAACTTTTCCTTTTTACAAATTGTCATACTTTTTTATACTAATTCGCTGTCCTTTTGCCTTTCTCATTTCCTTCATTATTTATAAATCTTAGTATAAATAATTGAGTTAATAGCTTTATATGTAGTATTTAATGAGCAGAATACGATGGATTAGGACACTTCAATCCGTTTCCTATTAATTCATTACTTACCTAATTAGATTAAAGATATTTTTTACTGAGAATGTAAAATATAGAAACAGGATGAGAGGTCTAATTAAAGGTGAATAAATCCAAGACAGAAATATCGGTAGAGAAGCGATCAAGACGATCTCTATATCTCTTACATCTTAGTTTCGTTCCTTTTTTTTAGCGTTAAGACGATCAAAACAATCCTTACGAAGGTACTATAAAATTACAGCAAACGTAGAATTTTGCTATCAGATAATAAGAGGTGAAGAAATAACTACAATTTCTCTCTTTTTTTCCAGAAAAAAGTCAATAAATTTCTCTTCCATTCTCTTCCTAGTTCTATACGCTCTTTTTCTTTTCCTCTTCCCCTCTCACTCTCTTTTTATATTTTAATGTAATTTCGTTGTTATTATCTGTTACAAGTAATTAGAGCTGTTTTGTTTTCCTTTTTTAAAGACTCTTCTAATTGTGAACGTATTCCTTCCTTTCGCATTCTTTTCATTAAGAAATGAGGGACGAAAACAAATTTACAATTAAATAGTAATAGAATAACATTAATAATTGAAACCAACCGCTAAACTCCATGAGAACGTATTTATTGCATTAAGTGGATTTTTGGGGGAAGCATCAAACTGGAGAAAATTACCCGGGGTATTCTAAATTACGGTTAGGACGGTGAATAATGAAAAAGAAATAAAAAGGACATGTGTAAGAAAAAAAAACGAAATGGTTGGAGGGAATATAGGTCTAACACTTTTTTCATTCAGAATCTGTTCCCGTAGGTAAGTAACGGAAGATGGCGTGATTATCTGCGTATTGTTCGATTAAGAAGAGGACTGGAAAGTTGAAAGAGGAAATTTTGTGAAAGTGGAAGGGAACCACAGTAAAGTGGAGTATTATAGGATAAGATAAAATAAAAAGAGAAAAGGTAAAGACAGAATAGTAGATTAGAGAACTTGGTAGAAGGGTTTGACTTAAGGGGTTGGTTGGGGTGAAAAAGTTTTTCTAATGAAAATAGCTGTAATAAATGTAAAAGGAAATTCGAAACGTGCTGCCTAGAATTGGAAATCGAACGGATAAAAATAGTTAAAGGGAGTTTAACAAAATAGGAAAAGTAAATAGAAAGTGGTTCCAATAGGAAAAGAGATACTATTAATTCATACTGAATGAGGGAGGTGAGAAAGAAAGCGTTGTAGGCAGAGTTAAATTGTTTTGGGCGGATAAGCGACCGCTTCTCTTCAAATAAGGGTTATTACGCCACGATAATACGCTTAGCCAGTCGACCCCTTAAGTCACGGTTTCTTCTACTCCGTTACATCATTAGGAAAACGGCGTCTACTTTTCTAGCCTCGCCTTAGAAAACAACTATATTTTTTATACGATAAAAATATATTACTGAATGTGTAAAATAGAACGTCGAAAGATAAACAATACAGATTTTTCAACCGTGTTCGCGGAAACGAGCAACGACAGCCCGTCTAATGACTGTCGATAGTCTATTGCCTTGTTAAATTATTTAGGTGAATGCTAAAATCCTGGGTCGTAAATTAATATATTTATTACAAGAAATCCAAAACAATTATAGGCCTAAAGAACGATACTGAGACTGCTTTAGCTGTGTATGTTGTAGGCTGATGCAGATCTAGTTAGAGAGTATGCGTATAAATATATGCGTGTGTGTGTGTGTGTGTGTGTGTGTGTGTGTGTGTGTGTGTGTGTGTGTGTGTGTGTGTTTGTGTGCGAGTATATGTATGTATTAGAGATAGAGAGAGAACGGGGGGGGGGGGAGAGGGGAAAGCAAAAGAGAGTGTGAGTGAGTGAGTGAGTGAGAGAGAGAGAGGTATCTGGAGCTCGTGCACGAAAATAGAACGATGCAGTTCGTGCTGGTAGAGATGGAAAAAACATGACGTCCGGTAGTTATATTCATTCTTATTCAACTAGAACTGTGACGAATGGCGGCGTCTATCATGGATATCGTTATTCAAGATTTAGAAGTGAGGATTTTGCGGATAACAAAATAGACGGCTATGATTTTATTAAAAAGAAATATGCTGATCGCTTCGATGAGTATAAACCCAGGCTTAGTAGGAGTGAGGATCGATCTAGACCAACATATACTGGAACTGCTGCAACTAGGAAGATTGAAGAGAATCCTAGTTATAGTAGGGCAAAAAGTTTTTGGACGTCTAAGGATGCATTATCATTATCATTATCGAGAACGAATAGCGTCTCATCATACAAATCAACGACTAATAGCACAAGTTTAGATGCCTACAGGCCTAGTAGTAGTAGATATCAAACAGCAACTACAGCAATTCCGTCGATTAGACCGTCTAATGAAACCAAAAAAGAACAAACGCAATCGAATTCTCCCGTATTAAAGCAATCCCCGTTTTCAGCCTTTAAACGACACCCCTTCAGGCGAGGTAATACTATTGACAATTCGGAAGTATCGGAAGAAAGTAAAAAGGATGCAAAGGATACTGACAAGCATGAAAAAGCGAAAGACAAGAAAAAGAGAGAAAAGGAAGAGAAAGTAGGAAAGGACGGGAAAAAGTCGATAGATCGTCACGAAAGTCGAGAGTCGTTGGCCTCAGTTACGTCGACATGCTCGGAGAAGAGTAAGCCAAAGAGTAAACTATTCTCTTTAAGACGATTTCGATCTGTTGATAATGTAAATAAATCGGACAAATCGGAAAAAACTGAAAAAAAGGACAGTGGAGGCGAATCTGCCTCAGCTAATTCTCGTAAATTAAATTTCCAGCTGATTGAATCAAAAATCGACGAAGAAGGAAATGATGTTAAAACAATAGCAGTAACGCCTAATGAAAAGAAGATTAGCACACCCAAGTCCTTAAGAAAATTGTTCCGCTATGGTGTTAGACGATCGAGAAGCGTCGATGTACATAGTTCTATTGAAGAAGAGCCTGGTGATGCAATCAAGCACCAATCTCTTGAATTACCTGATCCAAATAAACGGGTGTTAAGACTATTTTGGCCAGGACGTAAGAAAACTACTCTAATAGACGATGATGCTAGCTCAGTTGTTTCGGATACGGCTAGTATAGCTAGCGACTTGTCAAATGCTCCTATATCTTCCATATTAAAGAAGTCCAAAAGAGACGGGTCAGTTGAAGGCCAGAGAAAACAAACGCAATTCAGCGATACAGTCCAGGTTGTTCAGCAGGATAAACATGGGAATATATTAACAAAGAGATCTGAGAAATTGAAAGACGATACGCTCAAGAACCTTCTAGAGGATCATGTACCCGGGGAAAGAGTCGCAGTTCAACGACCTCTCACTTTGGGTGGCCGACAAGGTGCGACGTCGCTCATCATTCCGCTGAGAATCGACGACGATATGTTCGATGCTCAGAAATTGGTGATTAAAAAGGAAAGTAATACAAAAACGCTATCGCTAGTCTTGAGAATGGGAGAAGAATTCCTTGAGGAACGGATATCCGTTAGGAGTTTGTGCGGAGGTCAAAAGTTAGCCGTAACTGCCTATAAGTATGAACCCTTAGGTGACGGTTCAAAATACCTTAGAAGATTTTGTCAGAGGTATGCATTACCTTATTCAGTAGATCCTTATGAGGTTCGAGCCGCATTCGGAGAACATGGACAATTGACTATTGAAGCTCCACTTAGAGAAGTTTAACCTTTTATTTTATCTATTACAAACTGAAAGACTCCTGCAACTATTAGCACTACTGTTGTTTTAATTTTCTTTTTCTTCTTTTTCTTCTACTACTATTACTACAACAACTGCAATTACGACTCAAACTATAACAATTATTTAATATACTTCTTCTTCTTCTTCTTCTCTTCTTCTTCTTCTTCTTCTTCTTCTTCTTCTTCTTCTATTTAATTTTTTTTATGAAAAAGAATTATTATAGCTCATACACCTGCATTTTTTGCATTCCGGTCTTTCAGATGAAGAGAAAAAAAAAACAAAAGAAGAAAGAACTTAGTGGGAGTTAAAAAAAAGCTTCATTTATAATAAAAGGAAGAATAAAAGGACACTTAATAAGAAAAAGTTTCAAATGTAAACCAATAAACATATGACGGGTTGGGAGGGTTGGGGTAAAAGAGAACAAATATTGGGGTAAGAGATAATTTTTTGTGTCATTGATAAAATATATTCGTGATCACATGATTAATATCGAATATAGAATGAGGAAAAGAAAGAAAAGACAACAAAAAAAATCGAGAATAAGGATTGATTTACGTAATGCGAGCGAATTAGGTTTTGCGTTTAAACTGGTAAAAGGTCATCTCTTATTAAGCGCGGGAAAAGGATGCTAAAAGGGGGCGATGATTCCATCCTCTTTCTTTTTTAAGAAAGAATAAGAGAATAGGAATGCCTTGTGGTGATGAAACATTCGGTATTTAAAGAATAAATATAGTACTATTAGGTTTTTTGTAGGTGAAGGGAAAAGAGAATTGATAGAATGAGATATGAAAATTTATAATTTTATTAATATGCACGTAGATTTCTACGCTCAATTTAATGCCCCCCTGCCTTTATTATACACGCCTGAAGGAAGACTTTGCGCGGGAAATCAAGTTTGTCAACACATGAAAAGACAAATTGTAATGTCTCGGTGTTTGTCATTTTGTTTTCTCACAATCTTCTATTAACTTGTATATATTATACACTCTTAACAGATTTAACATTTTTCCTTCTAATCTATTTATCTTATTCGCAAAAATTTCTCACTTTTTCCTTATTAAAAACTTATATACGATAGATTTACAGAATTCCTTTGGGAAACTTTTATATTAATTCCAAATTTACTTTAAAGTTTAGCTATATCGCTATCCTTATTATCATTATAATTGAAATGTAACGGTCATTTCATATTATATACAGCATATATATATATAAATATGGATTATGATACTTCATAATTATAATCGAAACACTTGTGTGCTTCCTTTTCTACGAAAAGCAAGAAGGTTAATCCTCTTAGAGTATATCTTACATATATATATATATATATATATATATATATCTTACATGTATATATATATAGCATACGTACGACGCGCAGTTTATATATGTATATATCATAGTATAAGTGTATATGTGTGACATTTATGAATGCTTTAATATATCTTCCAAACATAGACGTGTATTTAGATTCATATTTGTATATACATACACTACATTTGCTACAACTAATAATTAAATTTTGCTGACAAATGCAAATTTTTTGTCTCCATTTGTTCGTATAGAAGTTTCTGTAGATATCTATAAAGATAATCTTAAGATCACATTTTAATATGATAATATTTATATATAGATCCATATATGTTGTATACATATAGATGTATGTATGTATTTATTTAGTCAGGTAGTGGCGCTATCATGCGCGATCAGATTGAAAGCGTCACTCAGCCGTTCTGTTCGGGCGTCGAAAGGAGTCGTTTTCAAATAGAGGTAAGCGATATTAATTTCTAACCGCCTATAATACTTTAAATCCTTTTGTTCCTTTCTTTTTCGTCTATCTTCCATTTATAACCTATAAATAAGCGTAAGAAATGATGAAATGATTTTTCTCCCTCATCCTTTGCTCTCCTTTTATACTTTATTTAGTTCATGTTTAAAGATACTCAGAAGCAGGAAGTGGAATAATATCTTATAAAAGTATCTTCTTTTCTTTATGTCTAAATTTGACGTTCAACTCTCTTTATGCGCGTATTATTTTAAGTAAGCGAAGAAGTTTACGAAGTTATTAAGAGGAGGAAATGATAGGTAGATGCAGGGCTAAAAAAAGACAATTGAGGGAAGAGAGAGAATTTGATGAAAAAGAAAGCGGAGAGACGGAGAGAAAAAGGGAGAGAGGGGGAGGGAGTAAAATGAAAAATTTTTTACTGGGTCGTAAGATAGAATACATAAGGAAAAGATAAAAAAGGCAATTAATGATGGTAAAATTTTGTTTAAAAATGAATATCAAAGAGGAGTCACGCCAACTAAAAATCAAACATTCCTATCCACTAATGGAAAGTTTGTCTTGCTCTTGTCATTTATAACGAAAAAAGGCCTTATATATTGTTTGTTGTAGGCAAATGGCGAAAGATTACAGCGCTTGTTTGCTTATCATTCTATTATGGAGTAGCTCATTAGCCGATGCTGTAAAAACGGAGTTTGACGACGTCTGGGATCCAAGCTATCATAGGGATCAGCCAGCGCTCGCTCAATACAAAAGATTCATGTTTAATCCGGACTTGGGTAAGAGAATGTTTAATATGGATTTGGGTAAGAGAATGTTCAATAACGATCTTGGAAAGCGAATGTTCAATATGGACTTGGGCAAAAAAAAGAAAAGGGAAAACAACTAGGTTGGTTGTTTTATATACAATATTTTTAAATTTTTATTCAATTTTTGATTACTTATCACATTATCGCTATTTTTAAGAATAAATATTAAAATTAAACTAAAAAAAACCGCCGTAAGCGTCGACGCCGCAAATTTGTTTGACGGTGCACGTTCGACAGAACGCTCTAGGCGGCGTCGAAACGTACTAATCGACCCGATTTTTACAGGCTACAACTCTATTTCTGCAATCGTCTGCTTTGTCTAGTTGGTTATATATAAAAAATTCTTTACCCATTTTGTTCCACCTTTTTTCTCTCTTAAACGTAACAAATCACTAAAATAGTAATAATACTAATAATAAAAGCTTACACCGATGACCGAAAAAAATTCCCCTTTTGTTATCTCATTCTTTTTCGTCTATTTCCCTTTAAATTAACGATTAAGCTGTTAGACGCTTCAAAAGCCATCTCTGAAGAGCAAAGTGTCTGGTATCCGATCATTTTCATCTTTTTCCTACCTATTCTTATTCTACTTTTCCAATTTTCCCACATTTCGATTCATAAAAAAGTAGCCTTTCTAGTAACTTCGCTATTACCAATATATATAAATATATATGTATATTTATTAATATAGCGTAAATATATATATATTAAAATTTTTAACAACGCCATCTTGTGACACAACGTGCTCAGCATTTTTAATTGAGTCAAATAGGTAATTTATTAACAACAAACTGTTTTTATCGCACAATGGTAGTCGTAATATTGTACTATAGAGACATAGGACTTCCTTAAAGGCAAGGATTACTAGCTACTACAAATTTGTAAACATTTTCCTGACTTTCTTTTTTTGTCTTGTTTGTCTATGCAAAAATTTTTTATTTCCTATCTCCTTTTTTTAATACGTAAAAAAAATACCGAGATTCCAGATGTATAGGACTAGCCGTGAAAACATTCCAAATATTTAATATGTTCCATATCCTTACTAAAGGCCTATAGACGAGTAGAATTTTTGCAAGAATGAAAAAGTTAATTAAGGAGCAGACTAAACCGGAAGCAAATAATTTTAATAATCATTAGAGTCTACACACTTATATACGTACATACAACATATATATATATATATATATATATATATATATATACTGTGTAATAGTGGATGTATGTTAATTTATAGTGATAGACTATATATTATTTCCTGTATAAAGTCTGCAATGTGTAATACGACCAATTAAGGTGTTGGAAAGATATACTCCTCATTTGCGAAGGTGCGAAGGGAATAAAAAGAAGGAAATTAATAAGTTGTATTTTAATTAAAGATAATATTTTCATACTCTTCTTCGTACTTATTTTATGTAGGCAAGCTGTAATCTTATTTTATATCATATACTAATAATAATTTATATATATATATAACCTTTTGAACGTTTCGTTCTCTTTTTCTTTCATATGTGCAGAGGAATTCGAATCGACTATAACAGTATCGCTTCCTTTTCCAATCCTTTTTACGAGTTATTAAGAAACCTTTCAACGCCATCATATTTAACGCGTTCATTTGTGAAAATGGGAAAAAAACCAGTGCAACGCTTATCGGATTTCAGATTATAATCTTCATTGAAATTATGATTATAATGCAGTACAGCTATTTGATTTTTTAACAAATAAACTGATGGCTCTAATTAGATTCATTTTAAATAGACTGTTCAATGACATTTATAGATATTCTCACATTTTAAAGCAATTAGCGAGTCTTTTCTGTTTTCAATGGGAAATATGATAATGTAAGATATGTAGAACAAGAAGAATATGAAATATTCGTACAGAAATTAGAAACAAACAATAATGAAGTCGACAACAAACTGATATATAGTTTAGCAAATAAAATGGAAAGACAAAAATCAAAATATAGGAGATATTACATTCTCTATCGAAAAAAGTGATAAAATGTTAGGCCCGGAAAGAGAGAAAAGAGGAGGAGTAAAAGAGAGATAGCTAGACAGTAAAAGAAGATCATCAATTCATGAAGCCCTGACAGGAACGGGAGCCACATCGACATATAATCTTGTCGTCATCATATGGAAATCGGTAGTTGTACGTAATTTCTTCACCTTCTTCGATATCCTTCTTCGAGTAAATAATTATTCTTTTCTTATTTTCTGTCGGAACAACTCTAGCATTGCAATTAGGGGTACAAGAATGATTAATAAATCTTGCTGCATTTCCCCTTTGAGCAGCATCAAGTACAAGAGTTTGGTCCAATCGAAACAAATAGCATCCTTTTCCCTCTTTTATATTTCTTCTCTCCCTAACGTCGGCCACCGATGATCTGATGATTTCTCCAACATATTCAATTACCATTTCATCCTGTTTTATCGGCTCATCAGCGAATAATCCCCATTCGTGAATACCCGACCTGCCAAATCGCAACTTTTTCCTCGTCTATAGCGTTTAATAGAGAAAAGAAATAAGTGTTACTTGTTGTTTATATTTTATTCTTGTTACATAGCTCCCTTTTCTTTTATGAAGTATATACTTTCATTTGAAGCATATTACCTTGAATTTGTTGGTGAAACATCTCACTGATTTATCGAGTGTTTGGTGATTTTGCACATTGAATGGAATACGAGTTGATTTCCGATTAATCTGAAAGTTTTTGTATAAATTATAAACATTGAAATCGTTACAATAGCAAATACTTTCTCCCCTCTTACCTTATTCTCGTCTTCCTTCGCTTTTTTCTTTGTTATGAATTCTTTGATGAGGCGAGTTCTAGCGCATCCTTTATCCTTACCACTTAAGATTAATTGTCTTTTACAACTGTCTACTGTTGGGTCAGCAGTCTCACCCCAATGGGTACGTCTCAGCGGATAAAAAGTATTGGCTATTAGTAATCGATTGTAGGCAATCTTCAAAAAATTTATATCTTCTTGATCTATCCCAATTTTAAATGGTTCAGAGAGAATTTCTTTGTCCTCTTCCGGTTGACGTTTCGGAAAAGCCCTCAACTTTCGTGGACTGGATCGTCTCTTAGCAACAACTTTTTCCTTATATTTTTCACTTACATTTTTAACCTCCTGGTCTATCCTATCATTAATCGCCTGGGATAGAAAATGATAAAAACATATAATTCTTCTTAAAACTCAATTCACATTTTTATAGAGATAGATATCTTACTTTACTTAAAAAGAATATCAAAAAAAAGATATCTGTATTTCAATGTAAATTGTACTTAAATAGTTTACAACAACAAAAATAATTAGGTCTAGGAAAGAACGCCTTTGGCGTCTTTTTTTTCAAAGATCTCCTTACCGGCCCACTTACGAACTGAAATACACCAAGCGTATAAACGGTCTGAACTAATTTGCAAGAAGATTTTCAACAATCTTAGTATACTTTTTTCTCTGTTCATCATTAATAACAGAACTACTGAAAGTGAACCTTACCGATGTTGAATCGTCACTATAATCTGTTACAGAATTCCTCTTCTCAATTCCTTCTTCTGTTTCCTCCTCTTCACCGCTTACGATTTCTCCTTCTTCTACTTCCTCTTTATCGCTTTTACCTTCTCCTTCTTCTGTTGTGTAATACTGGATATTTTCATTTAGGACTTCCGAGTCGGCATCAGCATCTTCCTTCAATTCTTCCTTCAAATTTCTATTTCGGATATAATGAGCAGGCAAGATTTGAGTTACCAAACAAAATTTCTAGATTAATTCTAAGAAAATCCAAGCAAACTAACCCATTAGATTTACTATTACCACTTTGGTCGTTAGCCTTATAGCTAGTTTCGTCATATGAATGAAATGGTGATGACGAAGACTTTATTGCTAATGGTGCAGATGTTGATGGCAATAATTCTGAAGTAAATGTCTTCCGAAGGCTTGTATGATTAACATTTTGATTGGTATCTAAAATAGTTAAAATAATAAAAACTTAGACAATTGTTGAATCAGCACTTAGTTAATTAATATGTATCAACCATATGATTGTGGTAGCTTAGATTGATCAGATGTTCCTCTCTGTTGCAAAATTTCTTAGTTATTAGAGCTTACGGGCTAGTAATTTTTTATGATATAGCACGTACAGGTACTTTAAGGGACCAGTTGTTTATTAAGCTTACGATATCTCTATTTTTTACAGTATCCTCCGATAGAATGTTCTCTTTAGATTTGCAGCTAATATTTGAGTTGTTCCTTAAATCACACAATGAATTTTCTAGGGTATCATTATGAGCTACATTATCTGCTATTGAACTAGTCTGTAAAGTAATTAAGAGAATAAAAAAAGGAAAAATTCCAATTTTAATTGACAAAAAGCTTCAATTAAACTTTACATTTACAGCTCGATGATTTTCTGATGATTTGAGATCATGTTGAAAAGAGACACTGTTTAATTGATTGTCAGAAAACCTATTTGCTATGGTTTCCGTTGTTTGGTTAATAGAAAGCTCGGTCCTGTCATCTCTTTTTCTAGGACTTTGCTTCGACCATAGGAAAATATCTGACTGAAATTTGTAACATATACATTGTTGTATCAAGTGAAAATAACGAAAATGTCTCTATTGCTACCTTATTAGTATTTCCAATTTTATATAGAAAAGGCGGTAGAGAAGGTGATAATGGCAGGAAAGCAGGGAATATTTTTGATTGATAAGTTGATATACTACGTTGATTAGATTGTAAATTATAAGACGAAAGAAATGATTCCTTTCCTGTGGCTTCCTCATATTTTGCCCTTTTTGGACAAAATGATAAGTTAAGATTCTTACTGGGCTCGTAATAGGGTTGTCTTTCAATTAACTCCAATTTTGTTTTTATTATATTCTGTCTTTTAACACCTTTTACAAAAAAACATTTACAACAAATTAGATATTTTACAGATGGCGTTTATTTCCATCTCCTCCCCCTCCTACTGACTTAAATACGATAGAGGGAAAAGAGACGCAGCGATAAAGAATTTGGTTGTAGTAGTGTCATCTATTATGTAAATTGATTAGACGAACCTTTCGGATCAAAGAATGCGCGAATATTCGAATTCCCAATTAATTTTCCAGAATATTTCCGAACAAACTGCCTAGCTTCAAATAAATATGCAAAAGTTATCTAAAAATAATTAATTAATGAAGTAATTAATAGGAAAAAAAATTAAGATAATTTATACTTACCATTCCAACTCCTAAATGTTGATTGGTATGTGGATGATAAAATATTTTAGATTCAATAACTTTTAAACCATCCGTAATGTCATTTAAAACTAATTGATCGAATGAGGTTTCCAAATCTGCTAACGTAACTTCTCTGTTCAACAAGACCTTCTTATTTTCCTTCTGAAAAACAATTTAACTTACTTCAAAAGTTTATATATTTCAAATTTATGTTGGCTGTTACTGATATAATCGGTATATTCTTTACTGAAGAATTACGCTGCCAACTTTCGCAGATATTCGCTATATATTTTCCCTCCATCATTCACTCTATCCATAGAGAGTTGGGAAAGCGTATTATCGTCGTATCCACACTACTTCCGGTCTAATGATGGCGCCATTACTTAATAATCTCTCTTAACCTACTAAATCCGAATAATTGGTTAAAGTTATAAAATTTATTTTAAATTTTCATAATTAACTTATATTTAAAGCAATAAAAATTAAATAATCAACTTAATAGATGAAATAAACTATATTTTTATACTTTTAGTAAATGAATGCGGTTGAAATGTCACAATGGCGTCTACGCGTTTTAGGCACATGTCATGCATTTTTACATTTTAAAAGTAAACTAATAGAAATCAAATTGATTGTAAATTATGTTTATTTATATTTATTTATTAATAATATGTTAATAAATCTTTTTAAATGAATGCAACGTGTATAATTCTTCAAAGTAATTAAAACAAAAATACTTTATAATAAGTAAACTATTGTGTTCAAATTTTATAAATGTTCAATTCTATAGAAAATTGAATTTCTAATAAATAATAAAGCATTTTATAGCATTTATTTCAATCGTATAATAGTTAAACATTCATGCAAGAAGTATAGAATAATGATTATAAATGATAAATAATATAAAAAAAACAACGTGAAATATTATAACGAGTGCAAAATAGCCAATAAATTGCACCAACAGGGGAGGGAGGGAGGGAGGGGTAAAGAGGTAGAATAGTGAAGAACGAGAAAGATAGGCAGAGAGATTATTGTTCTTCTCTAATAAATAATATAAATAAATAGAGATAAACCATGTTAAAATTTACTTGATAGTAATTTTTTTTAAATATGAATGAAAAGAAAACTTTTCCGTCGTATTTCCTCTTTTTTTTCTTCTCTGAACAACACACTTTGACTAAGACAGTAAAACAAGCAAAATAAAAAACAATAAGATTTTGAACAGTGCGAAAAAATTACCCTGGAGAAGAGGACATATAGGCATATTACACTTTATTTATAAATCTCTCTAATTAGTATGTAATGTCTCTCTCTCTCTCTCTCTTTCTATCTATCTATCTATCTTTCTCTACTAGTGCTAGAGGAGGAAAAACATTAAATTAACAACAAAGAAAAAAAAAACAAAATAAAATGGCTGTTTAGTTAAATATTTTAAAAAAATGCACCAAAGGAATACGTTATTAGGCTGCAGATTATAGCTTTTTCTTTTTGTATTTAATTTACTAATAGCAGAGAGATACAGCAAATAGGCATGTAATTTTAAAGATATAGACAGTGAGAGAAATTTTGAAGTATTGATTAAGGCATAAGTTTTAGGGGACAGGAAGGAGAGATATTAGTAGTTTGGGTAGCTTTTAAGAAAAACTTGTTGATTTGATCAAGCTGAAACATTCCATTGGAGAATTGAGGTATCTTTACCACCAGTTGAGAGCAGTTTAGAATCATCATGAACAAATTGTACATTTGTTACATGAGAACTATGACCGGAGAATGTGTGACAATTAGCCTATTTGAATGGATAATAGAAAGATTTGTTAAATGCTATTTCATATCTATAAGATTGAAAAAGAAAGATACTAACTCTTGGCTGATAGCAGGGATATCTAAAAAGATTAACTTTTCCAAAATCATCGGCACTAGCTAATAAGTTATGAGCTCTTGGAGCTCTGCAACATGCATTGATGTCAGTACCATCTGCTCCTTCGGGCCATATTCCTAAATAATTTGTTAATTACAATGTTGAATTATAACTGATTTAATAGAATACAAAAAAAATGATAATTACCGCAAACATTGAAGGCTAATGTGCAATTATTCGTTGCCCATTCGACGTCACGTAATTGGGATACACTTGAAATTTGCTTGCAATTTGCGCCGTTCCCTAATGAAAATATTACAATTTATTTTTAGGTGTTTAAAAAAAGAAAATGCCAACTAAATATTTCTACTAACAGTATAATATTTCATAGTCTCCTGAGTTGGATTGCAAATACTGACTATCAACTGACCAATCAATATGTGTCACGAAACTGGAATGACCCTAAGAAAATTGTCACGATAGTAATCAAGACAATTAATAATAATCAATGTAGTACCGAATGTACTTACAATACAACGACCAACTCTTGAATATTTGCGACCTTCTTCTGTGATATTATAAACATAAATGATGTTATCTCTACTTCCAACTCCTAAGTAGGCGCCATCTGGTGAAAAGGATAAGCACTCAATCTGCTCATTTCCGTCAGTATGAGATGAAATAATCTGTTGTGACGCAATTTCAAATACTATCCAACGACCAGAATTTAGTCCAATAACAAAGAAATTTCCATTTGGGTGGAAAATTGCGGAGTGGGCACCTTCTGGAACGCATTTTTGCCAAACAATTGAATGTTTATGAGCATCCCATAGGAAAACATTCTAAAAATGGAAAATTAAATTATACCATTATGGAGAAAGAAATTGTCAGTTGTATTTAAGATGTATAAATAAATTACTTTGTCCTCTCCTGCCGTTAAAAACTGATGCTGAGTTGGATGAACAGCCAAACCCCATAATTCTTCAACGTGACCATAAACAACGGGACTCCATTGTAAATCGAAGGAACCCATAAGAATATTATTCTTAGTTGTTCCCACAATAATTTGCGATCCTTTTTCACAACTCAACATTCTAATAGATCCATAAACTTCGTCTAACTTTGAAGAAGCAGTTTTCTTATAATTAGCATCCCATTTTATAATATTTCTATCCTTTCCACCAGACAAAAAGTTTCCATCAGGAAGAGAACAAATTGTAAACACGGTTCCATCATGAGCATTTAGTATGACATGTGAAATTTTATTCGTGCCTGAAAAAATTCGATAGAACTTTTATATTAAAAGGTACGAAAAACAATCTTTCCAACATGGCAAAATTTGCAGTAGGAAATCCTTTCACACATTTATAAATAATAATGAGAAATAAATTGAATAAATAAGTGAAAACTTTAATATACTTCAGATATATAGAAATGATGAAAATATCTTTTTCTTTTTTTATCTAACTTTAGATACTAACAATCATTAAAGTTGGTTATGTTAAAGAAAGTAAACAACCAAATATACATTTAACTATTCCTATATTATATAGTATATACAGTATATAATAAAATATATCTAAAAAATTGTCTCATTTTTTTAAGGAGTACGTTCTAGGCCTATTGTTTACAATAGTTCCCCCTCTGTCAACACGAAAAATAATACTCTTTTCACGTTATAACTATTATTCGATAAATATTTTCTACTAATACATAAATAGATTTAAGATTTTTGAGAATGTTAAATATCTAGGTCAAATTATCAATAGTTTATTCGGTTGTTTCATTTTGTTATGATTATATTTCTCTACTTCTGTTTTCTTTTTGCAAAAGTTTAAATATGTATACTAATATACAGTATATATATATATATATATTTATTTAGATTATTAGTTAGTTAGTTAATTAATTAATTAGTAATAAATTGAATATGGAATATATTAATTCTTGTGCAATAAAGGTAATAATTGAATTGATAACACAAACACGCAAAAATCAAATGATAAAAAGGTAAAGTGAATAGTTTTGAAAATTTTTGTGCTTTGTCTTTCAAATGTAATTTGAATATTTTTTCCTAATAATCGTCTAAGAGATATAATATACCAGTTTATATATTAATTATATAAATATATAACTACAGAAACAAATAAGATAATCTACAACAAACATGTTGAAAAAATATTCCAACTAAACTGTTTTACATTCGTAACAAAAAAAGGGGAGAAAAATGGAAACAAGCAAAAGGTAAGCCTACAAGACAAGCATTCTTACACCAGTATCCCTTACCTTGTTCTAATTGGGCTGAGATATAATTGAGGATATATATATATAAATTGTTTTGTTTTTTTTTTAAATATGGTCCAAGTTTAGTCTTTAATTAAACTTATTTTATGTGTTAAATATACAAAAAATATCTTATTTAATTTTGTATAGTTTAAGGTGTTTTTCTATTTTTATAAATGTTATTAAACATAGTTGTGGCATATAAAATAAATAGAAAAAATTATATATACCTCGTCCCCATATTTGAATATTTCCATTAGAATCCCCCGACATAACATCACCATTCGAAGCGAAAGCAATACAATTGACAAATTTTGGCTTCTCGTGTTTCTATTTAGATGAAAGGTAATATTATATAATAAAGAAAAATAAGTCTTTTTCATGTAAACATACTTCGTAGATTCCTTGTTTTTTTGTTAAAATATTATTTTCAAAATTCCAAAAGGAAATATGTCCTTTGCCGCAAGTCACAATAATATTTTTATCACCTGGATGAAAGTCACAAGCTAAAACTGGGTCGGCAGATGTCTATATTTATAAAAAAATAGATATAAGTATGTGTATATTCAGTTATAATTGATGAAAATATATATTAATATAAATATTGTCGTCTACCTTGGACTCTATTAATTTTGTTTCTTTTTGCCAATGCCATACTGACATAATATGTTCGTTTGCTTCGTCAACAGCACATAAATATTGGCCACCGTCGAATTTCGAAAAAGCAATACAAGATACTGCTCTATCAAAATGTCCAAGACCAAGTACATGCAATGTTTGTAAACTCAATGAATTCCAGATTCTAATATGGGGCTGTAAAAAGAATATTAAATATATGTTGAAATATATTTCAAATTGATAATTCTAACTAATTCAATGGAGTATAGTATTAGTTAATTTGAAAATGTTATATAGTTAAATCCAAATACTCTGAAATGACTACAACTCTAATACAAAAGGAAATAAATGAAAAAAAAACACCGGTTAAGCAATGAGATACATATAACAGATATAGTTATACTGTACAATTAAAGTTTACGTTGTTATATAATATATTAGGTTTAATTTCCTTCTATAAAAATAATGTTACATCATCTCATTGCAATGTTTGTAATAAAAAGAAAATAAATAAATAAAGAATTGAGAAGTGAAACTAACGAAAGAGTGGAAAAATCAGTTATAATTGTTTTTGCTTGTTTGTTTGCTTTATTTATTTTTTTAAAGAGTACTACTAATAGACCCTTTCTCACCCAATTATCTCCAGGTTCTATCAGGTCATTATTGGACCTTCGTTTGTGGTAAATTGGGAATTGAGGCTGTGTAAATAGTATATAAAAAAGGGAAAGGAAAAAAATAATATAAAGAATATTATATAGTGCACCTAATCCAAAAAAACAACTAAAATTTTGAATGATAATTTTGAAGGTTTGGATTGTTTGATTGAATTAAAAATAATAAATTATTATAACAAGAATAAAAAAAATGAAAACAAGAATAAAAAGGAAAACCTTATAGTTCAGGGGTTGTTGAATATCTTCTAAGGACAAACAATAAGGGTAAACAAAACGATAAAAATTTCGTGTTTTTACACGCATTTATCACGTTCACGAACGTATACTTTGGGTGTGAGTTTACCAAAAAAAAAAAATAATTTGAATAGTACTAACTTTGCCCTCCTTTTTGTCATGTCCAGCAACTTGCCCGCTCGCTATTGTAATTTTATCGGGATGAACACTTAGGGATTTTACATCATCGTTATGACCAGTATAGTGTCGCTGAATTTGCTCATCTACATTGTACAAAACAATAACTGCGGCTATGAAATATATCATTTCCCCAGTTGGTAATAAGTAAAGATTGTTCCTGCCATCGCGGCCTCGATAGCCGTAAGCCCATTCTAATTTTAACTTTTCTACAGGTGATGCAACAGGCTTAGAAGGATTAAAATCCGTCATCGTCGTAGGAGCATACATATTTACAGCTCTGCCTCTTAAATATATACGTAGGATTCGCTCATCTGTATAAACAAACAAAACCCATAAACAATTTGTACATTATTAATCCTTCAGAAACTAATTACAAAATTACTTTTGAATAAGCAATGAATAAGATATAATCAAAAATATTTTGCGGGGGAAATTAACATTTATCTTCCTTAAGATCTTATTCTTACCTCTCTTTCTATCGTAAATTAAACGATGTTGAACTAAAATAAAGAGAGAAATGGGAGCAAAAACAAAAAAAAAAAAAAAACAGAAAGTAGGACAAAATTCTATATATACTATTTAGATGATGTATAAATTTATAAGAAAAAGTACGATTTTCTTACCTGTATTATAAGTGGCCTCTCTTAAGCTGTTCAAAAAGAAAACATACGAAAAAGAATATAGAAGCTGCTTTATCAATAGGAAAATATATATAATTTTTAGCCGTTATAAATTTTACAATTCAAATTATCTAAGAGAATAAAAAAGAAGTTGGATAGAAGAAAATAAATCACCATATAGATTATTCAAGATATGAGAAAAATTATGAAATATTATAGAATATACAAGATATTATATATCTTATATATGAATATTAACAAAAAATGCCCAAAAGAAGGTGTTAATTAAGCATAAAATTAAAAGATTTAATAAATCTGAAGCTTGTTTTTATTTTGTTTTTTTTTTTGTAAATTTGGGTTTTTACTATTTTATTCATTTGATTTTTGCTTTACCCTCGTTTTGGTGTTGATATTCTTCCAGTAGAATAAGGTATTATTAAATTTCCTAACGATTCACTAAGCCTGCATTATATAATACAAAATACAGTTTTATATATATATAGATATATATATATATATATACAAGGTTACATCATACAATCTATTCTTTATAATTGTATACTTATACAAAAAAATTTTGGTATTTAGTTAGAAATTAATTGTTCTTTTTATGTTTTTCTAATACTTTAATAAAATTTATAATGCACTTTTGGAAAAACAAAAACACAGGAAGAAGTTATTGAATTCGTCGATTTAACGTTACTTTTATAGTTTCCTAATACTCTTTATTATAAAATATATTTATAAAAAAATTCTATTCTGTCTTTTATATATCAAGTATTTAATCACAGCTTTCTATTTATCTAAAAAAGAAAAGTAAAAGAGAGTAAAGGTTGTGATTGTATGAATGAGAGAAAGGGAAAACGAACATATATATATATCTAATTTATACAGGAAACGTTTAAAAGCGTATACAGAAGGGGGCAAAAGAAAATAATATTTCTCGATATAAATAAACAGTCTTTCTATAGAGATTTTCTATTTTGTCACTGTGCTTTTTTTTCTATAGAAAACTTTGATTGGTAATAAACCTGTTTCTAATTCTATAATAAATACTATTACTATTACAGCTACTACTACTACTACTACAACTACTACAACAACTACTGTGACAACGGGATTTCTCATGGGATTTTTTCTCTTGTGTATATATATATATGTATTTAGAGTAAAGGTTATACGACTTCTGGCAAATATTTTTTATTCTAAATAAGAAAGAAACGTGATAAGTTTATTAATGGAAGAAATAAATTTACGATATTCCATTCTATACAAAAGAATAAAATTCTCTTTTAGTAAATATATTATATACTAAACTTATATTTTGTGAATAAATATTAGTAGGCCTAGCTGGATAAAACATAAGTAATAAATTTATAGAGTATACAGATAAACATTCCACTAACTAATGTGATGATAAAAGATTAACTTAATAATTCTTATTAAGATAAGGAAAGTAATACAAAACACAAAAATAAAAAGGATCTAATCTTTAAAATTAGTCTATTAAATATTTAATTGTTTATTAATATATTTAAATCTATTTATACTATTTGTACAACTACGCGAAAGTTTTACTATACTATATACAGTATATATAATTTATATGTAAGCAAATGTCATAAATTATTTGTAAAATATCAATTATAAAAGAAAATTTAAGGAGTAGAGTATAAAGCTTAATGCCGGATTATCAAGAGAGAAAGATTTCTTTCTCTCAGCTCTTCTTTCTTTTATTTAAAGTAGGAAATAGATTTATTTTTCTTTAGCTTATTTCTAATAAAAAGTAAAAAGAAATAATATGGAAAAAAAAAAAGTGAAAGTCTTGTGGGAAAATGTTCACCTGTTTTAAATATATTTTTTTTATTAAGTACCTCTTTACTTTGGAGAAAAAACTTTCGCTTTTAACCTCTTTTTCCGTTGATTACGTAGTTACAATGGCGGATAAACGAAGAAACCCTGCTACTTGTTGAATTAACCCCCTTTCATTGCACGTAACGGTTACGCGTAAGAATTCTTGTTTTTTTTTATTTAACTAGCAATCTGAATGGAGACCCATTAGAGGCGCCAGTAGGTTAATTGTCATTTAGGAACAAACGAATTCATATGACTATGGTACTTAAAGATTGAATATCCACTTAAAAAGTACATACTTCAGTCGTAATCATTAGACATATAACAAACCTAGAATTTGATAATCCGTTAGCATTGTGTGCTTGCTCTCCATGAGGAACTGATGGCCACTTTCTCATATTTAACGATTTTCCAAACATACCTTTACTGGGCGTTGGTGACGGAGTTGTCCTGTGTATACCGTCTGTACTAACTGTCCTCTTAGACAATCTTGGTTCAGCTTTTCTCGTCATTTTAACAGGAGTAGAGGTTCGACTAGACATCATCATTTGGCTAGAGGAGGATATACTTGTCGGATGATGTTCAACATTAGCCAATCGTCTAAGGGCGTCAGCCAGCGAACTTTTTAATACTTGTATTTCATCAGCTTGTTGTTGGACTTTTCGTTCGACAGTTAACAATCGGTCCATCATACCCTCTCGGGTTTCGGCTACGAGCTCTTCTGTAAGAGGAATAAAGTATGAATAAAAACGTAGCTGTGGATTAGCCAAAAGCAAACAACGTGCTGACGGAATTAAGCGTGAAAGGCTTGAAAATAAAGTGCTTTATTAAATACACAGACTGACAAAAAGTGCCTAAACTAAACACAACTTGATCGAGTGTCAAGTTGGTCTTCAAATTCCCAAAGACATTAATGAGATGTCAGTACATCTGCTTAAATCTTTTCTTAAACAATATATACAGTATATACATATGTATATATAAATATTCATTAAGCTGGTCAACAATTCAAAAGGCTTAACTAGGTGTTATTAATTTAGAATATTAACCCTTATTTACACCTAATTTATATAAGTAAAAAAACACATCAATTACGAAGAAAGAAAAAAACGAAACAATAATCAGGTTAAAAACTTGTTGTAATACAGAGATAAGTAAATCAAATAGTATATTATCTACGAAGATAAGCCTAAGTAATTTTCTTTTTTTGTCTTTCTCACCTTTATTATCACTACTATCACAAAACAAAATAACATAAAACACATACGGTTTGAATATGTAACAGAATTTTAGTTAAACTATCAACTGCTTCTACTACTTTAATTGAACAATAAAGTTTTATGATGCAGAGAGAGAGAGAGAGAGAGAGAGAGTCAGACGGAGGGACAAAAAAAAAGGAAACAGAAGAAGAAAATAAATGCAATGTTTAACAATCTTGTCTACCTTTAAACCGATGTAAATATTTGAATTTAGTATATTCAAGAGAGAGAAAAATTACAGAGTTATTAAATCTACATAGTCTTTTTTTATACAAGTTCAAATATATGATTATATTTGATTAAATATACAATTATTTTTAACAATAATATAATAATTGATATTAAAATAATAAAAGAAATTGATTTTATTTTTATTCTAAAAGGATGGAAAAATATAGAAATAAATAAAACAGTCAATAGAAAACATTTTTCCACAACCTTTTTTTTTACTATAAATAAATAAGCGTGGGAAATTTTATAAATATATCACTATATATTGTAATAATAATTACCTACCTACCATTCTGGTTTTGACCCCTAAGAATGATAAACGTATGATAGTCTTATGCTTTATCTCTCACGATCTCTCGCATACTCATTCACTCTTTCTCTTTGCTCGCCTCTCTGCTAATTTTAATCCATATATATGTATACAGTATATATATAGGGAGCGAGTGAGAGAGAGAGAGAGAGAGAGAAATATTTAGTTATGTTTATTAGTAGATTATACGTATAAACGTGTTACTTTAGTCAGATAAGAAAAAATCTTGCAAATTTACACATTATTATCTGTTAAGCTAATTATTGTGGGATGGGCTAATTACATCAGTTTTTATTATTGATAACTTACCATTGCTAATTATCTCCGATTCTAAACTGTCTTTTGTATTATTGTGTAAATCTTCTTTATCTAAAAAATCAAAAGAACAGAACGTGCAGGGGTTTGAAATAAAAAAAAAATTAAAAATTAAAGGAAATATCGTGCGGGTGAAGTTTTACATTTTTATAAAGAGCTCTGCAGCCAACGCCTATAGATACGATTTAAGGCTTACATGGAACATGTATATATATATAATTTTATATGTACATATCTGACATATTTATGTATCATTACTGCCGCCCTAAGCCGATAAAAAAGACTTGGCAAAGTGCTGCAAAGCTTATGGCACATATTTGCAATTACTTCATTGCTAATTTTGCAGCTTAATATTGCATATTACACATTAAGCAATTATTTAAACTATCATTTCACAACATTCGATTGCAATATTAAAACTTTTAAAGAAATTTTATCAATCTTGCATAAATTTAGAGATTGCTAAAAATTTACAGAAGGTAGGCTGGAAATATTTACATAATTTTAAGTGTTAAAATCAATTTTTTTCATATGTTATAAGCGTTGGCTGTTTCAGATCGTTAAAATAGTAGAAATAACAATATTACCTATTCCGTCCATCTCATTTGCTGTGACGCCACCAAATTATGTGTACATAAAATGTATTTCGTAAAAAATTGTTAGAATAAATTTTAACTAACAGGTTTCCGGTACAGAATCCGAAACAATGCCCAAAAAATGTCAGGCATGTTGAAAAATGTAAAAAGTACGAAGATTCCTATGGAATCATGTGACTTCAATTTTGGCGGGAAAGCTAAAGGGGAGGGGTTCTCATCAATAGCGCTTCAAGCTATTTCAATTTATTATATTCTTATAAGTTATTGTAAATAACAATTATCCATTTCAATTTTTTTTCTATGGCAATTCTTTGATTTTTTTTTCGCTAGGCTATTTATACTTATACCTTTTGACCAACGCCAACATTCTTTACGACTAATGTCAACAAAATCCGATTACAAGAACATGATATAAAAGAGAATTTTGAGCCTAACCCATCAAGCGAATGTTATCCATATTTATATAAAAAGGAAGTATTTCAACACGTTGTAAAATTTAAGATTTATCACCTTTCTTAGTATTTTATTTGCCTGTTTTTTAAACAAAAAAAAATGAAAAGAGAAGCATCAGGGAATATTTTATATTTAAAAATAGAATATCATCTGCAGTTGAGAGATATCGTGGACGGTGGAAAATCCTCCATTAACAAACTAAATCGTCGCGAATCTTCCACATTTTCACGGTTAAATCACTAAAATGATAAATATTGTTTTATAAGAAAAAGAAAATAATAGTTAATGATATAATTACTTGGAAGCAGTGAAGACTAGCTGGGAATTGGTCGACAGCGCATTTGCATTATTTGCATGGGCGTTAACTTGACCGATTGACTTGCATTTATCAATATCCCACAACTTAATAACCCCAGATCGACTGGCGCTTATTAAGATATTCGCCGTCTGTAATAGGTCAACTCCGATAACCCAATCCTTGTGGGCATTATTGATTGAATGAATCAGTTTACGTTCGGCTAAATCCCACATTTTGATGCAAGTATCTCGACTACCAGAGAAGAGTAAATCGCCCTTGACGCACAAAGACTGAACGCCATCGTAATGTGGTGGTTCCAGGGTTGCCTTTGCTTGGACAACGCCCACGGAATCTTCATCCAATTCGAAAACTTTTATATAATGATCCTTAGAACCTGATACAATACAAATACTGCCATCGGCTGTATCGGTATCATCAAGGGCAAGGACCATAACGGCCGCTTGGTGACCTCCAATTAACTTTCCTACAGGCTTCCACTCGCGAGCATCCCACAAGCGAATAGAATTTCCGGCCGCTGTCAATAGCATCAATCCATTTGAGTTGACCATCAGTGCATTAATATGCGTCTCCCCTTGTGGACATGTGACTAAATGAGAGGACTGGGGAACTTCAACATCATCGTCTGGAATTAATCCACTAGAAAACAGTGTTTTTATAGGTCGATCTCCACTCATACGAGCATCGTAAACATTCACGAGGTATGTTGAAACAGTATATGCCAAATGAGTTTGTTCACTATATCTGACATCGGTCACGCTATTTGGATGATTACGTAACGTTAACAATTCATTTCCGGTTTCGAGGTCCCATATTTTAGCTGTTCTATCCTTCGATCCTGATATAAGGATACTGTCTGTTGAGCATATGGATAGAACAGGACGAGAGTGACCTCTTGCTGTACAAACGTGGTGTAAAGGACTAGATATTAAAGATCTTCCGGACGATGCAACTTCCATGACACCTCTGGGATTATAAGAAAACGTTCTATTATTTCAAAGAAAACATTTTTTATATATAGTAAATTACTCTTTTGGATCAGGCATTTCTGGCATGGTTGCTAATCTCTGGAAAACATTTGTCGAGGTTGAAGATTTATTTTCATCGCTCATTCGCCTACTGTAATGAAAAAGAATGATATTCAAAACGCTCGTATCTTATCCCATTAATGGTATAAAATTGCGCTGATAAAGTAAAACTTTATCCAACCTCGTGGGAGAAGGGACTAGTGTTGCTTTCATCATGTCAGCGTCCGCGGATTTGGTCATTCGAACGGGTATGGTCGATTTCTGTTGAGCTTCTGAGTCTGATTTCCCCTCATCTATTTTCCCATTTTCTTTAGTCTTACTAGGAAAAAGTAAATCACTTGGTGTGGCCATCTTCCTTCGTGCTTTCAAGTTCTTAGTTGTAGCTGATTTTGACCCTACGGAATCAGACGAACTGATTGGAGATGGAGGGCTAACCAAACCACCCGCACTATCGGATAAATTGTTTTAGTTGCTTTAGAATTAATCAAAAGAAATAAATAGAAATGATATACCTTGGTGTCTTTGGTATCCCACCTTTTTCGTGAGTTGTGATATTTCCATTTGCAGCAGTTGAAGAGCTTCCTTCGCTTTCGCTCTCTGAATCCGAATCTTCCAAAACATCAGCTAACTGTATCTTATACATATCAGTCGCTTTGACATGATCTTTCATTAAAAATTGCAGCATCTCGTTTCTTGCCAATGCTTGGCTCTTTACGTGATCCAGCAGAATTTCCATTTGTTTACTTTCAGCATCTTTTTGAGCGGCTAAAACGCCGTTAGACATTGCCATATTGACGCAATGCTCTAGTAAGTATTGAGCTTCTTGCTCATTACATGTGGAGACTAGGGTTTTGGGCTCAAATTCAGTTTCTTCTGAGTTTATATCTACCATTTGTGACTGAATATCTTTTATTTTCTCATGAATATGTTCAATATCCAATTGATTATTTTGAATTTGTTCATCAATTTGGATTTGCTCTTGAGAATCATTAGTAAGATTTTTGGCTTTTCTTAACTTTTCACATTTTCTGGATAGTTTACCACGTTGTTTTACCCAAATTGCCATATCTTTCTCTAAAAGCATCATGGTCCGCCTCTTGGATGTAATAGATGAGATAGCGTTCTCTAACTTGACCCATTTTCTGTTAAGTAACTTGTCGCGGTCCGCTGATTTAGCTTTTGATTTATTACCACCGCTTTCACTCCTTCTCACGCTACTAGGTGTAGACGATCGATTCCGCTTACGCAGGGCTTCTACTTCTTCGGTTTTCCTCTTAAGTATCAAATCTTTCTTTCTCTTCTCTGTTTCTAAACTCTTAATTTTGGTCGCTTGCAATCTTTGATCTTTCTTCAGCTGAGCTAACTGTCGATTGTATTTAACATCTTTCTCTCGATATTTGGCAGAATTTTCCTTCATTTGATTGATTAATCGAACCTTAATTTTCTTCATTTCAGAAATATCTCTATTAAGAACCATAAGCTGCCTCTCATCTTCTTTCGACTTCCTTAACAATCTTGCATGTTCTTTAGCATCTTTATGTAGATATTGTAATTTCCCTCGTAGATCTCTAAGCTTCTTTTCATAAGTTTCTCGAACAGTTTTAACTTTTTCATCATTATTTCTATGCTCTTTAACAGCTACGGACATAGATATAATATTAGCATGTTATGCTTCTTTCTTTTTTAATTAGATAACATTATTTAATTATTTAAACTTACGAATTGAATTAAGAGCTTGATCGCGTTCTTTTTCGGTTTCTTTGATCTTTTGCTCCAAATTACTAAGCTTGGCTTCATACTGACTCCTAACCGCCTTAAGGCGTTTCTGATTTAATTCTAATTCGTCAATGAGTTGCTGTTTCAAAGATATTTCTGAAGTCAGGTCAGCAAGTTCTTCATTCATTTTACTCTCTTCAGTTGCTTCATAATCGTCATCTATAAATAGATTAGAAAAAAAATCCTTTCAATAATTTCTTTGTTCAATTGACGTAACCTTGGTAGATAAATAAAATTATTCTATGAAAACTATAAGAAAAAGAAATTATTCAATATCGAGACCAACAGGCTGTTGTTGTTCACTGAATAATTCGTTAGTCTTGGAACTCTCGTTATTAAAACTATAAAAAAAACAAACCCTAGAAAAAAAATAATGGCAAAAGAAAAAAAACTAAAGACAAATTCAAGCCTACACTACCTACAAAGTCAATGTTTAAAGAAAAGGAAAAAAAAGAATAGAAGGAAAACTCTTTTTCGTTTCTATTTCCAATCAAAATATTAGGCGAGAGTCCCAAATTAATATTATGTTTAAAAATAAAAAAAAAGAAATGAATTTCTATTTCAACAAATAGAAATGCAGTTCACTGCAGTAAAAAATTTCCCACCGAATGAAAATAGTATAAGACTATAGTTTTTCTCGCTATCTTACATCTTCTTCGAATAACTTTTATCTCCTATCTCCCTAATCCTATCTCATATATACATAAATTCAATATAAATATATAACTTTTTCCGAACAGTATAAACAGAAGAGACCGATAATAATAAAAAAAATAGTTTACTTCAACTTAAGAATTACATATACGTTTACATAAAGATTTAATAGGCCTGTTTAAAATGAATAGAAGGCTGTCGAACTGTAAATAGCTCTTACCTGAATTGGAATCTAAGTCTTCGTTTAGGGCACTTTCCTGGAAGGAAGGCGTGAAATCGTTAATACCAATTTAAGACAGAAAGGTTAAAGTTTATCTTTAAGAATTTTTCCGGTTAATAAATCAAATGATGAACGAGAAAGAAGAATGAAGGTTGATCGTAGCGTACGATAAGGTTAACTGAACTTTAATAACTTACCATCTCTTCAGAAAGTTCATCCTCAATATCTAAGTTTTCTTCTAACTCCTCTCCATCGCTGATAAAATTGTTAAATATATTTATGTTTGTATATGCAGGTAAAAATAAATATTTCGTTATCAGTGATACAAATAAAAATATAATAAAGGCTAATCCAAATTAAAAAGAACAATCAGAGGTATAAAAAGGAGAATAGGGGGTAAGATGTACAATCTTTTTTAGCGTTGGAAAACAACGCGAGGCTATT
Source organism: Dimorphilus gyrociliatus (assembly GCA_904063045.1). Taxonomy (NCBI): domain Eukaryota; kingdom Metazoa; phylum Annelida; class Polychaeta; family Dinophilidae; genus Dimorphilus; species Dimorphilus gyrociliatus. The sequence continues at coordinate 2,014,745 of CAJFCJ010000005.1, forward strand.
GTAAACGATATTCCACAGCTGTTTCCTATAAGAAAAATATCTCTTCATAAAATCTCGCCAATTTCGGTTTGCGGCAGTGAATTGGCTTCGTAATAAAATTAGCAGACTAAGTCAACACATCGTAAACTTAAAACCGATAGATAAAACGAATAAAGCTCTCTCTTACTATTGTCAAGCACTTAACAAAAAAGTGGGTCGCTTCTATGAAAACATAATGACAAGAGTATCACACTGAATCAATTGGGTATAAAAGATGATTGAGTATGGTCTTTTTATAAAGTTAAAAATGACATTTAAAGTTACGTCAAACATAGTTGATTTTTCTACTTGATTACAGCTTCAAGCTGAGCGAAAAATCCCATCGACAGACATAGAAAACAACAAAGTACTTACGTTGAACCGCTATTCGTTCTGTTTTCTTTATATTTGATTTCCCCTTTCAATTGATTAACTTCTTTCTTCGCCATTTCGATAAGAGACTGCGTATCTGTATCATTAATCGGTGTCATTACTTTGGAGGAACGCAATTTACTTGTAGATGGTTGTTGAAGCTCTTTAATTAAATTATCTTTTTCTAATAAATGCTGCCTCATTTTCTCATTTTCTTTAATGTAATCAGATAGTTTTTTACCAACATCACCGTTTGATTCTTGCGAGTCAGTTAAAGCTAAATCCCTTTCCAGAATTACTTCTGCATTTCTGTCGGTTAAATTGTTAATAGTCACTTGTAGAGCCTTAATTCTAATACGAAGTCGATTATTTTCCTCTTGAAGCATAGTGTTTTCACTAAACATATCGTTTATAGATTCAACACCATAGGCGTCAACGGTCTTATGGCCCAGTTTATATTCATTCAATTCAGTTGTTAGTTGAGAGATTTGCTGGCGCAATGCCATAATTTGGCGACTACTCTTATCTTGATTAACGACTACCTTGTTCTTTATATTTCGAGCCCTGTTAGCGTATTGCAGAGTATTCAAGGTTTCCATAAAGTCTCTATCGCAAGGTGATATGCATGCAATCATCACCGTCCTACTGTTACCCCCGAGTGAGTCTTGTAAAAGCCGAGTTAATCTCGAATCCCTGTAAGGTACGTGACTACCTCTTTTTGTTTTATCTCCCAGGGCTGATATGACATTACCTAAAGCAAGTAACCCACAATTTATAGATATGCCTTCTTCTGCCCGATTACCCGTCGAGCCAGTTCGATTTAATCTTTCTGAACCTGCTAGATCCACAAAATGAAATTTGGCTGAAAGAGTCTCCATTTCCTCAACATCATCAATGGTCATGGTTCTCTCTTGCCTGATATGTAGCGTAAATATGGCGTGTGATCTGGAAGATTGAGCGTTCATATTGGTACTAGCTGTAACTCTATTTAATGCGCCTGTTTTTAAGCAGCGAATAGTTTCATCGACACTTGAGACACTGTGCATGCTAACACCCACTGTATAAATATTACCCGAGGCGTCCTCATGTATTTTAACCTGAGACTTTTTATCTTTGTCTATTACGCATCTGGTCGTGTCTAACAAATCAAAAATTTGTTCCTTATAAAGCTCCATAAATTGGGCATCAACAGTAAATTTTGGCGGAGTTTTTCCATTTTCACTAGCTTCTTTTCGTCTTTTGTCTATCCCATCAAACAGGTGATTAACCGCTCGGGGAATAATTCCGAGTAAGTCATCATCGGTGTTGACGTCAAAGGCCGTACCCATTGTATAAGTTTTTCCTGACCCCGTCTGACCATAGGCCATAATAGTTGCATTGTATCCATCAAAAACACCTTCAATTAGAGAGCTACCACATAAATCATAAACCTTTGACTGAGGGCTATCCGAATCTAAGAGGAAATCGAATGTAAAGGGTCGATCTTTTCCAATAATTATTTGAGGTTCGCCCGGTATACATGTCGTACATGTTTGGCATAAATCTAGTTGTTCCCTCACCAAAAGTGGTCTGATTCTGCAATTGAGTCAATGAACAGAGAAATTGAGAAAATTATTAGAAAATAATCTTTTTTTTTTTACGCGTATAAAGCGCCTACTGATTACATATCATAGGCTTGATACGCTTAGTCAAATAGGGTGTGGAAAGAAGACTTATTGTGGCGAAACGAATGGAACAATTCAAAGTCAATGAAAAGGCCTTAACGCTTATTTTGGTAAAAAAAAAAAGCTTTACCTTACTGCTACCCTAACAGTTGTTTCATCGTCAACTGCCATTGCTGTTCTCCAACGATTAAATGTATAGATTACCTCCCTTATTCTTTACGGAGGCCTGGTACGAACAAAAAATTCAGTGGTAACACTCCTTTTCACATATTTCCACTTTTAACGATTCTTTCTCAATTACCAGTATCGTCTGCCTCGAGTGCTAAATTAAAGCTGAAGACGGCGCTTTAGTCGGTATTATTAACTGGTATGTTCGTAAAGTATATGTATATTTCGTCTCATATTTCTAATAGGGTATAAAGGTGTGCAATTTGAATATTCAAATTATAAAAAATGTATCATACTTTTCAATTTGTGACCTATATTTTGTCTGCTATTACCTAATATTTATAATTAATTAATCATTCGAATTTTGTTATAAAACTTATCTCCTATTAGGTTCAAAATGCGCAAAAACCTACCTTGATTAAATATTTCTCTAAGGAAGTTTACTTTTACTAAATTCTTTGAAAGAACCAAGGTTATTTTCTCGCACATAACCTTTCGTGTAGGAATACATTTTGTTTACAATCAGACCAATACAAATTTCGTTCAATAAAGCATTAATCTAAAGCTTTTAACATAGAATGGAATTTACGAAAGAGAAATATTCGTTAATTTATTACAAAATGCAACTTCCCGCAGTTCTTACAAGCAAAAAACCTGTTATTTAACATATAAACATTAAATATTTTGCAATTAAGATAAAAAAAAAGCGCTAATTTGAACTCTTTTATTTTGTTTCTTTGATTTAAGCTTAGTAATTCGAAGCGGAAATGTGACGATTTTATTGAACGTAAACCGAAACAGCTCGTGGGTTATGTGAGAAGACAAGTAGGTAAACTATTAAAAATGAAACCTATTAAATATTTTATTTATTTTATGTTCTTTTATAAATAAAAAGAATAAACAGTGCAGAGGAAGTTTTCGATAATTTCCCCCTTTTCCGTCAGATGGCGACTGAAGAAGGTAAATAACGAATTTTAGATAGGCCTATGAAAAAATGTAAACAAATAAATCTTCTGACAAAAAAATATTATAATTCGTTGAAAAAAAATAATTGAAAAGAAGAATTATTTAAAAGAATTATAAAAATAGAATGTTTTACTATAAACAACCTATTTTAAGCCTATCAGTTTGTTTATACATTACCCAGGCTAAATTATACATAGGTATGTTTTTAGTTATTTCCGGCTACCGTATTCGTTATATCATCAATCTTGCATAAAAATCTCTTTTATTTTTAAATAAAAGCAATTGAGAAAGAGACAAGGTTAAACAAGGGCCACTTAAACGATATGTTAGATTTCTTATCTAAAAAGTATAAGCTTACGGAGGAAGTTTCTTTGATGTTTACCGATATCGGTAATGCGTTGCAACATTCTAAAAGTACGTATTCAATTAGAAAGAATAATTATAATTTGATTTATACCGCTCTAGATTTGGATAAGGGCATAACCGCTTTTATCAATACAAGATACGACTCTCAAACAACTATACGTGAATTCTCAAGGTCCATTCCCTTCCCTGTGTTTACAATTACACGTAACGTTGACGAAACAAGACCGTGTTCTTTTTTCGAATGTTCTTTTTTATTGCAAGTAAATAATCTTGAGTAAAAAGACTAACAAAAGCAAAAGACAATAATTCAAACTGCTATCGAATTCGTTTTTGTTATCATTATCATGTTTATTTATTTATAGACAATTAGAAGTGCGAAAGAAGAGCTAGAGTATTATATACATTTCATAAATTATCATAAATGGAACAAAGTTGCTCTATTAACTGGTAGGGAATTTTATCCAAAAAGAACAATAATTAATAAAAGTGTTCTTTTTCGTTAAGTTTATATTCTTATTCTTTTTTTATTATTACTATTTAAACGTATTCATTTGAAAGATAAACGGAACGATCTTTTGGACTTTATCGTTGGTTTAAAGTCTCATGGAGTAGTTGTTAAGCTTTGTTTAATAACAAACGACCAACATTCGATAGTGAATTGTTTAAAGAAGATAGAAAACCAGGGTAATTTATAGACTTTAATAGTTTTATTCTGATAGCAGTAATTACAATTATTTTTAAAATATTACTATCCGAAATGGACGTAAAACATAAAAATTTATATCTTTTCGTATTTTTACACATTATAGATTTTAGGATAATACTATGCCGAATACGATCTGACAATTTGGTTAATGTCTTAAGGAAAGCTTTTGACCTTGGATTGTTTGGGGAAGGGTGGGCTTGGTTATTAATGGGTGATTTTCTTTCCTATAGGGTTGGTTGAAAATAATAATAATAATACTAAAACTCGTTATTTCTGCTTTATCTCCTTTAAAAAATCTTCATAGAATGTTATTGAAGATTATAAGAGAGAATTACAAGGTTTATTAGGATTTACTCAATACAGTTTAGATTCTAGTGATAGAAGAAGAAAATTTAATCAGATATATCCTTACCTTATCAATTCGACAGAATTGTGTTTCGATCTCACCTATAAATGTGTAATTTATTTTAATATTCTACTAATATAATGTTTTTTACTTTCTTTACAACTTTTAAATTACTTTATTATAAATCAGTTCCTACAAATGGGCGTTGCTGAATTATTAAATATACTAATCAGATCATTAAGTAACAATCAACTTATTAAATATCGGAATACAAACAAGTTTAGGATGAAATTTGTTGAAGAAGTTAGTAAAGTTAGTTGTTTAATTGGAAGAGATAATTGGAGAAAGATAATTATTTGCTATCCTTCTTAAATAGTTTCAGTTTGGGGGCATCTTAAATAAACAAATTAGACTAAAGGCCTCTAAATTAGCTAATTTACAAAACGAAATGTTCATCCTTAATTGGCAAGATGGAAAAATTAAAACGGTTTTGTCAATTAATATTATATATTGTCTAATAAAAACTTAACGGATAAGTTAATGTTTTTCCAGATAGGAAAAATTGAGTTAGACTCCAATACACAAAAATACAGAATGACTATTACGGACTTTTTACGCTTTCCTGGTAACGCGAAAAGTGTATCGTCCAATCAGGGGAGACTTATAGAAGAGTTACGTAATAGCGTCATAAAAATTGGCTTCGTTCAGGTATAAAAAGAAAATACGCATAAGAAAAAATTCCTTTTTTATACAAGTAGATAAATTAACCTAATTTATTCGTTTATTTTACAAATAGCAACCTGGTAAGATAAAAAGAGATATATTAGGAAACTTCTATGGTTCCCTCTTAGAGTATACATTTTATGTATTTATTATAAAATATACATATATATATATATAAAGTCTATTGAAAACAAAGAAATTTTCATAATGTTTATATTTTTTCTAATAATAAAAACAACAACAAAACTAGATGAAAAAGAAATTCAAATTCGATACAAAGTTTACATTGTATCAATACTTCGGACAAGTTGATTTGTATGGTAGATGGACAGGATATCAAGGTGGTGTTGACACTGGCGTAAGCAATAATTAGTTATATATTATAACAAAAAGATGTGAATTAAATAAATTAGGAAATTGATATTGGAGCTGCAAATGCAATAATTACTAGGAAATCTAATAATATCCGTGAAATAAAACCCTTCACTTTGCACTATTACGCAATCCTCATCCCGTCAAATTGGTACATAAGGATTAATAGGATTGAGTAAGATTGTGTAAAAAGAATAATAAAATTTCCTCATTTGTTTTTCTTCTAGTCCAGCCATACTTCCGTTTCAAGGTGCATGGGTTTACATTCTCATCGCAATCCTACTATTAACAATTAGCACAGTTTGGGTAAACAGCATTTGCTACGATCTTAACCGGGTCAATTCCAGCAAATCTCTTGACTCTTTAGACGCCTCTTCGATTGTCGATTTAATCCCTCTAGAGAATAATAAATGTCCAACATGTCATTCCTCATCGAATATCTTCTGGCTCTGTTACGGTTCCTTAGTTGGACAGGTAAAATTATTTATTACTCTTCCTGATTGTTACTATAAGCTGCTTTGAACCGTATTTAGACATCTAATCTATATCCTAGCTGTAAATTGGCAAGAGCTATTATGACAATGTGGTATATTTCGGTTTTTCTATTCCAAGGCCTGTATATAGCAGCGATAGTTACCCAATTTAGTTTGGAAAGCAGTCGCGGGGATGAAAAATTAATAAATACTATTGAGAGATTAATAGAGCATAAACACTTAAATATTTGTTGGCACACGAATAGCGTTGTAACGGAACTTATGAGAGAGTCTTACCCGAATAGAACAGCCTTTATTAGGCTATTAGAAAAAATTGAACAAACATCTGGAAATAGATCTCTCACTGAATGCGCTGAGCTTGTGGCCAATTCATTCGATACAGAACCAACTGTATTAATGATAACCGATTATGAAGAGGCAATGGAAATACGTAGAAAGTATACATGTAGCGAGATGAATATTATTGAGTTGAAAGGATTTATTCTACTAGCTGGACTTCCTTATTCAGCGTCTTTTAAATACGCCGATATTTTTACTCAGGAAATGAATAAAATGAAAAGAGATGGAATTTATAAAATGTATGAACCCAGAGAAGCTTGCCCTGCCCAAATAAGATTAAATTATTCAGTTTCAATCGGTCTCACAGCAATTCGTCACTTCTTAACATTAGCAGTGTTAACGGTTTTCTTATTGCCATTAATAGGCGGTATTTTAAAGGTTTTTTATAATGCCTATATTCTGAAATGGAGATTATCGAGTACGGATTTAAAACGATTGAACTTTTTTTATATCGTTAAGATTATTAGTTCCGTTAAGCTGTTACAAGGGTTATACACGCTAACCCATGGAAGATTGTCCAAAATGATAGAAAGGAGATTACAAGAAAAGAATGGCATATTAAATTTTTTATTAAGAGTTGCTTTATTCAATCAAGAGAATGAAATCAATCCGTCAGATGCCGTTAAACTGAACCCCCTCCCCCTATAGGCCACCTACCGGTCCGAATTTTCATAAACTCTTAGAAGAAACCCGTTAAAAGAGAAGAATTGAAAAAAAAAATCGGGAAAACTACATAAGCTCTTTCGACTGGTAAAAAAAAGGGAGATCAACCGCTTTTTAACTAGACTATCGCTTTAGACGAGAAAAAAAAAGAAAGAAAAAAAAATGTTCTCTTTTTTTTTTTATTTTTCTTCTACTTTTTACATTCTCCATGTCCGCTGTTCTTAATGCAACTAGGAGATTTATGAAAGAACTCGTAGTCCGTGGAACGTTTGTCTTTTCGTTAATTGTATAAATACGTGCGTATACGTAAGATTTTCCTCTCAATTCTCTCAGTTTTCTATAGTGCACGTAAACATTTCCCTTTATGTCCCTTTTGTGTATTTTTCCCCTTGTTTCTTTTTTTATCATCTTCTTGTATTTTTTTTGTCAATTTTGCTAAACAATGATAATAAATTTATTTAAATATAAATAAACTCAAAAGTCAATTGAAAGAAAATTCCTTGTTATGTTATTAATGGGGGTGTGTCATAGATATATACGTGGATAATTCGTCTACAAACATAGTTTGTATAGTTTACAGCGCTACGGAGCTGAATAAAAAGAATGGGATAAATTATGGGCCTTTTTTTTTGGCGGGCCGCTACATTTCGAGTCAGTCTGGTTACATTGTAGCAAACCGTCGCCTGGTCTCCATTCCTTTCTGGAAAACTTGGTTATTAGGGAGTGGAGAATGTCGACAGCCGCTTCCAACAATTCGACACTAAATCGTATGACTTTACCATTCAAAAAGAACTTTTTCTACAGGTTAGTTGTTCTTTTAATTATAACAAAGTTTTGTTTGTTTTGTTTGTCTTAATCTTCGTTCCATTAAGGAAAGTACGCCATATTCTTTCTGTTATAATTCTGTTCATGTTTGTCTTATTGTTTTATTTTTCTGATTTTTCTTTCTTTCATTTCTTCCATAGTTTCTATCTATTTATGTCTTTCTTCATTTTTATTTCTCATTCTTTTACTCTCTAATTTTCTTTCCGTCGTTCTTTTAATTCTATTCTGGTTTACTCCACTCTTCAGTCTCTCTCTCTCTTTCATTTCTTTTTTCGACTTTTGATATATTTCTGTTTAAAGAAAAAAAATGTACCTAATCAACTTTTTACGAGAGAAAAAAATGAAAAAGAAACTAAAAAAATGCAACGAATAATTCGACATTTGAATTATGCAAAGGACGTTTTTTTAGTCATTATTACCTCACCGTTTAATTAGCGTTGTAGAATTATACATAATTCAGTAACTTTTTTCCTCTTTATTTTTCTATTGCCAATTAATTCAAACAGCGAATAATATGGATATTTCTTCTCCCTCCTTTTTTTTGTTTCTTTCTCTATCTCTGTATCAATTTAACTTTTTCTTTCTATATTCATTTTTTTTATCATCAGTTAATCGATAATAGATGAAAATTAACCGGTTTAACTAAATATAAAAAGAAAATTACCCTTACAAAGTATCGCATATCTTATTAATTTATTTCTGGTTTGGATTATAATAAATTTATTTCCCTTTTCTTCCTGTTCTAATTGCTTTTTTTCCTTGTTTTGCATCTTTTATCACCTTCTTCAATTTCAATTCTTATCTGGAAAGAATTTCTCTCACTTACCCTCAAAAGGGACGTCCTCTGGCGTTTCCTTCCCACCCACCTACCCAATAAAAAAGTCGACTAAAATGTTACAACGTAACAAAGTTAACACTTACAATTTCTAAAAAGTGTCGTCATATAAAAAAAGAGGATGACAGGAAAAAAGAGAAGAGAGAAAGAGAGAGACAGAGAATAGGTAAAAAGAAAGAGCTTATGGAAAAAGTAGAAGAGGGAAGGGAGGGGGTGGGAAGGTTAGAAGAATAAAAAAAAATAAAAAAGGGATAGGAAGAAAAAAAGTTGCACTGCAAAAACAGCAATGCGCAAATTGCATGCATCGTACGTAGTCAGGATAAAAAAACTAGCGAAGCTTCATAAAAAGTCTGTTTTCAACTAAAAATCGGCGCCAGAATAATTTACAATATACTTTTTAGCCGCCCAAGGGCTTAAGGTTCGATCTGTCTCCTTTCAATAGTCCTACAATCGGGATAATAAACTGTTCGTGTTATAAAAAAGAAACTAAGAAGTGTTAGAGGGAAAAGATTTATTTGTTTGTTTGTTTATTTGTTTATGTTTTTGTGAGTAAAAACAAAAAGAATTTTGGATATAGATTAGTCTTTTTTTGTCCTTTTGGTATATATGTTATTGTATATTTGTGCATACTAACATATATATATATATATATATATATATATATATATATATTTAATACGCAGTTTATATATATATATATATAAATTTATATATATATATAGTATAATACATGCCTCCGTGTGTCTGTATTTGTATGTGTATGTCTGTGTGTATGTATATATATATGTGTGTGTGTGTATGTGTGTGTGCTTACGCGTGTCTACGTAAACTGTGTGGGTGGGAAAGAAAATTTGGGTGGGTAAAAAATAGGTATGAGAAAATGGAAGGGCAAGTCTGGATACTTTGGGGATAGTTTGGGCGGGGTAGAGGGGAGGTAGAAAAAAATAGTCTGTAGGCGACCAATAAAGATACAATGGAGGGGGAGGCGGCTGTGGGAAGTCAAAAAAAGAAAAAAAAACTTGTAGAAACACAAAGGAAGACGAAAAAAAAGGTGAAAAAAGGGTGAAAAAGGGGTAGGGTATTTTTGTTGTTTGTAGTGTTTTTGCCTTGTTTGTAAGAATGTAACAAACTCGTTTCTTATCAGTGATTTATAGTGTTTTGCGTAATTAAACGTATACGCAGGCACGCTGTATGAAAAATACACTAAAAGTGAAAAATAATACTCTGTAAGCAGAATTTATCATCGTAAAACTATTTTTCCACCAGCGTTACGTAACAAGCGTTTTTTTGTTTCTGAAATCGTTGCCTACGTCGTTTTTTATGAATTGTGTACTTTCCGTTGATTTATATAGGCGAATAGGAAACGCTTATTTTTTATTATTGTATTCCCAGAAGTAAAATAAGAGAAAAGAGGGGAAAGGAAAAGGAATGGGGATAGGAAAAAAGGCATATAATAGTAGGCGATAGATGGCGCAGTTTGTAGTTTGTAACCGCATTTTTCATTGAGAGTGAATAGGAGAAAGAGAAAGGAGAAGCAAAAGAATATCTCTTTTTTTTTCATACAATTAACTATTTACATTCACTCTCCCTATATCATTCAATTAATTACCAAATAATTAAATATTTTTGGTTTTGGGCGTGTAAAGAAGACATCTGTTCACGCTCTAATTGTAAATCGTATAAATAGGTAAGTAATTTATTTTTTTCTATTATTACAATTATTAATATTATTATTAATATAGTTTGCATAGAAAACTTGCTTTTTAATCGTTTTTACGAAGCTAAGACCTATTCGATTCTAAAATTATTCGATTGTGATACTTTTATTAAATCTTATCTTCTTTCTTAATTACATTTTTCCACTTACTTTTTATTTCAATAAAAATTAGAAAAAGTCTCACGAAAAGAGAAATTCTTTTGTTTTTTTTTTTCTTTTTCCCTTCTTTTATTGATAGTAAAACAGATTGAATTTATAGAATATATAGAATGTCTACGTAATACATATGTATATACTGTATATACTGTATGTATATTAATATATATTGTATAAATATGTATAAATATATATTGTATATGCGTATGTATATGTATAGAATTTATCTAGTTGTTGTCCTATCTCTATCTATCTAACTATCTATCTATTTATTTCTCTCTTTCTCTCTTTTCAATCTTTCTTTCTTTCTTCATTTCTTTCTTTCTTTTCCTTCTTCGTTCTTTTTTTATATTCTTTCATTAGATGACCATATGCAGTATAGCCGCCAGATATAGCCCCATAGCCACGCCTCTGTTATGCAATCGCCCCGGACTGTTACGTAAAATTTCAAAACCAACCGTTCCAATTTAAATCTGAGGAAATAAAAAAAAGCAAAGAAAAACAAAAAAATGAATGAATGAAAGAAGAAAACTAAAGTGCCGATTTTTTAATTGAAATGTAAAATTACGTTCATAAAAAAAAAACAACGCCGCCCGCATAATATCGACGTTTCCGGCGATAAGCGATCGGTTTGCGGTCGATCTGTGCACAGCAATGCGCTTGTATGGCGTCACCGCCGATTGACCCCGAGACGTCATTTTTGCCCGTCCGAAATCTATAAAGCATCGGACGCCCGAATACGTCATTAACGTAGCCAATCCTAGAAATTACGTAACACTCTCCTCCCATATAAATAGGCCTATATAGGAAAATTTTTCCCTTTTCCGTATACGGAATCCCTATTTTGCTATTATCTTGCTTTGCCTCCTTAATTTTTTCTATATATCATTTCTTCTCTTCCTAATTCTATCTATTCCTTTCCTCTTATTCTTCTAGCTGGCTCACTTCTATTTATGTCTTTCTATCTATCTTTCCTTTTTTCTATCTCTCCGTCTGTCCGTCTGTGTGTGTATCGTTCTCTTTCAACTACTCATTTTTCGTCCGGCGCAGGGTCGCCGTAACGGTCAACGATTACGTAAGCGGCGTTGAGTAACGCTCCCTATTTACGGCGTTACTTCTTTGTTGTGTTTGTTTTCGACGGCATAATAAACGTAGGCCGTTGAAGATTATTGACTAATCGGCTTAGAAAAGAGGATGAGCAAGTGTACGTATACTCTTTCAGTGTGTTTTAAACATATTTAGCAATGCAATGGATAAATACTTATCCACGTAGACAATAATATAGAATTTACTTTTACATGTATATACACTATACGAATATATATCTCTCTCTATGTATATATAAATATATATAGACATAAATAGATATATTGTGTATGAATACATATTCATGAATAAATATATTCATGAATAAACATAATCAGTATATATGTATACTTTTTATATACATATCTGGCTCATGGTATTTATGTATCTATTGTTTTTATTAATAGCAAACGCAAATGAATGTATATAGTTTTCCTTTGAGAAAACTGCTAAATACCTAAACGAAATTTTGCATGATCTGGCGACGTCATTTGTTGTCATGTAGGCCTTAATTATATCTGTTCTTTTTTTTCGGCAAACTAGGCCTAGTTGAGAAAAGTCGACCCTCATTGGTTGATCGCCCAACTAAATGTCTTTCATAGCAGATTGAACTAACAAACACTTTCTGTAATTAAACGCTTACGTTTGAAACGCTCTGTAAGCTCACTTCATCTAAGGTTTTCCTTCTCATTCGTCCGGTTCTATTCGGCCGATATTCTCCTCACGAAAAATTTGAAAAAAAAAGTAGATTGTTAATTTTAGTTTTATTTAAAAAAGAAAGAAAGACAAGGAAACATCTTAAATATAAAAAAAGGAAGAGAAGAGAGAGAGAAACAATCATCGTTTTCTATAAACCTGATGCTTTTTTTTAAAAGATAAATATAAAATAACAACAATGTATTGAAAAAAAAAAACTCCTTCAACTATAATAAAAACAATTAAGTGGACTCGTCTTCGACTACTATTTTTCTTTCTCTCTCTATCAGTCTCTTTTCGTTTGCTTGCTCATTCTCTATTTCTTCCTCCCTCTTCAGGATTTTCCATCATCTAATCAGATTAAAATCCAAGTTTTAAAAGGTTAGTAAAAATACTACAAATCATAATAAAATAGATACTAAATGATAAGTAACAGCTGTATTAATTCGCTTTATAATAAAATACATATAAAAACAATATGCTTACGCTTAAATTTTTTTTCTTTTTGTTTGCCCGAAACATAAAACTATATTGTTTTTATTCTCTTTTTACCGTTTTTAGAAAATCTAGATTTTTCTTGTCCTTTTTATACAAGGTTCACTATCTCTATTCAGTATATCTTTATATATCCCACTCCGGCGCTCTTCTCCTACTGCTCTTCTCCTATTTTCTATCTATTTATCTATTTGTATTAATATTTTATTTAAATATCTAATCAATTTGGACCGGGGTATTTTTTTTTTCTTTCTTTTTCTTTTCTTTGTATTAAAGGAAGGAATTGGTTAGAGAAGGAGAAAGAAAATAAGGGAATAACTATACAAACAAGCGTTAGTCTCGGACAGTAGATTGTAAATTATTCAGGAACTAAAAATGGAAAAAAGGAAAAAAAAACAGTAAAATTGTAACGTCTAAGGCAGAACGGGTATAACTTTACTAGTCATTAATCAAACTTGTTTTACACGGAGCACAAAAAACGAGCTCGGTCTGTTATACATTATAGCCGACTGTTAGTTTGTCTAGGGGGTGAGGTAGGGGGCTGGAAATTCTTTTTTTCTAGCCTTTTTTTAACTTTCTAACCCCTCCTCTGATTTTTTTTAGTTATTCTAACAGTAGGATAAAAAAATTCCTTACTTTTCTTTTCTTTTTCTTTTCATTTTTTATACAAAAGTAAATGATGTACAGTACTTTTATCATCTTCTGTTTCTCAGTCTCCGTCTGCGTCTCTTTCTCTCTTCTCCTACCCCCTCCTTTTCTCCTCATTCTAACCGTCTAATCTATAGATTTGTATACATTGTAAAAATGTAAAAAGAAAAATAAAAGGAAAATAAAAAGCGTACTGAGACTTTAATTAGAAATAATCGTTTAAAAAACGTTTAATAAAAAGATTTAGGATAACTTTCCTTCCGCTTAATCGTAGTTTATTTACTTTAATATTGTTTGCCATATAAATGAAATTTATAAAAAGAAGAAGGGAAAGTAATAATTAATTGGTTGAGGCAAAGAAGATGAAAAGTATACCCAAACTCGGACAGCTAGTGGTCAGTTCATTTAGGAAACAATCGATAAAAAAAGGCTCTAAAGAAGTCGATATATTTTCTACAAGTCGATTGTTTTTTTTTCTCCTACGGATCCCATTTTTTATTGTAGCCAATTGATAGATTTACGCTTTTCAAAGGTCTTACATATTGTATACCATTTCTATCGTAATATTGATGACCCTTTCGATTGTCGTTCTGTACATTTGTTGCATTCGAAACAAAAACAAAACAAAAAAAAAAGAAGGGAGAGAGAGAGAGAGAGAAGGAGAGAGAGGAAGAAGAATATCGAACAATCTCTTTCTTTACTTTATTTGTTTTTTAGTATTAGTATTATTTTACTCCAAAAGTATTTTTAGATTGCCTAAATGATAACAATAACAATAAAAAAAAATAGAAAAAGAATAACGAGAGAAAAAGAAATTAAAAAGAAAGAGATAAAAAAATAGTGGGGAAATGTAAGGAAAAACTAGTTCTCAGCCACTTCGATCAAGGATAGAAAAAAAAGATTTCCGCTAGCCGTATTATTTTTTTTGTTTTCCTTCTTCGCAGGCCTATTATGTTTACTCTTATTTTAACAAAAAAAAATAAAGCGCCATCTGCCGATAGGAGTTAATTGGAAAAAGTTCATAGTAGTATTTTAGTAGTATAATCGATAGTAGAACATAGTAAAAGTAGTAACAGTAAAAAAATAAAAGTCGTAACTATAGTGGTAATTTTAGATAGGAGAGTGATGGGAGAAGGAGGTGGAAGGAGGTGAAGAAAAGAAAGAAGTGAATGTGATTTAGTTGAGGCAGGAAATATAATAAATCTGCAGAGCTTTCGAACTATTACATAATACATTGTAGAGAAAAAGCGAAAGACAGGTGCGCTTTAGTTACGTCATTGTCCAGGTGTGCCTGTTACCGAAAAAATTCATTCAAAAACCTTGTTTGTACACGCTTTTGGTCGAAGGAAGAAGTTGGGCGAGAAACTTGTCAATAAGGCTTACGTAACATATGCAAAAAAAGTAATTTACATTTGCATAATCTGGGGACGGCAGATGCGTCTTACGTAACCGTTGGACGAAAGAAAGAAACGTTTCGCTAGAGATTTTACCCCTTATATGCTACTTTTATGTCTTAATTACCTCGTTAATTTTAACGGAGTTATCAATTCCTTAATGAGTATAGCTAGTTTTTAATATAAAATTAATTATTCTTATTTACAACTGTACATCTATAAATTCCATATATTATCCACCTATCAAACTATTGAGCATATAATATAAACAGTGTATAAATTTATACGCGAGCGGCGTCGCCGTCTCATGTTCACAATTACACATGTAGACGTCAGATTCTACTCTTTTGATTAACAATGTTCATAAAAGAGTTGGAATCCTTTCTACGGTTGCTTAACTGTCATTTTTATCATTTTACCCTTTCGTATTTTTACTTCATTTTGAGAAAAGACGCCCACGTTTATTTCATTATTTCATCTGTTATTTTATAAAGTACACGTGTAGCGTTTCCATTGTATTAATAATAGAATTAAATAGGACTATTAAAGTATGTACAATATATATACATGGTGTTATGCAGTAGATAAGTTTTTTTTGTATATTATGTTGTACTTTTACATATCAATTAACAAAAAAATAACACATTGAAATGTCTATTTTTAAAAATAAGTGTTTTTTTTCCGCAAAAATCTACCGTATTTAGAAATCTATTGATGATCAGTAACATATTTAAAAAATTAAAAAGTATGTTACTATAGATATGAACTTGTAATAAGCTTAATTAGGAATTAATAAAAAGTTGGTGTTTTTAACGGGGGTAAAGCTGAGTTCAGCGTAATATTTTTACGTTAGGCAGCGATAATTATTTTTTTCCTATTATAAAAAGTGCAACAGCAGAAGCTTAGTATTCGACGCTCATAGGCCGCCTAATTAGCATAAAACAGAAGTACACCAATAATAATCATTTTTCATTCCGTCTCCGTTGAAGGGAGATGAATAGCTGGTATTGCAACTGTCTTACAAGGGAAATGTTAATGTTTTGTAGGAGGTATTGTCTAATTAAAATACTTTTTTAATTAAATGATTAATTTTTTTTAATTATTATTTATCATCGTAAGAATCCAAAATTTCTTATAAAGGATCGTAAAGTGTTCATTTGTATGCATAAACTTTATATATATATTACTATATTAACTTCTTGTCTATAACTCGTTCTTGTCTTATTTTGAATCCTCTATCTTTTTGTTTTCTCTTTCTTTATTCCTTTGTTTGTTTCTTTTTCTTTCTTTCTTTCTTTTTCTTAGCTTGAACTATTCTAAAATTTTGCTTTTCTTTCTTATTTCCTTATTCTTTATACAAACACCCACATACGTACAATTCCCACCTTATATCTTTCTAACTTTCATCCATCCCTTTTCCTGGCCCCTTCCTTCCTCTCATCTACATTTCCCAACTCCCACCCTGATACTTTCAATCACCGCATTTTTATTTCTCTTTTGTCTTTTCGTCTTTCTTCTTTTCTTTTCCAGACGATAATTTTCTCTAATCAAAACATTCTCCCCCTTTTTACTTACAGAGATGAAAGGCAGACTAGAGAGGCAGCATATCTAAATCGTCAAATGGAAACGGCAATCGGTAGCGGAAGAGACGCCTTTTACGGTCCGCACCTCTTCGGTAGCCAATTCCGACCGCCATTCTGCAATGTCACATCTTCCCTTTATCCTTCACATCCACTAAAGCAGCTACAAAAGGCTGTTCAGAATGGATTACAACATCAGCTGCCTAAATTAACCCCACCAATTGTAAAAGAAGAGGAGGAAAGAGAGGAAAACTTTGACGCAAACTCTACTTGTTCCTATGTCGCGTCTACGTCCGGTGAAAGTTGTACAAGTGACACCCCGCCCACTCCTCCACTTTCTAGTCAGGACAAGGACATATTCTTTTGCCACCTTTGCACTTGGTCAGGTAAGTTTGTCCCCTTTTTATCAAATTCGATCCATTGAACAGACGGCGCCACTAACTCATAAGAATGGTATTATCTCATAAAAGAATTCTAGAATAACAGACGGCTAACACTCTCTCCCATGGGACACAGTCCACATTTTAATCCGACCCGGATAAGACTATGACACCGCAGCGTCTATTAGACGTCATATATTTTTCTGCGTGCGTCGCGTGTCCGTATCCTTTTAGTTTTCGACGCCGCAACCCGAGGCGTTCTTTTTACGACGTATAGACAATCGCTTTATATTTTTCTTAAGGTAAAAATATCGTTTTCCCCCTCCACACCTTCATGTTAAAATCTTCTTCTCTTTGTTTTTCCACTAACCGTTTATGGACATTCTTATACCCTAAGGGGAATAATTCCGATATAATAAAAAAAAATAATATTAATGAAATGAATAATAATAATAATAATAATAAAAGAATTCGCTTTTATCGCTTTTTTCTATACTGTCTCTCTCTCCTCCTACTTTTTCTAAGCTTGTCTTATATATAGTATATAATCTATATATATATATATATTCTATCGGTATTGGAATTCAAAACAAGCCCACCTCTTATAGGGTAGTACTAGCAAAAAAACACAGTTAACAAAAGCAATTGTATTCTCGCTTTAAAAATACCGATCGAATATCTCGGTTAATACATTTCGATCCAAAAAAAAGAGAGAGAAGAAAAAAAAATTTTTATAGGCCTAGTTTAAAAAAAGGCGATTCAGATCTACTCTATTCAAGTTGCCATTGTGGTAGGATTCTGGGCCCTTCGCTTATGCAGAACGATTTAACTTCCAATCAAATTTAACCAGCCGTTAGGGCTGTTTAACTGAGCTGCCCGGTTAAAGAATGTTTTGTAAAGTGAAGGTCTGACGTTTTTTTATTTTTTTTTTAATTTTTTATTTCGTAAACGGAATCGGATAGAGGAAAAGAAATAGAGAGTAAATAGGATAAGAAAGAGCGAGAAGATAAAATTCATTGGAGAAAGTGAATCTTGATGAACATATTATATGAACATATGTGCTTAAAGACTTTATATAGTACTCTGATATAAAATAACGAATACGCATTTGTGTTGTAAAGAGGATAACACGAGATATCGAGAGATAGAAAAGGAGAACAATTTTTAGGCCAAAGTTTTTTTTAAGGCTGTGCGCATATGTGTATTACTAAAGTATAAAGTTCGAAAACTAAACCTTCTTTCACTAGTTCGATGAAGGAAGATGTAACGAGTTTATTAAACAACCGAAAGACGCCTTTAGGTGAGGTAAGATGCTAACTTAACAAGAATATCTTAACTTAAAGACGGCTTTTCCCGCCTTTTTATATTTTCTAACTCTCGTCTCTTTTATAAAATAAGATATTTATCAAAAAAAAATTTTCTATCAATTTCTTTAAACCTTTAACACCGATGAAATGGAAAATATTTCCTTCTCATTTTACTAGTCCACCTTTCCCCTCCACCCTTTTTTTACGCCATAGAAAAATTCACTCTTTTTTTAGATATAAAAAAATTTTGATCACGGCGCCCTCTGTCGGAATGGAAAGTTTTTTTATAGCTTTATAATAGATTTTAAACTCACTCTTTCCGAAGTAACCTAGAGAATAAACATACTTTTACAGGCAGTTCGAAAGACTCATTCGATGAGCACATGACGTCGCATTTTGAACATAAATGCCCTCAATGCGACTATACGTCGAGGACAGAGGGTCGTTTAAAGAGGCATATTAAGGACTTTCATAGTGAGGACCCAGCCTCTAATCCAAAAGTCAGTTGTCGACCAAAAATTTACAAGTGTAAACAATGCGACTTTCAAACGGCTATCAAAGTGGATTTTTGGGACCATTCAAAAGCTCATATAAAATCAGAAAAGATGTTACAATGTCCGAGATGTCCTTTTGTGACCGAGTACAAACATCATTTAGAATATCACCTGCGGAATCATTTCGGTTCGAAGCCGTTCAAGTGCGAAAAATGTAATTATTCGTGCGTCAACAAATCGATGCTAAATTCCCATATGAAATCGCATACGAACGTCTACCAATATAGATGCTCAGATTGCCATTATGCCACAAAGTACTGCCACTCTCTGAAACTTCATTTGAAGAAATACGATCACAAACCGGCTACTGTATTAAACCCGGATGGTTCACTTCCTACCGATGGTTCAGGAGATTTTGAGTTAGTATCGAAACGGGGGCCACCAAGAGGACCCAGAACGACTGGAAGATCATCAGCCAACGGCATTCATCATCAAAGTCCATATCCTCCTCCCCAACAAAATAATCAACAACAACATCATCAGCAACAACCAACGCAACAACCGCCACAAACCCCCACATCGTTGTCCCTACCACCACCACCCACTCCAACAACTGTACACCAACAGCAGCCGGTCACCTCAAAACCAATCCCTACCTCTCTTCCTTTACCAGTTTTACCTCCTTCTGCTCTGGGCCTACCACCGTCTTATTGGGGTCTATTAGGAGCGGCCGCTTCTCCATTCCAACCGCCTCCACCGTTAGTGCCGGCGGTCTCACTCGTCCAACAGTCGCTGCCAACGGGATCCATCCTAGGCTCGAGCTCGCCGAAGAGATTCGTAGCTGTGGATTTGGCTGCTCAAATTGAATCTGAAAGTGATTCTAAGAAAAAGGAGACGCCACCTCTCAAGTTAGAGAGTATATCACCGCCCAATAGTCGTCCGACTTCTCCGCTCGATCTTTCCAAATCGCCAAGTTTACCTCCATTGGCAACCCCTACCGGCGCTCGTAAGCGAAAAGGTAAGGCCTACAAATTGGACACTCAAGTGTTAAACGCTCATCCACAAGAGTCAGAGGTAGTTGCCTCTCCAAAACGCAAGAGCGTTAAACAAGAATGTCCAAAAGAGGGAGAAGGCGTAGCTGATGAAAACATTGAAGATTGGGATACCAAATTTGAGTGCGCTCATTGCGCCATAACGTTCATTGATTGCATCCTCTATACAATGCACATGGGCTATCACAGTCAAAACGAACCTTTCAAGTGCAATATGTGCGGTCAAATAGCCGCCAATAAAGTCGAATTCAACTTGCATATTGCCAGAGCATCGCATGTTTGAATAAATGTTCTTTATTCTTTTCTTTATTCTTAATTTTGTTTTTTCAACTTTAAAAAAAAGGTGTAAAATTTTATGCAAAGTCAGAAAAAAACAAATAATTCTTCTTGTTGTTGTTATGTTCTAAATGTTCTTTTTTTTCGTATACTTGTTTTTTCATCGTCTTGTATAACGAAACAAAAAAAAGAGAAAAGAAGTTATAAAAGAAAAAAGAAAGAAATCTTCTCTTGCCCTATCTTTACAAATGCTCAACAGATGACAATAAAGTTGTAACGGATACATACACATAATGATAGTTGACTAACTTTTAAGTATGCGTATGTATTCAAGAAAGTTACATATATACATATATATAAATATATATATATATATATATATCTTGTATGTGAATTGCAGTTTGTGTATGTTCTTCGTATCATATATATTCTAATAGCAAGCTAATGTTACCTATTTTTTATTTGTTGTTTATTTCTTTTTCGTGTATGCCATATATGTTTTATTAATCCCAAGTCATTATTATCAACAAAAAAAAAACAGAATAGGCAATGTAGTCCTACCTCGATGTGCTTAAACACTATCTATTGCCTTTTTTAAATGTAAATTAGCTTATTCATTCCCTTTTTGTCAGTACCAATAAGTTAAAGAAGGAACGAGAATTTTTCTCTGTGAAATTATATAAAATATATAAACTTTAGTAATATTTAATAAAGTAAATAACTATCAAAAATAAATTAACTACCAAAAGATAAAGAAAAACTCAGGAAAAGAGCATTTTTTGTTCTTCTTTTATTTTTGTTTCCTTTTCACCATTTCAGGGTTTTTATTCTTGTTTTAGCTCATTTTCACACTTAGTAAACAAATAAATAAATATTATGTATGTGTGTCTGTATACTCTCTATATGTTCATTAAATGCCAGAACCATGTATGTAAAATATTGTACATGTGCCTATGCGGTATGCTTGTCATTTAAAACAGGGAGAAAAAGATGTCTATTCTCTTCCTTCTGTTATTTTATTCTTTTATCAGTAAATTTTCTCTTTAAGCTTTTATCAGATTGTATGAAACCTTTTTCCGCTCGTTTTATTCCTTTTTCTATGCGTTAATAAATAATATAAAATTATTGAGCTGAGGTATATGTATTGATCAGATCTAGTCTATTAGGCCAAAAAAACATACCAAGTTCCTTATTCAAGCAATTTAGATTTCTTAACCTTACACTTGTTTAATGTTCCTGGTAGAGTGTGGAATTGATTATTTATCAAGTGAATTTCTATAAATGCTATATGACGAATAGCTATTCAGTGTAAAATAATGAGAAATTGGATCTTATCAGTAGTTATCTCAAGTATATTTATTTCTACAATATATGGAAATTGTAATGGAATAACCAGTTGCTCAGTTTCAACAAAGAAGCCAAAAAGAGTTACCAAAATAATTCAAATTCATAACGAAAGTAGCTCTTCATCAATTTCGATATATTTCATCCCGATACCAATAGTAATTATAGGAGCTGGAGTTGCAGCTGTCTGTTGTATAAGGAAGAGGTCGAGACATAATTTTTGTACTACAACTGAAAATGAAAGTCAGGAAGTTAAT
Organism: Dimorphilus gyrociliatus; assembly: GCA_904063045.1. Taxonomy (NCBI): domain Eukaryota; kingdom Metazoa; phylum Annelida; class Polychaeta; family Dinophilidae; genus Dimorphilus; species Dimorphilus gyrociliatus. The sequence continues at coordinate 2,036,484 of CAJFCJ010000005.1, forward strand.
ATGAATAATTCAGTTAGAACGCTCCCGGACGTACCAGAAGAAGACCATGTGAGTCGTCACATCTACATCGAAATAGAGGAAGGACCTGACAGAACTCCAATTGAAACCAATCGAACTAATTGTGAAGTTGAGACTTAGAATTTTGTTGATAAAAAGAAGAACAAACGATCATCATTCATCATAGTGTTTCGGAAAGACTACAAGTTTTCGCCTTGTTTATAAAAACTACAAATTTTACATTAATCATCTGTCTCAAAGTAGGTACATAAGACATATAGTATATTATCTTCTCGAATGCTATAAAAAAACAGCTACAATATGGCTTATCAGGCTGATGGAGACAATGAAGATGCTGTGTTAAGTTAATGTATTCTGAATTTAAATATCGTAAATATGTTTATGTGTTATATAGTTTTCTAAGCTTGTCTTACTTGAAGTTTCTTGTTGTACGTGTACGTATCAGCAGATGGCGCTCTATGTCAAGCAGGATTTCCAAAACTTCGTTACAACTAATAGAAAAATGTGGTCAATATCCATAATAACCTAATTTCTAGTCTGTAAATACAAATCAAGTAAATGAATATTTATGAGATATTGTGTTTAAAATAAGAGAAAAAGCTATTTTAACCAATCGCATACTTGAAACAATATCAAATTACGCTAAAAAACTATGATAAAAAAGTGTGTAACACATTGACACATCTTCTTAACATTTTTAAAATACTATGAAGAAATCGTAAGTTATTGACACGTGGCAATAACTTCGAGTGACTCTTATCAATGAACAAGATTCAAAAATCGGCTAATTTGCTTTTCTACTCAACATCAGTTCTAGATGAACGACGCCCCTATCGTTCTATTGTAAAATATCATTCCTAATTTTGGTGGTACAATGGACGCTTGAACGCATAAATAGTTTCTTTTTTTTTTTCAAGCAAATAAAAAAAAAGAGAAAAAAAAGGAAATGGAATTTAAGAGGAACTGGGGAATACTTTTGAAGTATCAACGACTTTCATTGTCCAATTATAGAAATTCCATCTTGTTGTAAAAGTTCATAAAAAAGTAACAATTTTCTTAATTATAAGAAAAGGAAACACAGACATAAAATAAGATAGAAAACTAATGATAGGAGTTAATTAAAACAAAAATAGGAGAGTTATATATAGAATTAATCTTCTATTATCGCCACTAATAATAAAAAAGTTCTTTGGGATTATTATTGTTATTATCTACTCCTATTCTAATATAAATTGAAGCTTTTCGTGCTTTTTAATTTTATCAATCGAAATAGGAAATTACCTGAAATTCGCTTTTTCATTCTTCTATGTAATTAAATATACAAAAGGCGGATAAATAAAAGAACAATAATTATATCCTACAGATGGCGCTAGATATCAACAGAATTAATAAAGACATTCGATATAAGAACAGAGCGTTATACCATAGAATAGAAAGAGGAATAAAGACACGCCGAGCGAGAGGAAGAAAGATCTATTTAAAAAAAGAACAGATAAAATCTTATAAATCATTATTTTTTATGTTTTGCTCCCATTGAAAGACTTTAAACTAGTGCAATAAACTGACTGATTTAGCAATAGATGGAAAAAAGCGAGTAATATAATAATATTCCATAAGTCTATCTGAAGTTAAAAGGAGAAAGAAATGAATAAAGAAAACAAGAAGGAAACGGCGGCAACGTAATATCAATATATAACTAGTCGAATCCGCTTTTTATGGATATACAAACGTTGGAATTTTTCTTTACACTTGAGAAGAATATATATGATTGCGGACGTTCTTCAATAGCTTGCCCACTCGACCCTTGCAAAAATACTCTTTTCAAGCGATCATGTAAAATACACAAACGATTATGACACCATTCTCTTCTATTCAATTCGTCGTTAATATTCCTAATTGTACTTTATAAACATAAATATGTATATACAAGTATATATATGGTTTAATTATATAAATAGTCATATTTCTATTATTGATATAAAACTTCTTTCGAAATTCTTAAATCAATATGAAAAGGAGAAAGAGAAAAGCCCGAAATTTTGATGAATGCCAGTTATTTTTTTTATAGCTTTGAAAATAGTTCTATTGAATATATTCAATCGGCATAAAAGATTACTCCATCTAACCATCTTTTCTTACATACGCTTCGACGAACTAGAGTTCTTGCTCCAGCTCATTTCCGTCATTTTAATTCGTACGTTTATTGACATAGTAATAATGGGGATTTTTTTAATTTTCCCGCAAAAAACCGATCACGTACGGCGAATGGATAAATTCGTTGAATGCTAATAAAACGCTAAAAAGTTTAGCCTTATTGCAAACAGTATATATTACACCTATCCGAATTAGTTGGAATTAAACCGTCCTCGTGCACTCGCTTTCTCTTGCCGTTCATATATGGCTATAAACTATATATACTGTATAAATTATATATAAATTTATATATATATACTATCTATTCATTCAACTGTTTAGTTGAGAATTGATCGCTTCGGAGAGCAGATAACATAACCCCTAGTGAAAACGGTTCGCTGCTGGTTGCCTACTTGACAAACAATCGGCCGGCTAACGAGCTAAACGCCTTTGAAAACGATCTTTCGGAGACTTCAATACCAGAAAGGTCCTGACACCAGGATAATTGCCCACTCGAGGTACTAGACGGATTCTCCCGTTTCGCTCGGTTATTTCTTCAAAAAAGGAAAGGACTTTATTATATAGATACTGTTTATATAAAGAAAAAGAAAGAATGAAAGAAAAAAGGAAAGGGACTGGAGAAAATATTTTGTTTGCTTATTTCTCTATCCCTTTAAGCTGAAAAGTTAGACGTTCCTTTCCTGTTTATGAAAGCAACACCGAACAACACCTGACTCTCTACGGATTATGTTTGTAGTTATTTACCTTCCATTCGGATATGTCAATAATCCGCTGACCTTGTACCTTCCCTACCGCTTAAAATCCTCTCACGCCCTCTTCTCTATTAGCTTCTCTCCATCATCTTCTTAATGCACAGCAGCGTAGAAAGAATTTTTATTTCATAATAGTGGCGTAAGACCACCACCTGGGACCATCCTGTTTTAATTAAACGTCATTAATCATTGTCAGTCTCTGACCAACGCTTATCGTAAAGGCATTAGGCTGCGAAACGCTTATGTAATCCGTCTAATGAAGCGATGATTCCCCTTCGTGTTTTGCCTTAGGCCTAAATACCCTATTCTAATATGCATATACAAGCTTTTGAGCATTAAAGAGAATATAAGGGCCAGTGTCTCAGTTCAATACTAATATATCGTAAAACGGACACACTATTCCAAGTATACTGTCTGACGATATATTTATTAAATAGTACAATAATGTGTGTTTTTGCAAACTGAACAGGAGACCATATTTCGAATTTCCCTTCCAAATGACTAAGGTATATTACCCCCAAAACATATCTTGAAAAAATGACTCACTCATAACAATATATATCCTTGTCACGATACAAGAATAAGTCGTGTAAATTTCATATCATATCGATTAAGAGAGACGAAAATGATTTATTCCAAATTGGATACATTTAAAGTCATTCTGATTGTTCTAGTCGTCATAAATTTTACAGAACAATGTACTGATTGTTCTAATACAACAGCTACAACAACAGTAAAGGATACATCAAAAGGATCGTCCTCATTTGAATTCAAGTTTTATTTTATACCTATACCAATAGTACTTCTGGGAGCTGGAATATCCGGTTTGTTCTGTTGTGCAAGATGTCGAAATGAAAAATACGGAGAAAACAAGACTCCGGATGATTATACTATGGAAAGATATAATGGACCCGATCGAAAAAACAATAAATACTCCATTCACGATGTAAAGAGGAAACAGAAGCCACCTGTTCCGCCTCCACTAACGACAACAAGAACTTCAGACTATGAAACAGTTTATGAGACAATAAATGAAAATCAACAAGAAATCAACTCAGTATCGGGATATTTGTCTCTTGAATCATCTACTTATCTATACCCATCGAATTCGTACGATCGTCTACAGGCTACCGGAGATATTGATAAAGAGAAAAAGACCAATGAAAATAGTGACAGTATAAGAGATGCATCGGGTATCAGAAGTTTTGCTGAAGTAACCCTTTCAAAGCCACTGTCTACCAAACAACACAACTTTTCTGATTCTAATTCTTATAAGAATTGAAAGGAATTTCACATGTAATAAAACTGTATAATAAAAGCATTGGTATGATAGTGCCAAATTTTCCAGTTAATTTTTCATCTTCCTCGGCTCCTCGCTTACGTTCCGTAGGCTATTTGTGCTCAAATCATTTCGGTCGAACAAACAATCATAAAAACCGTTGAAAATGCGTACACGGGGTAAAAAAGGGAAGCAAGGAGGGGGTTGTTGAAGGAAAGAAAGGGAGAAAAAAGTAGGTTACGTACCAAATATTTCTTCCAGTTATTTCACGCTTTTCGAAAATAGATTTTTTTTTATACATTGACTAGCGTATTCCGTGCGACTCGATAGGGGACTTCAACACCACCTAATCAGGGTTTTGTAGTGAAATTACAACGTTTGAAACAGTAACGGCAACCTCCTCACAAAAGGTCAAACATCTCCTCCCTTATCCCGTTATAACGGCCGTGGGGCGTTCTCTGTGATGGGGGTGCCCAAAAGAGCGTAAAAATGGGAACAGAAAAGGGATAGTGAAAAGAAAAGAAAAGAGGGCAAGAGTAAGAAAGAGTGTTTCTTATAAAATTTTCTCGCGATGATTGAAGATAAGAGAGAACGCCTGCCAAGAAGAAACACAAAACAACGCGAAACTGATATCTTCTCAATTTCCGACGCCTCGGAGACGTGCAGGGAGCGATCGGAGTTCGTTAAATAAAGAAAACTAAGGGACATGGAAAAGGGGAGTTTTTTTAGATATAGGTAAAAAGGTTTATAAAACTATTTCCATTCTATTCTTTCTCTATCCCTTTTGTAACACGACTATGCGGTTTTATATGCGTTATATATACAATTTTTTCTTTTAAATCTCGAAGCGTCGAGAAGAGTTCAAAGGGCGGCATGAAAATTGCCCGAAGACACGCTATACATGCACCATTATATATATATAGTTTATATACAGTATATATCTGAGCCCTAAAAAAAAAGTGGATGTAAGAAGTTTGCCCGAAAGCTAGAAAAACAGTGGATTATATAAAAGAAACCAAAGCTAGGGTGAAAGGGACGACGCCTACATAAAGAGTACGAGAGAGAGAGAGGAGCCAAGGAGGGGGGAAGTGTGGGAGTCGGTGGGAGGAGTAGGTAAAAAGAGAAAAAAAGAACGGACAATTGAAGATAAAGTAAGAAAATAATAACTAGGCAGCGACTTCAATGACGAAAGTTGCCTTTGTATAAATATATATTTTATATAATTATAGACATTATCGAATAAAAATATAATGAATGTAATGGAAATTCTTTAAAGAATAAAGAAACTACTTCCAGTAAGGCGAATCGTTTTTAAATTAGCACCAATTGGGGGATGGAAACGTTTACGTTTTCCTTATTTGTTGAAAGGAAATTTTAGCGCAATTAAGCTAATTAACGGGACATTTTGATCAAGGCGGAAGATAGCTAATTTCAAACGACAACCCCGCATTTTAATTAGTCTTGTCGAAACATTATTTCTACGAGAATTGATTAGTTTGGCCAAAAGCTATATATTTTACATTTTACGCCTTAGTTGTGCGACCTACTTTTTTTTGCCACCCTCCTTTTGTCATAGTCCTAAGAGAGAAAATGGAAGGGGTGGGTTTTGGGAAAAGAGAATATAAAGAGAAAAATGAACGTCCTTTCTATATAGACTTAAGTACGTTTAATGCTCGAACGAAGAATATTAAGGGACTAACACCTCGAGCGCGTTCTAATCTCAGCTTATAGGCCTTTTAAACGGGCGGACGCCTCCTTTTTCCTATTTTTCCTCTTTTTCCGCCTTTTCCCTCTTCACAATCCTTTGTAGACGATTATCGAAGCGTTGGTCAATCGACATCTGGAAAGAAAATTACGAACATACCGTAAAGAATGATCCTTTCAAAGAAAAAGAGTGGAAAAAAAAAGAAAAGTTACCCTTATCCCACCTATTCTCGTTCCTTTTTTATCTTAGCACATCATAATATCCGTTTACGGGCGGTCAGTCATTAGAAACTGATCGTTTATCGCTTTTCCTTTTTTATCTCATCTATTCTTAATGACGGCGTAAAGGACACTGAATGTCACGAAATTGCCCGATTTTTTTTCTCTATTGACCATGATTAATTACCTATATTAAATTATTCCCTTAATATTTCGCCGTCATAGTTTGCGTTTCCTGAACATCGCACCTGTTGAAAATTTAAAGACTATAGCTTCGGTATATAAAGTTTATATACTTACGTCAATATACCCATTCTCTTTCCATATTAAAGCTTATATATATATAATACCGGATTGACCCCCCGCAAACTTAAAAAATGCGCATTCTTTTCTTTTTTCTCTCTCTCAGTCCCGTACTATACGTCGTTGAACTCGCTTAAGAAGGTGAGGATGAATGGATAGAGAAAATAGTTTGTGGCTCTGTTATAAAAAAGTCTTGTCTCGTCTTACATAACAATTGACGAAATGGTTAAACATACGTCAAAAAGTCATTAATAAAAGAAAGAAAGAGGGGTTAATACGCCTAGAGCTAATTCGACTGATAAACTTATATCCTTATAAACATATTTAACAATATTGTAAGAATGTACAACAGGAAAAACATTCCAAACTTTCCAATGAAGTATTACATAACGTCTTTTAACGCTCTAAAGTTTGAGTATAACTTTGGAAAATGCATTAGAAATTAAATTAACCTTGACGCCCTTCTTGCCTATTTTGGCAAAGGGTTAAATAAACTGGAAAGGTTATACTAAAAAACTATATATTGGCAATATTTATACGGAATATATATCTATGCCCCTTTCGAACTTGCCACCTAGTACCTCTTGTACTTTTTCCACCCACAAACTTCCCCTCTCCCTGCCCCCTCTCTTTCTCTCTTCAACTCTATTCTCCTGCAATTAAACGAACCGTAAAATTGGCATTTTTATGCGATACTTTTTGAAAATAATATAAAACGACCAGCATTTGCAATTTTGTTTTACATGTCAAAAACATAGGGCAGCCGTCTTTAGCCTTACTCGCGTACAATAGCGAGTGACAAGTTTATTAGGTAATTAGATGAAAGGTAGCAAGATAATAAGTAGTATTAGCAGAAAACCGATATCGCTAACTGACGAACGGAACCATCTGCTACCATCCTTAACGATGTTTTATTTTAACTGGTAACGCTTTGTAAATATTGAATTATATACTTTTAGTATAAAATTGTTATGCACGTCAGGCGTCAAAACGGAGAAGGGAACCTATTGTTCGTTCTATGGCTGAAGAGTTTACATTGCTTGTTAGATGATCGTGATAGTGCATGTATTAACGGTATATGGATATAAAAAAATATATAAATAAACAACGGCCCCACGCGCGACAACGGGAGTAAGATCCTCCTTCAAATATGACATTAAGACGTCGGAGACAATTACATCATAACATAGTTCCGAAACGGTATTGGATGACGGTGTAATTAAAGAAGCATTACGACCGATCGTCTTTAATCGAAACGTGGTCGGATGACGGACAGGTGAAACTTTTATTATAAAATAATGTAAGGGCACGTTGTCTTTCAATTCCGTTTTATTTTTCTCTCTCTCTCTCTCTCTCTTTCTCTTGCCATAGCCTCCATGCCCCTTTTTCCTAATCTTAACACGCAAGCCCCCTCCCAACGGCCCGCAAGGTATGGACGTATATGTATATTTATATATCTAGGTAGAAATATGCAAGAAAAAGAAAATATACCGCCTAAGGGTTTGTACATTGGGACACGCGTACACGAACGCGTCTGTAGCTTGTTATCGTCGCCATTAATGAACGATGTAAAAACGGCGGGAGTTCTGCAATCATCCCAGCCCTCGATTACGACCGTTTGATCGTCCGTTGGGGCAGCTGGCGCAAAAATCCTTCTCTTTCGGTGACTCGCGACCACCTCCTAAATCCAATTATATTTTAGGGTTCATTGCTCGAATCTATAAGCTCTTAGGCATCCAAGCGCACCTGACACGTTCGAAAACTACTCTAATAACTATTCTTTTATTTAGTATTCTTTTTTCTCCCTTGCTTGGTCTTAATCTTATGTAATAGAGCTTCTATTCTTTCATACCGCCAATTTGTTTCGCGCCTAGATCTTCGGTAGCGATCAGACCGCCCCGCAATTACGTAATTTTCCAACATGCCATCTGTTTGTAGGCGCCCGGCGTTAATTTTACGAAATCCATTTGTAAGAATGGCTTGAAAGAGACCGACGAACCGACTGGAGGCTCATAAAATGTCTCCTTAGAGACTCTTTCGAATTCTCCAACACTCTACCGCCAAAGGGCCTATATTTCGAATAATTAATTAGACGGGCGCTATATATTTGCCTGTGGAGAGCGCCGACAGTCGATTTCCTCTATCCATAGATGGGAGGGGTCTTCTTTGAAGACCATACATAAACCTAGTTGGAGGGTAGAATGGTAAAAGAAGTATATAGTGCCCCTGTCATTCAAAACTATAGAAAAACACAATCGGCCAATCATCGCTCTCCCTTTCACAGTCACGTGACCCCCGGCGTTTTTCAATCATCAGTAAGGTAGAAAGCGGCGAAGACAGACGATCGTTGATCGACCAGCTAGCCATTTTTTGTGTTCTTTTCTACAAAGTGTTATTTTTATACGAATATATTTTTTGTATATAAAACGATAACTTTTTAACAACTGAGTGGAAAATAACCTTAAAAAAAGGAAATTAAGAAGGAGAAGAGGACAAAAAGTGTATTTAATATACATCACTTTAGTGAAAAAAGTACTCAACTATTTACCTTTGCACTTCGTCGTCAATATAAATTGAACCAAGTTGCATCTCTACTCTCTGCTTTAGAAATCTCTTAATTACCATTGTTTTTCTCTTTTTGGTAGCTTCTAATTAATATTCCGTTGATCAGGTAAGCGATATCGAATTTTTTTTTCTTTCAAACAGAATTAATACGTAAAGTATAGGTTAACATAAAACATTTTTTGCATCGAAGTAAGGTAGAATAGATAAAAAGGGATAAAACGGTTTGTCCAAGAAAGGGGGTGGACAGTAAGGCTGAATGATATAGGAGGTGTTTATAGTATATATATAAAAAAGAATGTGTATATATGTCTGTACCAATTTGTATGAATTGTATAAAGTAATAGAAAAATTAGGAAAGAGGCGTAAAGGGTGTGAATAAGGGGAGAAAGAGAATGGGAGACAGATAGAGAGAGAGAGAGAGACAGAGAAAAAGAGAGTGATTAATCAATGTCGTTTATATTCTTTAATCCTTTTAGTTAATCGCAAATAAACTTTTTGGGCCTTGTATATACATAATGTAAGTTATGTTTTAACGGAAACGCGTTATAAAGTCATTATATACCATATGTGACGGTGCACCACGTTGCTGTTTCGTCATAGAGAACATTTACCGAATGATATCAGGCTTCTGATAAATATTCATTTATTTGTTCCTTTTAGATCAGCTATATTTGTGTTGGTTGTAATTAACCAATTAGCATATTATATATATATATAATAGTACATATATAATAATAAAGTAGTATATAACGTTCTATATAACTATTTATATATCGTAGCCTAGACTAGTTTATTTTGATCAACCACAGCTTTATAAGTAGATGTTTTGATAAGCTGGGCTTTTTGAATAAAGAAATAATTGTCGTGAAGCGCCTTACTACCCTCTGTTTTTCTTCTATCTTCTCCTTTGCGTTCATATAGAACTTCTATACAAATATCAGATAGATTTTATATGTATATTTATTCTTAAGTCAGTGAAAATTATTCTCAAAACAGACGGGAGAAGGTTCTGAGCGGGAAAAAAGTCATAATTCAAACGGAACGTCATCCAATGGCATTGAATTGAAGGAGGAGGTGGACAGGTGTAGGGAGTCTTCTATACCCATTCAAAGTGTATTCTCAGCGGCGAACGGTCCGTTAATTGATCAATTAGCGAGACACTAAGAAAATATATATTTATAATAGTGGCAGGAATCACAACCAACGAAAAAAAGAAGAATAGAATGCGTATACTAATCGTTTATTTCGTTCTTACTCTAATCGTTTCGGCCGCCGACGAAGTTCAACAAATTTATTTACACTTTACGATTGTCGAAAATCGACCGAACAATAGCCAAGTAGGGGATATTCGGTCGAAAATTGACGACCTTCGTCTATCCGACCAACTCCGATTTAACGGTCAGCCCTATTCGGATGTTATTTATGACTTGGTTCGTGTTGAGCCGACGACGGGTATTATTAGGACAAAGAAAAAGATTGATAGGGAATCTTTGCCCGGTTGTCGTAGATCAGCCATCTGTAATACGGGTATATTCGAGGTGCTAATCAAAGATATACGCAATGTCAACTTATATAATGTAAAGGTGAATATTACAATTTCGGACGAGAACGATGAGGCACCGGAATTTCCTCAGGATAGATTAGAATTGAAAGTTAGTGAAGAATTGCCTTCGAAGGATGTGGCAACATTGCCTACGGCTGTCGATAACGACAGTCCTACATTCGGCGTACGAAATTACACACTACTTCATCAATCAACTTCCCAATCCAAACCATTCAAGCTGTCAAGCGTAAGTCAGACGTCAGATTTAAAATTGATGCTCAAGGACGATTTCAATCTGGATAGGGAAACTGCTCCTTTTTATAAATTGACTTTATGGGCTGACGACGGCCTACATCGAAACAAAATGGATATTAACATTGAAGTTACGGATTTTAATGATAATGCACCAGTTTTTGATGCAATACCGTCGGCTATAAAAGTAAAAGAGAGTGTAGAACAAAATTCCGTTATCTACAAAGTTCGGGCTCAAGATAAAGATACCGGAGATAATCGTCGGATAACTTATGCGTTCGACAGCGAGACTAGACAACAGTACGGCCATCTGTTCCACATAGATGATAACACAGGAGAAATAACGAACAAGAAGGAAATAGATAAGGAGAAGCCGTATTATACCATTCGGTTAGGAATTATCGCCACAGATAATGGTCAACCAGCTTTATCCTCTACAACAGCTGTTTTTCTCGAGATAATGGATGTAGATGATAACAAACCGGATATAATCGGAGAAAGGTCCTTCTCAATACTCGAAGAGGAGTTAGATCAATCAATAGAGTTCACAATACAAGATCAGGATTTAACAGCATTCACTAATTTTACCTGTCTAGTCGAAAAGTCATCGTCGTCATACGACAAAGTAATTTTAGAAGAAACCTTTCGAAATTCAGGACGTAATTCGGTTAATTATAAGCTAACATTTACAGAGAAAGTAGATAGAGAAGAAAGGCCTGAACTAGCAATTAGAATAACATGTATTGAGAATAATGCCGATAGAACAAGAAACACGATATCGTTGAAGGTTAAAATAGAGGATAAGAATGACCACGAACCGAAATTTTCTAAGAATTATTATTCAACAACGTTATTTGAGAACGAAAACCCAGGGAATTTGATCACAGTTACTGCCACTGATTTGGATACTGGAAGTAATCGCAAAATTACCTACTCTATTGTGGAAGATGATGCTCAATTTTGGTTCCAAATTGATCCATTTACCGGTGTCATAGGCGTACGATACGCTTTCGATTACGAAGCTATTAGTGATCGCAATAAAAAATTTACTGTAATGGCTAAAGATGGGGGACAGGAGCCTCGTAGTTCAACCGCGACTGTTCAAATTACCATTAAGGATAAAGATGACAACGACGTGCAATTTATCACTGATACTTTTCATTTAAAAGTTTATGAAAATAGGCCTAATGGTACAATAGTCGGCAGTATTATAGCAACGGATGCAGACTCGGACGAGTATAACAAATTTTTCTATTCGCTAAATAATAGGAACTTCCTTATCAATTCTGTGACGGGAGAGATCGTTACAAGGCAAACGTTAGACAGGGAAAGTAACGAACGCTACGTGCTTGAAGCGTTTGCAGAGTCGAAAGATCGAAATTTTCGAACGACTTGCTCAGTAATAGTAACAGTAGGAGACGAAAATGATAACAACCCTATGTGGACGTTTCCTGTTCCAGGAAATAATACATTACGTATCAGTACCGATATCAAGCCCGATACGGCTTTCGGGAAAGTAGAGGCAAAGGATTTAGATAAAGATGTCAACGGGACCGTATCATATAGGATTAAATCTGAACAGTATAAAGGATATATAAGGATTAACGAATCATCCGGATATTTATACGTTGTCGATGATCTAACCGCTTTCTCCAATAAATTATTGAAATTGTCAATCGAAGCTAAAGATGAGGGCCAACAATCGAATGTTAACGAAACTACACTGGAAATCGCCGTTAATCGATCAACCGTTAAAAAGGATAGCAAGAATCTGGTAATCGTTATAATCGTTGCAGTAATATCGGCTCTGCTTGCATTTGCATTGACTATAGCAATAATCTTTTTATGTCGAACGTCACCCCGAACGGATAATATCAAGACGCCGAAATCTAACGTTCTAACAATCGATTCAGCGCATTTTGACGGAAGTTATGACAAACGACAGGCGGTAAGTTCTTTCTTCTTTTATTCTTTACCTATTAGCAATTTGAAAAGAGCACCTTTTTGGTATTAAAAAATAGCCTGTATGCAGATTAATTCTTTATTTACAATTTACGATTTCTATTTATATAAATATTTATAAATTATTTATATATTTAATAATATTTATCGCAAAGTTAAACTTTGTTACATTTTACAACTAAACAAAAAGATAAAACAAGTCAACTTGGTACAGATTTTACGAGTTTTATCCATTGAAAAAAAACCCATTAAGACTTATGTTACATTGGTTGAAAAAACATTCCATTCGAACTAGTTTTCAAGAAAGAATATCCTGTTCTTTCGCTAACAAACATATATCTATGTATTGTGTAAAGGTAATTTCAACGCGGTCAACCAGTGCAATAATTTTTGTACGAACACCCGCTCTCCCTTTAGAAATATATTTTCAACTAGTTCGACCCATTGTGGTAGGGCCAACCGACGCTAGTTTAATTATCAGAATTGAGCTAATAGCCTTCTCCTCCCTTCCCTCCCCCCCCCTAACTAAAATTCTATAGTTAAAAAATCCCAGGGATGCAAAAGATAGGTTATAAAGAACGAGGATAACGAACTGTTTTCCCTTTTTAAATCATTTTTACCCATAATGCCGTTCGGTTACAAGTAGTAAATAAATAAATAAATATTGGTTAGGTTATTCAGTAAAGAATAAGTTATTTCTATATTGTGGGCGGGAATGGGTGGTGTCGAGTGTAAATTCCTTACAGTTACTTTATCATTATTAGTTACAAGTAAGATTGAAAATTAGATAAAAATTTTGAAGAGCGCGGATATTTTCAGCCATAAAAGAACTTATAATTTACACGTTGAGACAAATTTTTTTTATTGACACGGGTTGTAAAACACCGATATAAAAGTTTTTCAACCAACCACGTACGACAAACAGCCGCTTAAGGCTACTCGTATTATCGCCATTGACCGTTGTCCACTCATGTGCTGTCGTCCGTAAATGTTTTAGGAATGAAAGAAAAAAAAGGTGATATAAGCCTAACAAATGGGGGAGGAAACGGGGTCAAAGTAATTAATCACTTTTATAGGTAACTTTTAAAGGGCTTTAACTTGTCGGTTTAAGGGTGTGAGAGAGCGAAGAGGAGAGAGGGAGAGAGGTATTGGAATGAAAGAAAATAGAGGTTATGTGAAGGCAGGCGGTCTTTCCCTGTTAAAAGAGCTGTAATAAGTTTCGATCGTAAGAAGAGAAAAAAACATAAGGCTAAAGGAAAAAATAATGCTTTCGCACTAATTGATAATTAAGAGAAAGCGGGAGGAAGCTTCTCGAATTTTTTTCACCTTAATCCTCTTAAGCAGGACGACGTTCTGTCAGGGTTAATTAGACGTTGTTTGAGAGTTTTGGTCAGCGAGCGTTTAAAACACTCATTTCCCATCAACGATTAATCGATACTTAGTTAAATTCGAGCAATCGTCTTACTAATGGAAAGGTGAATGAGAGGAGAGGAGGGGAGAGAGAGAGGGAGAGGGAAGGAGAGAGAGGGCAGAAAGGTGAGAAAAAGAACGACAGAAGAATGAGTGAACGAAACGGCTACCTGTATAAATTACCTGCGTTGCCAGGGCAACCGTGCCGATTGATGCAGCACCTCGAACATCTGTATATCGCGCCTTTTGCTTTGTTTGTTTGTTGAATGAGCCGCCATCGTCCTTTCCCTCTTGAAAACACAAAATGAGGTACATAAGGTTATTTTTAAATACCAGCGTAAGACATCAATCGGGCGTCTCCCTTTTAAAAAATAATGTAATTTATCCGGTCAAATTTAGTATGCAGCGTCCTCATTAAATGAGTACGAGTTTGACCCTTATAAACATCGTACAGAAACGTATGTCTCTTCCAGCTCGACGGATATCCGTGAATGGTATAATTAAAACGTTAGTAACACTATTCTGGCGTTGAATAGGGTGTGATGAACATTGTTATTTTTACTCGTACTCTTCTATTCAATAATGTTTTAGAGCTAAAAGACATTATTAAGACAACTAAGAGCATAATCCCATCCCGTTCGACAGTTCATCTACTGCCTACGCCTCAGTGCATATTAGCTAATCATGCTATCTATTATATAATCGACGCGTCCTTTAAATATCTATCTTTAGGTTACGCACCGACCAGACGTCGCGATCGTGCGTTTCCGAAGGCGTCTCGTGAAAACAATTACGTAATTATTAGAAACCCTATTACATGTCCCATCGTATGTAGATAGCAAAAATAGTATTGGACTACCATTAGTGTTCTATACAAAGTAAAGAAAAATAGTCGGAGAATTGTACTAAGAAGAAAGTCACATATAGAATTAGGATCTTATTTCAGTTGGCTTACAGATATTCCTTTAAACCGCTTCTCACTGATCCATGCTTGCATTTCACACCGAACTTTTGTTTTTTATTTAAACAGCCGAACTATCCTGGAGACGACATCTCGTTCAACTCGATATCTAACGCGTCAGACAGCGGAAGAGGCTCAAACGATGATCCAGATGCCGTTCAAAACTCACCTGTAAAACTATCATCGGTTAAGGAACAATCGGCAATTGACAATCCTGGCTATACAATTTTCCCTGAGAAATTAGTTAGAGGTCGGCTGTATTCAAATTCACCAATTCTAAATGCCTCGGGGGATTCGTCAATGAGGAAATATAACGTTAGAATTCCAATCGCACCACCCGTTTCTAATTCACCGATTTTAACCGAGTCAGAAGAATCATCAATTAGGAAGTTTAACATCAGAGTTCCTGTTTATCGGACCGATTCAAATGACGAGAGAAGCCACTCGCCATCGTCTGTTCGAGCTCACCGAACCGAATCAAATTCATCTAAGCATTCAGTTCATCCTCATCCTCATGCATTGGCTATACATTACACACCGGCCATTACAAACGAAAAGTTTACCGAAGACCCTATAGTTCAAAGCATCGTTTAAAAAGCTTCAATCGACAGTATTCAAAAAACAAACAACTCAATTTTCACTGTTTTTCGCAAGTTTCTGTGTATTCTGTGTTTTTTCTCCTCCTTCTCCTCCTCCCCTAATTGTACAGTTGTTAAAAATGACAGTTCTTTTTTTTTTACCCAGTTTTTTTTACGTTTACCCTGATTATGTATTACAAGATACTTTATACCGTTTTTTTTATATATAGTTATTTATTTTATTCTTTAGTCATAATGCGATACGGGTATATAAAGGAACGTCTTTATAAGAGAAGCTACTCTCGATCTATGTAGAGGCAAGCAGGCGTTTGACAGACCGCTGAATGCGGCGACCCGCTCCCATTGTAAAGAAACATTCTTCAACCGCCAATTTCGCCTTCGAAACTCTTTTAATCGGCATCCAGGCGCCACGCTGAGTGCGGCTTGTTCGACGAGAAAACACTCGGTGCTAAAGAGGTTTAGGTAAAAAGTTAGCGATTGAATATTTCTCTAGAGAGAAAGGAGACTTAAAGAGGTGAATCCTCTTCGTTTAAGAGATGATTAAAAGAAGAGAATAATTAGATAATAATGCTGGAATAAAATAATCGTGTTATAAACTATAAAATTCCTCTTGTTCATGGAACAGCTGCCAAGCTCTATTGTTCTTCGCCTGATTAGCGCACGGTACTTAGAAAAGCGAGGGGTGGTAAATTGCTATAAAGGGGGGGACGGGAAGTGGGAGGGAGAGACGTTGTACGCGACGCCATTAGCGATAGACGCCTTGTCAGATTTCAAGAAAGATACGGGCGAGAACTTTCGTGTCATTGTCACTCATGTCAAGTTTTCTTAAAAAATAAGTAAACTATATGTTTTTCCCTTTTCATAAAGTCAGTAATAACTAAAAAGAAGAAAGAAAGGGAAGAAATGACAGATCAAAGCCCATAAATAATTATCTTATAAAAATCTTTATAAAATATGTAATGTTGTGTAAGGTTTGAATAGTATTCCGGACTGATATGTCGCGTACGGGTAAATTGATATGGTATATTGGTACGTTATTGCTTAGATGAACTTTTTCTACAGTTGTAAAAAAACTTTAATAGCTCCAAATATTGATTAGAGTTTGTGTTTTTACTGTTTTTAATAGCTTTATAACATCAGCCATACGGTTTGTAATTAGGTTAGAGGACTTATGCGTGTGTAATATAAGTACGAAATAGATGCGTGAGGTCAGGAGACGACGACGATTTCAGGCACGCGATACTACAGAAAGGAAATATTAATATAAATCTATATAATACCCATATAAAATCTTTTAATATTTCTTCTTTCCATTCTTATAGTTTAGAAATGAGATTTTCCCAATTGTAAAAGAGAACTTTGGCAACACATTAAAAAAAGAGAATCTTTTTAAAGGGTGCAAATGCGGAACGCGTGGCTTTCAAATCTGTCTCCCCCTCTCACTGTCTCTCTATCTATCTATCTCCTTGTCACACTCGCTTTCCGTGCGCTTCCTACGATACACCTTTACAATTTTTGATTTTTTTCTCCAATAGATGTCCTCATGTCGCTTGCTTTCTTGAGTAGATGGCGCTTGACAAAAGTAAATAGAGATCCTTTTCACCCTCAATGTTTTTAAAAGCTCTTTAATAGCTTGAACACTATTGTATAGATAAAAGATAAGTAGTGCATTAGTAAGACTAATTTGTGATTTCTGGTGTTTCACGTGAATCATACAAGTTATTTGCTATCTTTTTTTTCCTCCATAACGAAAGAATTCATCTATTATACATTAAAATTTATGACAAAATTCCATATTAAAATTGCAAAAAAGCTCGGTAATTTCCTCCCCAGTGAGTAGGTGGGAGTAGGAAGGAAAAAGTAGAATTAAAAACACACGATTCCCCCCTTCTTCATACTTGCTCTTCTCCTCGAGATGAGTAATAGACTAGCTTGGAAAAAAAGAAAGCTGGTAACGTGTAAGATGATTCCTTGACACGACGTCATACGAAAGATTTCGCATAACGATATCTCAAGAGACAGAACTCTGCAGATTTGCCTAATAGGATAATTATCTATAGTGAAAGGAATGCCTGAAGTAAAGCGATTGTACAGAATATAATCGTGGAGGAAACCTTGAGAAAGTTGCACGCAACATTATACCATCCAGTTGAATAATTAGTGTTTCTCTTTGATTTACATATATTGCTAATAGTAATTAATCATTTTTAACAAGATTCTAATCAAATAAGTCATTTGTAAAAAAATCCCTCTTTTCCATATAAGTAATCTTTCTCTCTGATAATTTGCATCTTTCCGCTTCTCTGCCTCTCTCTCTCTCTCTCTCTGTGTATTCAGAGATTTTTGATAAAAGTTGGAATATACTTTTATATTCTACAATTATAAAAATTCCATCAATAAAAACAGATTCTTTTTTAATAAGTCCATTGTGGTAACCTTTTTTCTGCTATTTTATTGCGAATTATTGTACTTTTTTACTCATTTTATAAACTAATTTACCCCATTATTTATATTTTATTAATGATTAACCTTTAACAATAGCGATTATTCATTGTACTATTAAATTAGATGTGACACTGAGAAGAAAAGATGAGATATATAACTGGTATATATAAATGCCTGGAGGTAGAAGAAGAAAAAGAAGAAAAATAGATTCTTTTTTTAAATCTTTCTTTTTATTTTCCATTCTTATAAAAGTAATAATAAAAGATATTTTCCAATTGTCAAATAAGAACTTTGCCAACACATTAAAAATAGATTTTCTTTTACTTTATATATATATTATATATATTAATATACGATCGTTAAGTGAATTTGTGCATTCATTCATCCATCTATTCTTTCTTTCTATCCATTTAAAACTTATTACCCGTATTTTTTTTTGAAAGACTAAATAAGTATGAAAATGATAGGTAAAAGTAAACAAATAAATAGATTTTTGTATTAACGATAGATGGCGCTTTTTATTGTAGAAATCTTGTTTTAGTAAGTTATTGAGTTGTCTCATCCTTTAGTTTTTCACCTTCCCGTGTGAAAACTATTTATAAGGTTATTTTATATCTTATCGCTATAACTTTTTCCTACGAGTTAATCGTTTCAATAGTTTAACACTAGGGTGGGAAAATCGAAAGGTCTACTTTTAATAGGCCTCTTGTATATGAAAATTTTTTTTCCCACCGCCTACTGGGGCTGCTTTGTTTAATCTCCCAAAAATAAAGTTAATTTATCCATTATTGAATTTATAAAGCGGTTTTTTTTAACAGCCATTAATAGCCTAATACGGCGGGTGATGTATAAATGCCGCAAGGGTAATTGACGTTCAGTTAATCTTGCAATTGAGTGGTCCCTGTGTAAATATTGTAATTACGGTAAATAAAGGAGACAATAGCCGGGGGGCTGAAAAGGAGAAAGAGAGACAGAAAAGTGAATATAATGAAAAATAAACTAGGTGTCTCCACCCCTGTTCAGTTTCTTTGTGAGACGCCATCTGTTGGTTTGAACACTGATGGAACGCTTCTCGTGTAAACGCCGCTGCGGGCAAATTAACCGTAGCGGAAAATTCATCAATGAAGTATTCATGTTACGAAGATTTCAATACAGCTGGCACTAATTTATTTACCGTATATCACAAATACCTTTGTAAAACTTAATCGGTCCCTAGACGCCCTTCAACGTACGCTTATGTTTGAATTGCAAAATAAAAGACGCTCGATAAACTAAACTAACTTTACGTTATTACTTATAATGTACTCACGCCGGTAGACTAACAACTTCTCATTAGGCAAAGTCATTAGACGCTTAGCTAGAGACAAAAGAGGCAGCAAAATATAGTTCATATATTAGGTGTCGACTACAACGATTTTTATAATAAAAAAAAAAAGAGGGAAGACGACTAGAAAACGAGCGGTGGAATGAAGAAAAGAAAAGAAAGTGGGAAAAAGGGTCTATTGGGAAGGATAAGAAAATCTAATAAATACGGTATTAAAATTTTGAGGGTTACAGTGAAATAGAGTTGACGTAAGGTTCAAAGGATTTCGGACGATGGTCGGCATACAATTTAGGGCTTAAAAATTTTTAAATAGACTCAACCATTTAGTCAATCTATATAAGTTTATATAAAGTAGAAGCTACAGAAACGAATAAACGAGTTTATTAAAGTCATTAGATGGAAATATATTTTTTATTGGGTTTTTATTGTGGTATGAAAATGAGAAGAGACCTAGTTTATAAAAAAAAGTTAAACCGTGCCACGAATTACTAAACGCTCGTCCGTCACGCGTCTATATCGATGAGCAGAGGGGAAAATAGGAAATAATTCGAGTAGTCACTCTACCGTGAAATGTGCCTGTTACGCAACAAGCGGATTTTCGTTAATGAATACATTTAGCGGATTATCGACAAAGATATATGATAATAATAATATATAGTTCCGTATATATCTGTATTTATAGAATCTCTTCAGATATGTAAAGACGAATATATATATGTTTTAGTATTTAACTTTAAATACATATATAAAACTACTGTGTATAATACAAACTGTATCTCTTACAAGTAAAAAGTATACACTATCTACAGCCTATTCGGAAGTACTCAGTTAGAAATTCTCTTTTTTAAGGAATAATAGGCAAAAACAAATCAAATATATCAAGCAAATAGTCGTCTATATTAGCCGAATTAATACCTTAGATAGATATCGACGTTTTTACAGCCCCAGCAAACAGTCGTTAAAGGCGAAGGAATTCCTTGAGCTGTATGAAAATTAAATAGCAGTGGGCGTTCATAAAACGCAAATCACCCCGACTTAATTAGTTTAAAATAACCCTGCTCGGCGATTACTCGAATACTAATACGTTTGGATAAAGTTTGTGAGAATGATTAAAGGCTATAATTAGTTATATATACCCCTCCTTTTACTATTTACGAGGAATGCCAAATACCGGCAAACGCAATCCGTCAATAATACTTGTATAAACATATCGGGAATTGAGATGGAGTTTGTTAGGAGGAGCGGCACGTTTAAAGCAGTCTGTAATCAACTCCGATATTGATCGTTCTCGTTCCTACAAGTAAATCACTTTTCCTTTCTCTTATCCCTATCAAGATGAGAAAAATCGTGAATAGAAGAAAGAAATAGAGCGAGAGATCGAGAGAAAGAAAGAATAAAAGAGACAGAGAGAGAGAGAGAGAGAGAGAGAGCAAAAAAAAGGGAAAAGAAGAAAGGAGAGAGGATAGTGTATTCTGAGACAAAAAAAAGAGCAAAAGAGTTTTTTGGAAGAGAGAGAGAGAAATGAAAATGGGAAAAAGTATAAAAAAAAAACAAATAAAAATTCGCCGACCTATTGTTTTGGATTTGATAGAAAGTGGCATGTGCGGGGAGCGTGTTGTTGAATAGAACTAGTTGCTATCAAAAGAATGGTTTGTCACGCTCCATTGCGCCATTATTCGACGCCAATGTATTTCAACATCTTTTATTCATTTTAGCTCGAGGCGCGTGACTTTTTCGCTTAACGCACCTGTACAAGAGGTCGCCTCTTGATTACCCTATGATACTATGATAGGATAAGGATGTTAGTCACTGATATTCTTGTTTGTTTGGGAACTTGAATGAGTTCAACCAATCTCAAATGAAATGAACCGTACACGAACAAATAAGATTCCATTAGAGGCCCGTCCACCGAATGGCAGTTTAGACAACAATAACAATCATTCACAGTCTATATCCTCTTAGTTAAGTATCACCTGAAATTCATCATTTTCACAGTCAACTTTATGGACCCACAACTGAGATTGATTGTAATCGCATTTGATTATCGCTCAATCGCATTGGACAAATCTTACAATTTACTACGGAGATAACGCCGATTAGACGTTTTAAATATCATTCTCGACACATTACCCATCTAACTGCGCTATGGAACGCTTCGCTTAACAGATGGACAATCTTGAGTCTTCGTAAATTTTTCAAATCATCACCTCCGCATTGTTTCATTTTCAAACGCTTGACCAATCAGCAATGTGTAGGTGGCGCTACAATCGCCGTCAAAGTTGGATTCAAAACTCTATCTTCCGCTGGAGCGGACAACTGTGTAACAGAGAATACTGTCGCTCTAAATAATCGTTTCATTTATGACTGATTTTGTTACAAACGGATTAATTAAATAAAAGAAAGTAATTTGTCAGAGGTGAGCTAAGCCTTCTTCTTTTATACTAGTAAAAAATAGAGAAAAAGGACCTTTGAGAGTATGTAACGTGCTCTTGTTAGAACGAGTTCCTTCGAATGCCCACCGAACCATTAGGCTCTACTCTAGGGATTCGCTTAGACGTTTCTCTATCGTTCTACAGTTAAACGATGCGTTCGACCATTGATAAACTTATTCTTATGTCGACCAGTGGCTAACTTAAAGATAAAAATCTGTGCGCTAGCGTCAGATTTCATGTACAGGCCTAAAAAGCGTTTGCTTTACATGCTCTCCAACAAAGAGAGCATCCCTAGAAAAAAAAAGTATCGCTTTCAATCACTTAAGAAAGTGTTTGGTAAAAGGCGCAAAAATAAACGTCCCTCCCGCGGAGACGCAAATGATAAAAGGCTGCCGAATATCTTGCATTATAGCACTCTTCAACGAAAGAAGCAGCAGCTTTAGCGCATCTGTTCAGCACTTCTTGTACACACCTTTTTGTACCACATATATATAGTCAAACACTATAAACGCTCTAGTCAGTGTACAGATTTGCACAAGATAAGTAAGAGAATAAAAGAGAAAAAAGAATCTGAGCGATTTTTATTGTCCCGAATCCTCTTCAGCTCACTCTCTCTTTTTCTCATGGGTTCCGGGAAAAAAAAAGAACGTCCGTGAGCGTCACATGTTTTTAGGCAGAACGCTCAAAGAATAGTTTGCATGTATTTGTGATGGATGACTGTAAAAACAGCTAGACGTCTCTTTTTATAGATCTCTCGTAATAACTTAATAAGCTTATATAGCTTTTTATTTTTGCACAAGGCGGGTTTATAGAAAGTGAAGCGAATGCATCATGCACGAATTGAACAATAAGATGATGAATGTTGTAGTAAGATGACTATATCGATATTCACCTACGATTCTACGGTTCAATTGTTGTGCGATCTTAGAGCTTGTGCATTTTTTAGAGCACTCCTTCTAAAGTGGGGGCACGTGTTGACGTCTAGTGACGTCAGAATTATCGGGCTTGTGTGAAAATTGAACCACCAGCAGCTGGCAAAAACTATGTCCTTCATTATTTACTCTCTTTTTCTAATTCTTTATGTACTTCACCATTGTTCAATTTATTGGCTTACGTAATTAGAGATGTTATCGGACACAAGAGCAATAAAGATAAAGAAGAGACGCGGGTGAGATGCTTCATTAAACCTATTGTGGTTGTATGGAGATACGGGATATTTATGTACGTCGTGTTCATCGATCTCCGCAGGCGTTTACATTTAAATTAACCTATTGTTAAGATGTCTACAACCTCATAACTTTTATTGTATACATATCCAACTAATTTGTGTCTTGTATTTGTGTCTAGTTTATCGACTTGTGTCTAGTTATTCTCCCCTTCCCACCCACCCCCCTTCCCTATATCCCCCACTCTTACGCATTCTAACCCCTTGCTTAACCCCAAAAAGGAAAAAATTTACCTACCGTAAATGGAGACGAGACAAAAACTGAGGATAATTGATTTTATGCGTTTAAACTGAAACAATAGACATTCCTCAAGATCAATAAAATACATAAAAGTTTGCATAAGATACCGTTTGATCAACCAGTTGATGTTGTAAATATAATAGTACTTAAGTCGATAAAAACGCCTTCTACCTGGAGGGCTCCCGTACAGTTTTCTTTACATATCCCCGCCAGAATAAACTGCTGGAAAATCATTCTTGCGATTAATTAATTAATTGCCCATATTGGTTGTCGATAAACAGAAACTTTTTATTCTCTTCCATATCGTTTGTCAATTGACAGAGAGAGTGTCGATTTGTAGAGTGAATATTAGAGGAATGAGGAACGTCAAATATATGATGAATAAAACGAAGAGAGATAGTTAGTTAGCGAGTGAGAGAGAGAGAGAGAGAGAGAACGACAGCGACAGACATAGACAAAGGACTAATAGACACGAGATAAATGGGATAAATTACTCTTGAGGGGTAAGGTGTGTTTTATGTGAAGTGATAATTTTGGCAAAGTACATTGAAACTGTATATAAAACCATATAAAAGACACCAATTAAATATATTTCTGCTTCAATTATACTTACACTCAATATGACACTCCCTGTTTATTTCAACCTTCTTAATTTAGAAATTCATCTACTGCGAACGAAAAATTCATTGAATTAATTAATTGGTGTATTGAAACAAATAAAAGTGTTATCAATATAAAGTTAAGCACGTTCTTCATACAATTGCACCTTTCAATTCGTCGCAGTAAGATTGTTCAAACATTCCGTAAGCGAAGGTCTTTCGCTAAAAGCTTGTAATGTTGTCGTTTTTAGTAATCTTTGTTTCCGCAGGGCGGAAGGCGAAAGAACAACATTTTTTTGAAGGAAAATATGCGAAGCAGCTTAAAGGTTGCCGGCTTCCTCGTTACGTTTGCCGTTGGCGTACTATCCAACGTCTTGAGATATAAGGTGACGGAAAATGCGACAGCCGGTTACCTACTAACGAAAGACCTTAGAAAAGATCTGGATTTGCCAAGTAAACTGGTACGATTTATCCTGCATAATAGCCAAGAACACGACGACTTGTACATAGACAACGTCGAACTTAGATTAAAGGAGCCGATTGATAGAGACAAGAGATGCCCTAATAAGGCTAATTGCAAACTAAGTTCTCTTTTAAGTTATTCCGAAATAGATCCAAGCAGGAATATTGCTAACGGGAAGGAAGAATGGAGCCAGATAGAAGTCGAATTGTTAGACATTAATGACAATCGACCGGAATTCAATAAATCACTCTTAAAGCTTAATATAAGTGAGAATATATCCATTAATTCCAGTATTGAACTAATCGAGGCTAAAGATAATGACTCGCCGCAATTTTCAATAAGGTCATATAATATGACTCCAAGCTATAGTGAATACTTTGATTTAATATACGAAAATGGAAAGATACCGCAATTAAGGGTGAAGAAGATTTTGGATAGGGATAACTCGAATATTGTCTGGAATTTCACCTTTTACCTTACGGCTACGGATGGCCGCAACTGGGCTAGATGTAAAGTTAATATCATAGTTCAGGATGAAAATGATGAGAAGCCAGTATTTGAACAAAGCTCCTATACCGTAGAAGTTCGAGAAGAGACGAGCGTCAACTCTAGTATTTATCGTGTCAAGGCGTTTGACAATGACGCCGGACCTTTAAACTCGCTGATTACCTATAGTCTGCACGGAGATTCGGATTCTACATTTGATATTGACAAGAAGAGTGGTAAGATTAGTTTGAAGAAGAAACTAGATTTTGAAGTGAAAGAGAAGTACGAGTTAATTATTGCAGCTTCAGATTCGGGCGAAAAGAGAAAAACAGCAAAATCTAATTTACTTGTTAAAGTTTTAAATGTTGATGACGAACCGCCGGAAATATACGTGAATCGTGAATCTCTTAGGCCTATTGTTGAGGGTGTTCAAAAAAGGACTTTCGTCTTTTATATACGCTTAGATGATGTTGATTCACCAAAAAATTCAAGTAGTCGCTGCCGCGTAAACGATACGCGTTTGGAAGTTTCTAAAGTGCCCGAATATCCTTATCTTCATCAAGTTGACTCCGTGGCCGAGTTTGACAGGGAGGCCACACCCTTCGTTAGCTTGTCACTCATTTGCAGCGACGTCGCAAATAACAAGGCGACGCATGCAATTAGCGTCGATGTGCTCGACGTCAACGATTGTTCTCCGAAATTCGAGAAAGATTTCTATAAGAAAACTATCGACGAATCTATTCCGATTGGAATGACCATTCTAACCGTCAAAGCAATTGATAAGGACGAGGGAGAAAATGGTACTGTAAACTACCGACTAACTGGCGAGGGCTCGCATTACTTTTCGATCGATAAGAGCGGACGAATAATGACTAGAGAAAAATTTGACGTCGATCACGCTAATCAGCGTAATTTAGGTGTTGATCCGTCATCAAATTCTCTGACATTGAGTATTGTAGCGGCCGATAATGGAAAACCGTCAAGAAATTCAAGTGTCGACCTACATATTCGAATTATCGACGTAGACGACAATCCAGTCGTATTCGATTCCAGTTCTTACGTGTTTCGAATTCAAGAAAATTTCCTTCCTAATAAAGTTCCTCTTGGCCAAGTTAAAGCTAGCGATGCCGATCAAACGTTTAATAAATTTAAGTACACAATGAAGACAAGAGAACTAGAAAACTTATTCTTTGTCGATAGCAAAAGTGGAGAAATAGAGTTGATTAAGAAATTGGATAGAGAAAAATCTGAGAGTTACGTTTTAGTTATTCTGGCTGAATCATTAGACGGTCCGTCAACAGCTACAACGACCGTAACTGTGAAAGTGTTGGATACTAATGACAATGCTCCAGAGTTTCTTTTTCCTCCAATTGATCATTATAGAATGAAAGTTTTTTCAAGCACCGAGATAGGAACAAAGATAACTAGATTGGAAGCGGAAGATATTGACGGAGAAGAAAACTTCCCATTAATATTCGAGGCTGTTAGCCAATCCCCCTTTTTCGAAATCACTCACGACGGCTACATAACTGTTAAGGAATCATTAAGCAACCTGATAAACGAAACTGTAGAATTAAGACTGACGGTTAGAGATTCCGGCACCCCACGACTCCGGTCGAATAGGACGCTGGAACTATCGATAATCGAACGTAACGCTCTACCGTCTCAACTCGATCAAAGCTCGAAAAGGAATTTAATAATAGTCATTTGCGTCGCCTCTCTGTCAACAGTCGTCATCATCTTCCTTCTCGCAGCCATACTCAACTTACTTAAAAGACGCCGTCATCGCGGAACGCCTAAATTCGATGCGGTACTCAGCATACGTGATAACGACGAGAATAGAGGATTAGGATCGTGTATAATCCATCAATATCCTAATAGACTGAATCACGATTCATTCTCTACGGATAGTCATCATTCCAACGATGGATTCTTATCGAAGGTAAGACTTAAATTCCTGTGAGACACACACAGCTGTGTGCGTATACTAGTATGTTGAAATCCTTCCAAAGAGGGTAGGCGAGAGGGGTTTTATGTAGAACATGTCCGATTGATCCGATAATATCCTGTGCCCTATCGAACGCCTGTTTTAACAAAAAACTCCGTTCATCAATCCCCGATAAAGAAACGTTTCCGATCGGAAATAGAAGTCAGATTAGATGATGAGCCTGACTTTTGTCTTATTAAATCTATAACTTCGGCGTTGCTTTGTTCTTTCAAAAGAGTTAGGAGAGAATTGGATATCGCGTACTTTTTTCTTTCTGTATGAAAAATGCTTTAGGCCAATAACATAAAAGGGCAACAAGGAGAGAGATCTGCTGTGTCAATATTTCTAAGCCTATATACGGCAGCTTAATGAGCTCTTTTAACGCAACTAGCGTGTCAAATAGGCTGACGTCATCCGTTGCGTAACTTCTAAAACGTTCAAGCTGATTGACAACTAGTAGGAGTGAAGTAAAATCAAAAAAACGAAGAAAAACCGGCAGGGGAAAAAGAGTTGAACGCGTGCTGGTAATTAATCGAAGTCGATTGTAACAAAGCCCCCCTCCTAATACGTCTGTTTGAAGAGCAAGCAAGGAAAAATATGTGCCGAATGAACTCGATACTGTTGAGGAAATAAAACGTACGCTATTTATGTACATAAGGACGGTGACGCGCCTCTCGAAACTGCAATCTTAAACCAACCAACGAAACCGAAATTAGTTCTGCTGACACACGGCCACGTGTCAAAAAATCTGTCCATTTCCTCTCTTCCTCAAAAAAAAACGAATTGTAAATTGTATGATTTTTTTTCTTTAAAAAAAAAAGCAAAAGCTGGCAGGGGAGTGGAACGACTACAGCCGGAAATATTGTTGGCATTATTTCATAAAGAAAAGAGGGAGGGTTGGGCCGGGGGAAGAGAAACGATGAAAAAATGACCTGCGGCGAGTGGGACAGGTGGTTCCTGTGCGCGAACCGTCATTAAGCGTTAATTTATGTTCGAGTACCGATATCCCCCTATTATAGAGAATATTGTATATATTGAAACGCGTGCCGGATTTTCGCTCTTCTCCATACAATATACCGTGAAAAGCCGCTCAGTTGTTATGTTTTTCTATAACAATATACACAAAAAAGGGGAGGGGTTAAGAAAAACCCGAAGCATTTGGCACGCGTGTACATCCTATACATATTACATGAACAGTTCTGCAAGAGAATAAAGCTGTCACATAGCGTCCTCGGCATGTCTCACTCTCCCCTTATGTTCTTACTACGTAATAACTTGAGATATAAGTTGATCACCTCGTTCGGCAGCTGTTCGATCCCGCCTACGTTCGTACCCTACCTCTGCACCTGCAGGCATTTTTCTCTTCTCGCTTTTTTATGCTGAATTTTCAGCGGGATGCCTACTTTACATATAATTAACCGTTTTCCCAATTCTTCCACCCCTTCCTACAGTTATTCTCGACTATCAAACGTCTTCCGAGTGTATTTGATGATTATGTAATTATTAACCCTATTACGTTTTATATACCATTTCAATGACAACTTCTTAGCCACTACTCGATTACGTCCTATATTCACGTATTACCTTTAATCAGTCTACCGCTTCCAGGGCTATTTTCACGTACATTTATACCTTCGTTTATAACTATTGCTTACTTTGGAGTTCTTTTTTTTATTGCGGAAACTCGCCATATATCTAACCTAATTGAGAACTATTGCACATGGACGCTATGACGGTAGCGGCCCTCCTTTCTCATCTCGATAATTTCAGGCGCCGCTGAAAATTGAGTAAACAAAAAGATAAAAGTGGCCGGGTTGTGGACGTTCGAGGGGTTTTTTTTATTTAAAAAAACTAGCAGCTGCCGACCGTCACGCCGTTTAACTTGACAATTTAATAACAAAGCATTCGCAAGCTAACTACTGCCACGAACTCCAGGCGTTCAAACAACCTCCGACCGCCTAAAATGTCAAAATTGTCGACCTTCTTTTGATGTATTAGTTTTCGTACCATTTCATCCCCTTTTACCTTTTGAATTTTCAATACCTTGACGACGCCAATTCTTTTTTTTCCCTTTATATAGACATTTCACCAACAAATTGTTAATTCATTTCAATTTTTTATTAGACGCCTCAGGACAGTCACGAATCGAAAAGTTCAACTGAAAAGTCTAAGCAAGGTAGCATAACATCTGAATGGATAGAAAGGCATGCAACAACTTTTGTGGTAAACTTTTTTTGCTCTCTGTCTTTATACTTATCGTCGTGTCACACAAGGCGTCTCTTTTCCATATCATAGCCCTCTGGCTATCTAGTTTTTGAAGTAATATAAAAAAAAGAAATTTCTATTACAAAAAAGAGGCAAGAATAAAAAAAAGTAGGAGAAGCACTTGAAATCCAAATAGCTTTGATGCAGAAGTGACAATGATAATTGCGCTCGAGAACCGGCTCAACGTAGATTTAACCTAATCGCTAGTTTCTGTGTATTGTTGTCATTCGGCTATTCTAAAGTCTTTTGTTCTCAACTACTTTAAATAGGGCAGCACAAAACCTGCCGAGACAACCTGCGAAGATAACTCATCAGCCGATTCGGGACATTGTTCAGAGGATACACCTAGAATAAGCGTATCACCGATGAAAGGTAAGATAAATTTTTTAATTAGCATAAGGGAACACGTCTAGACGATCTCCTTTATATGGAGACAAAAGCCTGTGTAAAAACATTGAGTTCCTTTTTGTTTTTCCCCAGCCGACAGCATCACGAAAGAGGAAGTACTTCGTCGAATGTCGTATAATAAGGAATTTAAGCCGAGTAACGGCATCGATAGTCGAATACTCGGCAGGAAGAGCGTCACTTTTATGCATCCTCTAACAACTTTTGGAAGGGGGGATCGTAGTTCTGATTCAACATGCACAATCCTTTCTAGTCAGGTCTAAACTAAGAAAAAAAAGGATTTAAAAAAATAAAGCTCTGTCGAATGAACTAAAGGCCATTTCTTTGCAAAAAGAGACTAACGTTCTTCTTCTTATTATTATTATTACTATTATAACTTGTACATATTTATGCTTGTTTTTTGTTACGATTTTTTCATACGTCTTTTTTATATGCATATTTTTGAATGGAAAAAAATGAAAACACAGAAGATGAAACTTTAATGAGAATGTAAAGAAAACAACCTTTTTGGTTAAAGAAGCTAATAAAATGGTAATAAATAACCTTTAAAACTCCTTCTATTTTGATAATTGCTGTGCAATCTTTTTCTAAAGAACGAAAACGTTTGTTATTGAATGAAATACAAAAAGTTTTTTCAGAAAAAAAAATACTTTCCAACGGAGATATAATGTGTTTTTACCCTTATTTATTCTTTTCCTTTATATATTCTATAAAGTTTATCATTCAAGATATTCTCTTTTCAAATAGATATACAAATAAATTAGCAGGCAAAAATATCTAAGAATGGAAAACAGAGTTGGGTGGGAAAGTAAGAAAGAAAGAGAGAGAGAGAGAATGGGAAGCTTGAAGAAAAGTAAAAACTAGGGATAAATAGATAAATTGATAGATAAATGGATGGCTACATAGATGGAACAACATAAAAATTTTTTAACTATTCTTTTTGGAAGCGTGCGTTATTGTACGCCTAATTAAACCGATAATTGCATGACAATCAAACGCAACGACGCGGCTGCTGCAAACACGTGTTGCAGCAAACGAAAATTTTTAACACCACGGTTAGATTTCCTTTAAATTGATGGGGGTACAAATACGAGTTAGGGGTTAGAATAAATACCAGCCGAAGGTATTCCATCGAAAGTACTTATTATATATAGCGACATCTATCGGACATTTTTCAAAAAAAATGATATTTAGTTTCGTTACTTTATTTGATATGTTAAACGTATATTTGTATATATGTATGTATGTATGTTTGTTTGTTTGTTTGCTTGTAGTTTCTTACAACTATCTCCTGTATACAGTAATTCATAAAAAAAATAGGGAAAAATAATAAATTTCTCAATCAAATAGTAAAAAAATATAAGCTGTACAGAGGAGAGAAAAAAAGAGAGAGAAAGAGAGAGAGAGAGAGAGAGAGAGAGAGATAGACAGGTAGACGTATAAAGAAATATAGAATAATCACTTTAAAGCATACATTTTTATAGTTTTTCCACACATATTCACGGTCTAGTTTGTTTGTATGTTTTATATTTTATTTTGTTTAGATGTTTAATACTTAAACTGCAGGTAAATTTGAACTGTCTATCTCGTTAATAGGATGCTCAACGTCAGATTTTTTTCTTACAATTTCTTGAACGTGCTTCTCAAGATTTGTTTCTTTATTTAAGTTTAAATTTGAACTTTCGTAGATAATCCTCGATGAAACTGGATTATGTATAGGTGAATCAGTAATTGTAGTACTAACGTTTAAATCAGTTCTACCGCCTTCCGATGTTAATTTTATTAATGCGGCTCTTTCCAGTTCTAATTGTCTAACGTGATTTTTCATCTTTGTTTGCGAATCGTAAACTAATTGTAATTCGTCTTCTAAAGATCTTATACGTCCATTTGCGTTTTGTAATTGTTCTAATAGTTCTAAATTTTGTGTTTTTAAACTCTTGATTATAGCTTGAGTTTGATGAAGTCTTTCAACACTATCTATTGTATTATCTTCATCACCTTCTTTCGAAGGACGGGATAATAACTCTTCTTGAAGCACATGGAATTCTATCTCATAACCATGTAATTGGCGTGCAATGTCCATTTCGAACGTCTGATTAAAAACCCTTTCCATTTGTATAATTCCCATCTCAGGTAGAGTAGTTTTAAGGAATTCAACTATAGTTTCAAGACTATTACATTGTTTTATTAATTCCCTGTGACTTCCGAGTAGTATTATGGCTACTTTAAGAACAACATCACGGCCTTCATGAAGTATTAAATCGAAAACTCGTGCAACAAAGCCTAATGGAAATTGAGAAGCGAAGAGAGTTAGAAACCAAGGGGCTGCGTAGAGTGCGGGAGCAATTTGATGTTTTTCCAAGTGTTCGTGCAAGTCGGGGTGCATATCGTGCAGAAGACGAGATAACTGGTACATTTGACTTTGTAATGCCATCATATCAGGTCTATATTGCCTCCTGAATCCCATATTGAACATAAGATATCGAAAAGTATCAAAAGCATCTTCCTCATCCATATGCATAAGTAAAACGCCAGCAACAAAACTTAAACCTTGGCAATAACCTACCTCTTTATCTAAAAGAGAATAGGCCTTAAGTATATTAAACAAAGCCAGTTGACCGGTGCCTAAATTCTTTGAGAAATACGGATGAGCGGGAAACGTCCGTCCTAAATCGATAAGAATAGAATGTTGGTGGGTAGTAAGCTCTTTTAATAAATCATAATAAGGTGTATTCATCGCCCAGGATGATTCAATTTCATTGTCTGTTATAGAGGATCGTCCTTGTAGTTTGTTCTGACTGACGAGTAATTGCCAAATATCGCCACGTAATTTGCGAGGGACCCCTATGTAAATGAAAGAATAAATAAAACTAAGAACTACAAAGTAAAGCAGAAAGATTCAATCAAATAACAGGCCTATTAACTACATATGCCTGTTTACATGTAGGCTATAAATAATATAATAATATATATAATGCGTGTATATTTACCGTCCCTAACAGCTTTTAGTAAAATGTTTCTAGCTATAGGCTTATCCTTTGGGAAGCTAAGCATAGCCGTCCATTCTTTTGTTACTTCCTTTAAGCATGGTGTGATCTCGTCATAATCCAATTTAAGCCGTTTAGCTTCAGCGGCATCCTGATGAGCTGTGTATTAAAAATATACAAAAAAAAGAAAACAAATAGCACACTTGTTAAAATCATAACAAAGAGAGGGATAGATAGATATAAATAGAGAGAGAAAGAGAGAAAGAAAAACAACACAACTATATACTGTATAAATGAACGCTTTTCCGTTTAATATTAATAAATATCCTTCATAAAAACGAAAACAGAATAAAAAACGCAAAAATCGTAGAGAAACAAAAAATAAAGAAAAATTATTATAGAAAATATAATAAATATTACAGAATAATTCGACGACTGAAGGATGAAATTCGTCTTTATATAACGATTCAATAGTTGTTTTCAATTTTGTAAAAATTATATTCAAATTAATACGTTTTCTCCTAATAATTCTTCCAGTATTGACTATTCGTATACCTAGGTATTCTGAATCCATTGAATGAAAGACTTTATAATTAATGTAACACATGTTCAAAAATTGCTAAAAACATTCTTTTTTTTTTATTTTTTTGTTTTTTTAACCAATGGATAAATGATGTAAAAGATATTTCTATATTCTAAATTTTTGTACGAATATCAACTAATCCCTTTCTGAATTTTTATGATTATACATAGCCTTAAGAATTATGTCAACTTTCCTCTCGTTTTTACCGTTTTTTGTTAACATTTAGTTGAGGATTATACGGTATATAAAGACTATCACCTGTTTCTATATGTCGAAAGTCTTGTTGAATTTCTTCGCATTGTGGACAATGACCATCTCCAAGATATACAATAATTCCTTCACTATTGCTTAATAATAAAGGCTTACTCTCTTCGGTTAAATCGTTTAATGATCCAGAATTGGATTTTATAACCCTTCTATCTCTATAACTCGAAATTAATTCGGAATCTGTAGAGCATTTTCTAAGTAGTACGCAATCGTCGATAGAACTTTTCCTCCTTAACAAAGGTTTGCGTTCTTCTTCGTTTTTCTTTTCATCTAATTGCTCGCTAAATACAGGTGACAAAGAAACAATTCTTATTGCGTTTGTAAATGCTGTCATCCATTTTGATGAATTGGCAAATGACGTCTCCATTCGTATAGCATTCCAGCTCAAGAAACGAACGATAAATAGAAAAGAACACCATAGAAAATGCTTTATAGATTTTTCCAATATTACACAGCTGTGCATTTGTGTGCACTAAATATATACATTTATGGAAGAGAATTGCAGGCAGGCCTATAGTACCCCTATGCTAGCAAGTTGTTTTTTTTTCCCTATTCATTCGTACAACAAGATACGCTTACGTTTTGACACATGTCAATTGATATATGCATATACTAATATATAGTGTATATATACATATAAACAATACTTGTACATATAAAATTTTATAGCATTGCGTACAATATACAGTTTATCAATACGCATATATATACATATAGTATATACGTTCAGACATTGTATGTAAACTATATACAATATATCATATATATATATGCGCTGTTCAAATGTAAATGATGATTAATTGACTAAACACTTACCGCTAATTATATTATTTTGTTTTTCCATTCGTATCCACAATAAAGTTTCTAATATCGCCTTTTTGTTTAAAATAATTAAATAAGAAAATTAAAAAATTTGCTTTCATTAATTA
This sequence comes from Dimorphilus gyrociliatus, assembly GCA_904063045.1. Classification (NCBI taxonomy): domain Eukaryota; kingdom Metazoa; phylum Annelida; class Polychaeta; family Dinophilidae; genus Dimorphilus; species Dimorphilus gyrociliatus. The sequence continues at coordinate 2,070,843 of CAJFCJ010000005.1, forward strand.
ATTAATAAAAAACTTTTCTCGCACTTTTCTCCATCTTTTTCTCGCTCGTCTACTCGCATTTAATTCATTACCAATCGACAATTTCTCCACAGAACAATCATCTATAAAACAAACATAGGAAAGTGATATGATGAAACACTTTTATTGAAAAGTTATATACTGAATATGTATATATAGTATATATACAGATATATATATATACTATAGATATTCAATCGATTAAGCCTAAGTAATATACAAATAAAAGTACATGGACTTTTAGTATTTGAAAGCATCTATGCCATATTATACTTTGCATTCTAACCATTTAAACTAAAACTATCACGTGATTAGAACAAATTACTTTTAAATTAGTGACGGTTTCTTTTTTTATAAAATTACTGAATAAATTAACTAAGTAAAAGAAAGAAAACACAAAACAAACAAACAAACAAAAAAAAGTTAGATACCTTCTTTACACAGATTTGGTAATGTAACTGGTGTAACTACCGTCTGTAGAATACTAGTTCTCCAAGCCCTCTTTGAAGAGCTTGAAAACATAAAATGGTTACCATTAGCAACAACCGGCGTTGTTGGTTGTGACATGGCTCGTGTTATGCTATCAGGGGAAATTCCTTTTTCAGTGTCAATCTTTCATAAGTGATATCATTAATCTAATTAAGACGAAAAGTAACTTACAGTAACTTATTCGGCCTAAAAGTAGATCTACTCTTTAGAGTATTCCTATAAGAAAAGAAGAAAGAAGAAGAGAAGAAGAAAGTAGAAATGAAAAAAAAAAGTATATTTACTTACGATTTAGTCGAAATTTCGTCTTCAGAGCCGTCACTTTTATCCTCTGTATCACTTGCAATAATCCTACGGCCAAATCGATAGGGAAGAGTTCTACAACGTCGAACCATAATATCCGGCGAAGTATTCAAAAAACTTGGACGAGGTCTTAGATTTGCCGTTGGCTTAGATGGTGTTTTGTCCTCACTTTCATCAGATATTGAACGTTTTCGAACGCTTCCGAAGCTACTATCAAGTTCGTCTGAGTTTTCATTTCGATCGAATAGTTGAAATGGCTACAAATAAAGGAAGGAAAAAAAAGAGAGAAAAATGACGAAAATTTAATATCTCCATCAATAATAGGAAGAGAAAAAACTGGGGCAATTGAGCCTCTATTCTTTCAATATATTATGTTTTATTCATACTTTAGGTGGGCTTGTATCAGTAATATTATCAAGATTTTCGTGTAAATGACTTTTTTGTTTTTCCTCAACAAGATCCTTAATTAATGAAATAAGAACCGTCAAACGATGCTTCTCGTCCAAACTATTAGAGTTCTGTTTACGAATAATTTTCAATAATTTATACAATACATACATTTCCCATTCGACGGATAAAAAAATATAAAAGAAAAGAGACATAAACTAACCTTTAATTTAGTTTGTATAGTACTCTGTTCAATTTTACTTAATCCATTTATTATCTTTGTTAGTACAATTGATATTTCCTCTTGATTTCGTCCTTTATATATATTTTTATATGCGTTTAATTAATAAGTAATTAAATTATTGATTGAATATTAATATTATTTTCTTAATTAATACCTTGTAATAAATTACAATATTGCCCAAATCGATATATGGGACATCTAGTACATATATCGTTATTCTTTCTCCTCGACGATTCGTAAGCATTTTTAAACGCTCTTTGTAGTAAAGCCATTATATCTGTTACCTAAAAATATTAATATAAAATACTATAATACTATTAATTTTATATCAATATCATATTACTTACATTTTTTGCAGTAGCACATTGGAATACGTACATACATAATTTTAAATTTTGCGGTACTCTTGCAACAATTCCAAAATGGTTATCATTAATTTTACCCTAAAAAATTTACATAAACCGTTTACTAAAAATAGAAATAAAAAATGTTTTTATCACGTTTATTTACCTGTGTACAATGAGCTATATCTTTAAATTTTCTATTAAATTGTGCAATATTTCTATGAAGGTTAATACAACAGATTTGATCGTGTTGTATCTGAAAAAGCATAGTCATTGGTTTCCTACAATCGTTCATTTCAGACGATTGTATATCATCTATAATAATAAAAAAAAGTAATAAAAAAATTGATAGAAATATATGATTAATATAGTTTATGGATATATTTTTTTAAATGGATTAACTAAAGAAAAGTAATTAGATATTGTTATATAGTATTTTTTATAAAACCTTTACTCTCATTTCCACTATCGAATGACGAATCAAATAGGTCTGATGCATTTGATATATTATTGCGTTTTAAGTTTATAAATTCATCCAGATATTCACTACTAATATTCTTTGTCTCCAAAGGATCCTTTCCTATAATATATAGAATGTTTTATTTCAATATAGATATAAATATGTTAGAGTATTTTATTAACCGACGAATAGTACTTCGTTAACATGTCCTGGAAGAGGTTCAACTATTACTTTGTAATCTTGTTCAAATCTAGTTCCATCACCCAAAATTGATGTTATTTCTTTAATCTGTTTCATATTAGCAGATTATTTTGTTTGTTAAACAATAAATCTGTCAAAATACAAAAAAAATATTCAATTTATCTTAATACTCACCATTTGCGGTTTAGGTAATTTACATATATAACAATCAGAATCTGCATCGTTAAACGCCACAATAAAGGCAACAGTCGTTTCTTCGTTTGGTACTTTTTCGAAATAGACATCTTTTAATCCATATTCATACATAAATTGTTCTTTCGTATCCAATAATCGAACACTATTCTTGGTAAAATGAATACTTATCTTTGAAGTTTCATCATTCCGAAGACTAAGTTCACCGGCTATCCAATATAGGATAGATTTTAGGGGATAATGCTTTGATAGTGATGTTTTTCCAATATATTCGATATCATTAAAGGCCTGTATCACTTCAACATGATCCTTAAGACGGTCGGTACTGCCCACTAAACTAAAAAGTTTTCGTCTTCGTTGAGCTTTTATAATTTCTAACATAGTTTACGATTACTAATTAAGATTATTCTTAGAAAAATTCCTTAGCTGTACTTCTTCAACTTAAAAGGCTATTATTAGAATGTATTTAAGGAAAACTCCTAAAAGATTTTGCCACGGCGCCAACAGTTTCGTATTTATTTTAGCAATATATGACATTACTCAAAATAATTTAGATTATTTTATTATTATGATTATTAAATGTTAAATTAACATATGAAAAAATAATACAAAGGAACTTTCAACTTTATACGAAAACAACTTAACGAAATAGCAGACGACTGACCCTTATTTGCATAGCCGCCGCAACACCAGAAAGAATATGGCGAATGGTCAAGAGAGTACTACACGTTGGTTGCCGCTTGAAAGCAACCCAGATGTAAGATGAATAAATTTTTTATGTAATTCTTTAATAAAATAAATTTTCTTTCGTTTCAGCTTATGAACAAAGTAAGTTTTATCAAACTTTAACTAATAAAGCATGTTAATGACATAACCATCAGCAACTGGTTGCCAGAAGCGCTTTTTTTTTTTTTGTCATTTGAACAATCTACGATTAGTACTAATTTAATTTTTTAACAATTCACTAAATCTATATTTTATCAAGTTAATTCTTGCTTTTTCATGAAATTTGTTCATAGTAATATAATATTACTATCTAAAACTTCCGATTTTGCAATAGTTCATCCGATTATTGCCCAATACCTTATATTGTGCAATACAAAGACAATATCTACGAAAAACATTGAAATTATGATTATCTGAGAATTCGAGCAATATTTCACATTGTAATGCAATAATTATTCTGATCGAGATTTGATATTAACTAGTTATTTGATATAGTATAGTAATACTTGTTTTCAAATTGTATTACCCTTATACAGTATGTTGAAGAGCTGGGAGCGGATATGGGCGAGTATCGTTTCACAGATATTTTTGGATTCGACGCAGACCTATTATGCATGGTTCCAAGACCTGTTCTAGGTCTGGTTCTACTCTATCCTCTCACGGAGAAGGTAATTTGTTATTATAATTTGGCAACAAAATTTTAATAAGTTAATTTATACCACAAAAAATTCTTTTAGTCGGAGTCTGGCGAAATTGGTAAAGAAGATCAAAAATCGGATTTATATTACACAAAACAAACAATTGGTAATGCTTGTGGAACTGTTGGTTTGATTCATATTTTAGCCAATACAAAAGAAACCCTAAACATTAAAGGTAAAACTATGGCAATATTTTTAAATTTAAATAATTGTTTAATTTTAAAATAAAAGCTGACTCGATAATTGGGAAATTCTTGGAAGCTACAAAGTCAATGTCTCCTCAAGAAAAAGCCGTTTATCTTGAAAAGGATGAAAGCTTTGGTGCAACTCATGAGGTTATAGCTCAACAAGGTCAAACACAGGTTAGTTCGGATGTATATGATCGGACTATGTATACTATAACCATTATAATTAAACATTAAATGAAACAGTAGGCAAGTTTAGACAGTGCTATTTTGTACATGAAAAGAGCATCTCCGCAGAAATCACTTGAAAGTGAACTAGACAACTTGAAAATAGTAGACAAAAGTAGTAAAACTAGTGGAAATTGTATAACGCGTAAACTTAAACCTATATTTGAAAGCAAAAATAAGAGCGGTTCAATGAGAAGCAATCGTTCACCAAATCCACAACAAGACCTAAAAGTGACTTCATCCGAAAGTAGTATTGATGATGTCAGTTAACGTCTAAATCTAGTTATAAGAATATTTGATATAAAAAACTTTGGAAAATAATTTATTTATTGTAGTTTTCCACTTGAGAAATGTCTTAAACGATAACCTTAATTCATTTTGTTTATAGTGTCCCGGTAGAGAAGATAAGGTCGATTTGCATTTCATAGCTTTTGTTCACTCCAACGGAACTCTATATGAATTAGGTATGTGCTTATTACTTTTTTAATAAAAACTCAAGTTTCTTTGTCAATACAAAAGATGGAAGAAAGAATGGCCCAACTGCCCATGGTCCAACCACTCCTGACAATTTGCTTGAGGTAATGTCAAAAGATTAATTAAATATAAGGTCATAGTTTATTTGTAATTTTAACAGGATACTGTGGCAGTTGTAAAGAAGTTCATGGCCCGTGATCCAGATCAAATGCACTTTAATCTGGTGGCTCTAGCCAAGAATATGTAAAATTTATTTTGTATTACTCGGATACACAGCTTGAAAAATACACTTTATATAATTTGAGCATTCAACTAAAATTTATTTCGTGTCCTTAATATTGTAGAATATTATAAAAGGACTGACTTCAAAAGCAAACCTCACAACGATGAATCAAGTAATTTCAAAAGAGCATTTAATAACAAACTTGCTGTCAAAGTTTGGTAATACTCTCTATACGCTAACGTATCCTCTTAATCTTTGTTCATTCGTTTTTACATGTTTCACTAGTAGTATAGCAGCTATTAGGGTAAATAAGCTTGTGCTTGCTCCAACATAATAAGACATTCCGAATTCCAGAACTTTATTTTGGAACTTGAGGCCAAATATTACAATAGCACTTGTGTTCGACATAACTAAAATGAAATTTATAAATTAAAGAAGCCTATACCATTGTTATTTTTAGAACTTACAGGATAACACCAATGAGCCAATAATTATTTTCAGCATAAATCTATCTCTATGACAGCCCTGGCAGAATAAGAACACAAAAGAAAAAAGACTTGCTCCAACTATACAGATAAAACCTAAAATTGACAATGCTTGAACCGCATAGAACCAATCTGTAAACGAATAATTTTATTAAGCGTTATTACCATTTTGAACTTTTAATTTTTTATGAGCTTACAGTCTAAAACAACATATGGTGAACCATTAAAGATGCTGCTACAGTGTATAAAACTACAAGTTTGCCATAATCCAAATCTCGAGTCATTTGTTGAATTTTTAGTAATAAATGAAGTGCTTGTCATCCATCTTGTCGTAGAAAGTGATATACAATTTAATAAAGTACATAGAAATGTTGTAGAGAAGCCAACCGATAAAGGATTACAAATTGCCATAACAACACTTTTGTTAAAGAAATTTCACATTTCACGAAAGTTACCAATCAAAATGCTTATCATGTGACTCCAGTCACATGACTTAACAATTAGTACTACATCTATAGATACTTTTCAAAATGGCGCCTTTATGTCAAAGTCTCGTCAGACATTATGTATTACCCGGATATTTTTTATTTCAGTGATAGATGGCAGAAGATATTCTTTTACCAGGTTAGACAGGTGGCGCTGTTAAAGGAAGTGGGATACAGCAGAGGACGCTAGGCGCCATAAATAATCAACCTTAAAAAAAGATTTAATTTTCATCAAGAATGGCATCAGCCTGGGTTATAATTGGTCTAACAGTGACTGCTGTAGCTTTCGTGTGTTCAATTGTCTCATATACCATACCATTCTGGCTGAACGAATCGAACAGTCATTTGGGTTTATGGGCAAAGTGTAGGTATGTATCAATCATGATGTAGAGGGCTGAGACAGAGGGGTTATAAAGGGATATATATAAAGAAATTCTGGCAACGATTATCTATAATACTGATCATTTTATCAGAGGTCGGAAATTCGAAAGAGATTGGGAATGTGACTGGTACTGGGAAAATAACTTCAAGGAGGCCAAAGCGAAACCGAGTAAGTGAAAGTATTAAAAATAACTTTAATCATAAATATAAAGTAACCTTAATATTTATAATATTTCTTTTTTTTTTCAAACAGTATGGTGGCAAGCATCTATGGGCTTAATGGGTGTTGGCGTATTGCTATTGTTTATTACATTTCTTATAGGTCTAACGGCTTTATGCTGTTGTAAATCCGCCGTTAAATCCGGTTACTATATCTCCCTCTTTTTAATGCTGGCCTGTAAGTATATTAAAAAGAAAAAAAAACTATTCTGATTGAATGCACAAGTAATCAATCCTTAGATGAAGAATCTATAGCATGTTATAGAAAAAGCATGATTTGCATAAAGTTTTGCAGCCTTTCTTTCTCCTCATTATAAGTTTCATTATATTCTGTTTCGTTCACTCTATCTATTTTTCCTCTCTCTCTTTATCAATTATACATTCGTACCCATCTTTATAATTGAAATTAGTATTTTGTTTTTTTTTCTTTGCCCGACTGTTTCTTAAAAACAGGTATGCTACATATCGCTACCGCTGCTACATTCTACGGTTTTGGACATGAAAGACGAGCAATACTGAGAGAAGTGTTGGGTCATTCCTATTGGATCTGCGTCAGCACGGCTTGCCTCTGTTTTGTGGCGTTCTGTTTATATTTAATGGACGCATGTCGACACCAATATAGAGCTTTAAGTACCAAGGAAATCGTTTAATTTTTACGCTTTTTAATGTAAGTGTTCCTCCCCGAACGCCTTGGTTTTTTTTCTCCCCATTTACCACTTTTCTCTTTTTTTTTGACCATTTATTTTATTAGTTTACGTAAAATGTCGTTTATAGAACAACATTATTTCAACCCCTTAAAGGACTTTCTCTATCTGAATTATAAAAGCTTTTATATATATTGTATATATACTGTATATTGTTGTAAGTAGCTGTAACGAACTTTTTCTTTTATTTTAAAGTTATACTAGTGGCCATTGGGATAGCGTTGTTCGTCGTGAAGATGATGGTAATTAGAGGACTGGAAGTTAAAGACCTAAGTAAAAGTTTCGACTGGGCAGTATGGTTAGGAGTCGGTGGTGCATTATCAGCGCTCTTGGCTTCAATTCTCTTTACTTGCGCCGGTTGCGGAGCTAGTTACGAAGGTTATTACCGCGGCGACGTGTAAATAGAAAAATTTGGCACACACGGGGGAAAATATCTATCTCAAAATGGCTTTATATTTTTACTGTATACAAGAAAATATGTAGAATCTCTTCTCATTCTTTAAAAAAAAAGTTTTTTCTCTCATTTTCTCTTTTTTTTATATACTTTTTTATGTTTGTAAATTGTCTTTTCTTTCTTTCTTTTTACGTATATATATATATACATACAATGCGTATATTTGTTCTTTTGTATGTGTATAGTAAATTTCCTGATATTTTTGTTATAGAATCTCTAGTTTCTCAACGCAATATACTCGAATTTTTTAAGCTAATTTTATTAACCTTTTATTTTACAAAACTAATTCAGCCCGCAGCATTGAATTGTCTACTCAGTCCTGTTTTTATTCTGGATCCGTGCTATTTCTATACAAACTAGGTAACAGGTACTTTTTAAGAACGAAATCGGAAGTCCTCAAAGCTCCTTCCATTAATACTTGGCATCCACCGTCGCAATAATCGCTTCCGACCACATACACTTCGTGACCTTTAGCGAGCGGTTTTAGAGCTGATTTCATAGCCCTATGTGGTTGTATGCAGCGCTTCCAGACGTACTTAGCTTTCGAACCCCAATCGTGAAATAGAACAGCAGCTGATGAGTCGAGCTTTCTAGGATAAATGCAGCGCTCCAGCTGGTCCAATAAGTCTATAGAGAGTCTTTTTTTAAAAATATCCTGGCTGCTTCTATGTCTTGAGTAAAGTCCACGGAAATAATCGGCATCCACACCATCCACATTTATCGTTACAAGATTGTTTTCCATCTTTATAAATCTCCTTGAGGGTAAATCTGTCACGACAACATCCTTTATGAGAAGATCCGTTTTTGACCTAATAGCCGCTCCAAAAGCAGGGAAAACTTCCATTTTCGGTAATGGTACATGAGTGGTTTCTGCAGGGTCTTTACCGTTCATCCTCTGCATGGAAACATGATGCAGGGCATGAGGTGGAATGGCTAAGACTACCCGTCGGGCGCAAACTCTCTCAACACCTCCACCTCCTACGAAAGTTAAGTAGTAACGCCTATGCTTCCGGTAAATGCACGCAAGTTTACTTGCTAAGTATTTTTTTCGAATCGTGTCAGTCTTTAGATCCTGAGACTCTGTGAATTCTTTGAGCATTGCGTCTATTATTCGATTGAGGCCTTTCTTCATAAATTTTCTTTTGTCGTGTTTATAATTGCGATGAAAGTCGGTTAGAATTTGCGCGTTTAAATTACTAGTTAGACTGGAAAAGTATTCAAATCGCTCTCCAAACTTCCAAACATTATCAAAATTTTTAGGTTTTCTATAGCTACCATATTCACGCACTAAATTGCGGAAGCTTTTCAAAGAAAAAAAAAACGCTAATTATGATTATGAAAAAAATTACCAAAATTATGCTCTATTTTTAATATAATATGCATGATTATTATAGATAAATGGAAAATTTACCCAGTTTTAAAAAGAGGTACGCTTGAGAATTTGCTTCTCTTTCGATCCGTGCTATTGACAGTCCAAGTAGACAAGCGCCGAAGGATAGTTTCCGGTTGCAGGCTGACAGTCCCTAATCGAACATCTTTACAACGGTGGCGTTGGCTTTGCAAATAATAACTGCATGAGTCTGGGTTCGGTAGGAACGTGGAGAGCTCCTCGGTGAGGTTTAGAGCACGGATCAGTTTCATCAGACGTTCTTGCTGTGTCGGATCAAAGTGAGAGGCGCCAAACTCGAACCAGGTGGACGAGTTCGCCCTCACGGAACGTATTCGTCCACCGAATCGATCGGACGCCTCAAAAAGACCAATTTTTGTTCCTTTGCTCCCGCGCAGTTTGTAAGCGGTGTAAACACCACCTAAACCGCCTCCGATTACCGCCACGTCGAAGCATTCTGGCGGTCGTCGTTATGTGGCCGCATTTATTTAAAATTACCCCTTTATTTTATAATAATATGACTTACCTCGTCCCTCTATAGCTATCTCCTTTTCGTATTGCGACTTGTGAATCATAACTATACAAACTATAACTGCTATTGTACCAAAAATCATAGCGATCGTCATCAAAGTTTTTGCATGATTGGAGAAAAACTGACTAACAGCTCCCTTAGGCTTATTATCTTCCTCGTTTAGCGTCAGCATGTCGGCCGCCCTCGACGCTCTTTTTCCCAACGAAGGACCTCCAGTTATCTGTTGAACAAAGAGAAAGCATTTTTTAAGTATAAGGTCAATAAACTTTAGATTAGGAAAATTTCGAATTCAGGTCATTTCTAAATTAAATTTTACCGGATTTAAGGGCATAGTTACTGAGAGAGGTTGTAAGGTTGGATCCACTGGCCTTAAATGCTGTTTTTGCATGATGTCTAAGTTATATAATCGCAACTATCCTCTAAACTGAAGCGGGCTTGTTTACCGAATGTAACGAACGTTGTGAGGAATCTTTTAAAATTAACCTCCCCCCCCCTTTTTTTTCCTTAACTGCGCCACCTATTTCGAATGGGTGCACAATCCTTATCTGTTTGTCAAGTCTATATTAGACGTTAACCGGTCAATAACGTTCGAGTATATATTAACAAATTCTATAACCCTTATGCTCATTATCATTCAATAATTTATGATATTCTGTATACAATGTTTGCAAGTCTTTTCTATATTAATTGACAAGCTTAATTTTGTCTTTCCTATTAATATATTGATTTACTTGAAAGTATAAAAAAGCTGTAATATTCCTAAATCTAGGACATTGCAGCCAGAGCTGCAGAGTCTACCATTGCAATACTAATAAGCATTGGTAAATCGTTCTGCCTTGTGCATCTCTCGTTATCTTACTCTTGCCTATAACATTTACTTTTTTTTTCTAAAAAACCTCTTCGCTGGTTAAATATTGTTACGAAACTTTGCCAAAGTAGCTTATAGTCTATAGACATTGATCGACAGATCAACAAATCCTTACCGCCTGGAAATCTCGATGAGCTGCATCAGGTGCAATGACGTCATGCGCACGCAGTACCATGTGACGCTAACGACGCTGCTTTAGTCGGCATGCGCGCATATATATTCATATATGTTAGTAAAAGCGTTTTTTAAAAAAGGACCAAAAAATTTCTGGCAATCTTTAATCTTAATTAGATTGGCGCATTAATTTTATATATAAAGAGCGTAAAACTTATTTCAATTTGTAGATCTATGGAGAAATTTTCGTTTGATAAAAATAAACATTTTTTCTCTTCTATAAGATTATTAGGCCTACATATTTGTGCAGTTCGCCTAGTTATCGTTATCAAACAGTCTTATCACTTCTACCAGTCTCAAACTGGTGCTAACAGTACTGAACTAAAGTCGGTTGATTAGACACATTAAACTAGATATAGTCAATTAGTATTTATTCCTTGGGCCAAATATGTCCAAAACGACTAAAACAGATAGCCCGACCCATCATCAACTTGTGGAGAGAAAGAGAGTAACAATTCAAGCTCCTGAATTGGAGGATGAGGTGGATCCAGCTGAATCAAAGACCGGTACGGTGGCAAGCTTATTAATATTCATTAATACAATTACTATTATAATTAATAATTATTTTCTGAAGTACTGTTATACTTAAAGAATAGTTTCTCTAATAGAAAAGTGTAATTATTTTCTTTTATCAATTTAAAATAAAGTCTACAGGAGCTCGAAAAAAAGAAAAAGGAGGCTTCAATAAACTAGGATAAACTGAGTTAATTATTTACGCGCATAAACAAGGATATATATATATATATATATATATATATATATAAATTTATATACTATATATACGAATATTTTATTACATACACTCTCCTTTTTACAGGCCTTGGTTACACAGCTTTGACTAAACAGCAAAGGCATCTACTAAAATTAGTAGACGAGGGGGATCTATATGAAGTGGAAGAGTATATAAAGGACAATCCATCTTTAGACATTAATGGTATCGACTACCAGGGACGGTCGGCGTTAACGATAGCTATAGAAAATCAAAACGAAGAACTCGTTGAATATTTTATTTCCCAACCCAATATCCGATTCGGTGACTCTTTGCTTAGGGCCGTTAAAGAGGGTAATCTATCGGTGGTAGAGACGCTTATCGATGCTCAGGAAAGGTAGTTTTTCAGAATACTCTTCAAGATATATTTAACCAACAAAAATCCACAAGCATAGACAAACTAGGAATATGGCAAACAATTTATAATTAGGATAGTGGAACATGCTAATTTACTAATTTATTACACAACATAGATAACGTAAAGATCATTCTTTTGTTGATTAGACTGATTACAATAGTGTGCATAGGACACTTCAAAACATATACAAAAAACCAAAAAAGACAATTGATTGAATAGGAGATAACAATAAAAAATTGACAATTCTATCTAATTTTTTTTCAAGTATTTCCTCTTTTTTTTTGCTAGGCGTACCAAAATGAATATCAAGGAGGAACCGATAGAAAGTGCTGAATTTGCTCCTCATATAACACCGCTTCTTCTTGCGTGTTTAGAAGATCATTTTGAAATTGCTAGATTCCTAATGTCACGTGGTCACGAATTGAAAATTTCTTCACCATTAGATTGTTAGTATAATAGATATGTAGATTTCTTCTTGTCAATTATTAACTATAATATTCAATCTAAAAGACGAAGTGGTTGATGAATACGCTGAATATGGAGAACGGTTGGAAGATTCAAGAGCAAGAATAGATTCTTATAAGGCATTATCTAGTAGCTCCTATATGATGCTTAGCTCTGAAGATCCTGTACTAAATGCTTTTCGAATAGCTTATGAAGCTGACAAGATGACCGACAAGGATCCTATATATAAGGTTTTATTTCGTTATATACTATATATATATATAAATGCCATCATTCCTTATATATTCTCTAAAATCAGGAAACTTTGATGGCCATATTATCTTATCCACTGTAGATATACAGTGCATATTGATATCAACCTCTTCTATTTCAATTTTCCCCTCCTATACAGGATGATTATGAAGAAATGTCGGAAAATTGTAGGAAATTTTCTTGCGCTGTTCTAGACCAATGCCGTACTTCTGAGGAAGTTGCAATCATCTTATCCCAGACTCATACTAAAAAAGATGGTCTAGGAACGGGAACAATTTATCCTCGTCTATTTTTGGCTATGGATTTAGAAATGAAAGAGTTCATAACACATTCTAATTGTCAAAAAGTTATAGAAAATATTTGGACCAAATATCATCCAAATGTCATGTGGTACTCACCATTATGGAAACTACTTTATTTTACACCTCAAGTTTTCCTATTGCCATTTATTTATTTAATCTATATTTTTGCGCCTTGCGCATCTTTTCTCAAGTACTGGCAGGCACCGATGAATAAGTTTCTGGGTCATCTAGTTTCCTACTTGGTTTTTCTTTGCCTTTTGTTCGTTAGTGTTATTAAAGGTGGAGATCAAGTAGGAAGTAGAGTACCGAATTTAAACGGAGGTATCGACATATGTATTTGGCTATGGGTTGCTGGTATGATATTTGAACAAGCGCAAGTGTCGGTCTTTAGCGGAATCAAGGGCTATAAAAAACAATGGTGGTTAATATACGATTTAGTTATGCAAATAACGTTTGTCATATCCTTTATTGGCCGTTTGGCAAGTTTCATCAAGTCCAATGATGAAGGCGCCGCTTACAGAGATCTAGTTAGAGACCTATGGCCATGGAATGATCCTCAATTAATTTCAGAAGCATTCTATTGTTTTGCAACTGTCTTAGCATTCGGAAAATTACTGTATTTTGTTCAAGGAAGTAAAGTACTGGGACCTATGCTATTGTCACTTAGTAGAATGATGTACGATGTATTTCAAGTTCGTAATTTATTTTGATAAATTAGAACAATTAATAGAGATGGATATATCATTATCTTTTCCTCTTTTTCTGTCTTTTCTAGATGCTATTTCTCTTCGTACTGATTATGTTTGCGTTTGCAACAGCAATGGCTAGAATGAGTGGCTACTATAAGGATTCAGCAAGAAAAGATGCTCCAGACGGTGATGTAACAAAACAACCTGATGCATTCACAGATTTTGGTTCATCTTTTAAAACATTATTTTGGAATTTATTTGGTTATGGAGAACCAGAATTCGCTGATATAGTTGTTTCCAACAACTGTACTTCCACTATTAATTGCAACGTTTGTATATTAAGAATGTTGTAAAGGAACTTCAATATCTAATGAACCTTATTACCTTAGGTAAACAAGCATAAATTTACTGAGGGCTCGGGTTATTTATTGTACGGCCTCTATCATCTACTAGCCGTAACAACTATGCTTAATATGTTAATTGCTATGATGTCGAATTCCCTAAATCATATTCAAGAGAATGAGGACAGAGAATGGAAATTTTCACGTTCTAGATTATGGATAACATATTTAAATTATCCTTTCCTTCCTCCACCCCTTAATCTGATACCATGTCCAATAGAGATATATCATTGTTTCAAATGGACAACCAAATATGTTTGTGGTAAGAACGACTCTGACGAAGTTGCAAAATTCTCCCAGCAAGTAAGTAATATTATATTCATTATATATAATTTCCTAGGAGCTTAGTTCTATTTAAATAATTTAGGAGTTTTACTCAAATGTTTGCAAAAATCCAAAAACTCTGAGAAGGCTATCCAGTGATATTTGTTCTTATGTTACCAACCTATATTTTCCATTAGTTATACATATAGCTTTGTATTTACTATATACAGTATATCTACATGTATATATATATATATATATATATATATATATGACAATTATTTCCTGGTTTTCTCTATTATCATTACAGTTATCTATCTCATTTTTCTTAATGAATTTTATTTACAAAAGTTTTCAGGAGGGGTAAGTTGAATGTCATTTTTTATTAATAGTTTAATAAGCCTATTTCTTTTATATTTCTCCTCTCTTTACTATTAATCATCCATAATTATTTCAAGAATGTTTCTTTTACTTTACTCCTATCTTACTTAACCTATTATTCGTTTTGTTTCTTTTTTTTTCTTTATCTTCAACTAACTCTTCATTATAATTATCATTCAACATTGTACTTTATCTCAATGTTTGAACTTGTAGTATATATAGTATAGTTTTGGTGTTTTGCCTAAACGATATTGTTATTAATTTGCAGAAAGGTTGCTATTTTGAAGACGAAGAAAGACGTACTGAAAAGGCAGAGCTGAAGCAACAATACTTAGTTCGATAATTAGTTAAAAAATTTCCTTATCTTATTAATATAAGCAAAATTTTACAGGATCTACTTGGACGCCTCTCTAAGCGATATTGGGCGTCTCAGGGCGACATGTCAAACATTGATGAATTAACTCCCGAACATTTAGAACAAGTTAAGATTGATATTGTTAAGGAAATTCAAAAGTTGCAGTTGTCCAAGAGTCGTGCTCAAAGTCTAGCTGTAAGTTCTAAACACTTCAGAATAAATGGAATATAAGTTATTTATTTCGTTTTCAAGGCAACTCCGATTCTACCAAGGCACACTATTGATTTAGCTACGTTAAACCACAGGCTATCGTAAAAGGATCTAAAGCGATTTATGTTTTCTGGCTTAAACACTTTATGTATGTTGTTTCTTAGTATTTACATATATATATATATATGTATGCAGTATATATATATAGTATATTAGTATATTGTGTATAATTTAATACAATTTTTAACAAATAAAATGAACAAAAACAAACAATATTATACAAAAAACCAATTTTACATTATATCGTCCTGTGGAATTGCTACAAAAGTCCTTGTATCATCGTTTTCATCTATTTTAGTTGGTCGTAATCGAACAGAACTAGCATCTTTAGATTGGCAACCAACATTTTTAAACTCTTCAAAGTAACCGTCATTTGACCACATAGCGTCAATCACAACTTGAAATTTCGCCATTTTATAACAAAAATGTTTCTATTGGGAATGCAAAGTTAAGTAAAATCCAAATAAAAGGCCTTTTTATTACTTACCAAAAGTCTCGACTGTTGCGATGTTAGTACTTCACCTTTCTTACAGATCACGTAGTCTTCTCGCAAATTAATGATGCCTAAAAAGAAACGCATTAAGAATTTTGGCTTATGACATTGTTGCAGCAAATAGTAAAATTTAGGAAGTATCAGACCTATCATTTACACCCTCATAGATTTCAGGGTTAGGCTCAAGTTTTCGTCATATTTAGTATAGACTATTGAAAATGCAATGCATAGAAAAAGCATGCTTACCTCTTACAAGTTTCGTTGGAAGACCTAATTGACGCAGTTCAGGTTCCATATTGAAAGGGAACATTTCTAATGGACCTTCTTCAAGTGAAACGGTTTGTTCGGCTAAATTTCCCGCTCTAGCATAGTCAGCTTCAGAATAATTGGTAAACCATTTAAGAACATCCTCCTTAGTTTTATTAGTAAATAGTAAACCCGTTTGCCCTTTCAGACGTTTGGATATAAGATGTACATTTGGTTTATAAGCCTCTTCTTGAACACGTCCCAAAGCAATACTCATAACCTTATTCTTTCCGAAGCAAAATTTACTACCTTTCCATTCTAAACGAACGTCTTTTAAAAGACCATTTCGCATATTGGCAACGGAAAATGTAAATACTCTTTCATACTTGTCAAGAGCTTCACGGATCTGAGTCAGAAAAGAAGATTTTTATAGATATGAAAATCATGCTGCTTTTCACGAAAATAAAAATGCTTACATTCTCTATTAATTTTCCTTTTATATCTGTTCCTTTCTTGGCCGTCTGCGTAAGAGACACTGTAGAATTAGAAGAATTATTATTTAAAGATATTTTTGAAATATTAATATAATAAATTTCAAAAATTACCTTTACGATCTCTCTTCGACCTCGGCATTTTTCTAATTCCGACCACGTGAATTACACCGGAACCGGATATACAGAAAATGCAAGTGAGGCACTGTGGGAAAGGTTATTCTAATTGATTCTCGTCTCAAACTGTCTGACGGCTTTTTGCACTTATTCAGTGCTTATTTCTCACCTACGTTATTCAGCGGCTCTTCTTGTTAAATCCAAATTCCTAGTAAGTATATCTTTACTTTACCTACATATTCTTGGTGCTTAATAGCAAAAGCCGGTGCTTGTCGAGCCGTTTTGCGGCTTTTTCCCTGGTAACCGTGTGACGTCACAGTCCCGAGTTAAAATGAGTCATTGTCTAGATGTCATGATGCTAATAAAAGCAGAGGTATTCTAAAATGGCCTGTATAAGTTGATTTTACGCCGCCATTTTGAATAATTGTGAAGTTGATAGTCTAATCTCATTGGTTCTATCGTTGCTGCACTGCGCCTATTTATAGACGAACTATTTACTTATCGACGGTAGGAACTGCTGAATTCCTCAGGTTTTTACTGATTATTTTAATAACTCACACTGTATTTTATATCTTTTGTTTCCGTTGCTCCATGTAAGCTTGTTGTTGAAAGTCAATTTTGTTTATGGCGCGAAACCATACTTAAACGCGCAATAATACATGCTATAATTGTAGTTCTACAGTGTCCGCCATATTGAATTCAACCGATTTCGCCAAAAAAATTTCATAACTGATCTCTTCTCTTTTACCATTTCCCTCACGCAGAATCGAGAATGAGTACCGAAAAGGATGATCTGGTCCAAAGGGCCAAACTCGCTGAACAAGCAGAAAGATACGACGATATGGCTGCAGCCATGAAAAAGGTAACGGAACTCGGAATGGACCTGACTAATGAGGAAAGAAATCTCCTCTCGGTTGCCTACAAGAATGTCGTTGGTGCGCGTCGCTCATCGTGGAGAGTGATTTCGAGCATTGAAGCTAAAACTGAAGGCAGCAAGGCCAAGCAGGAAATGGCGAAGCAATACCGCGAAAAAGTCGAAGAAGAGCTTCGCGACATCTGCAACGACGTCTTGGTGAGTAATCCATACCTGCTTTTTGTTCCTGTTGTGTGAATTCAATCAAACCAAAAAATATGGAAGTTAATTGTCTTTACTAATTGTCTGCCCTATCTCGCTTTCTATTCCGCCTTGTTATAAGTGCATGCGTATTGACCGTTTTTTCGAACAGGCCTTGTTGGATAAGCACCTGATAAGAAAAACCAAACCCGCAGAAAGTCAAGTGTTCTACTTGAAAATGAAGGGAGATTATTACAGGTACCTAGCTGAAGTGAATAATCAGGGAAACAAGGATGAAAAATCGGATAAGCAAGGTTAAACACGTTTTTAGAAACGATGCTTGGGGACTGCACATACCCGCGTGTTGCCAGTTGACATGGATTGTAGTAGATCATTGTATATATCTCTTTAAAACAGGGTCTGCTTGAAAAATTTCTCGTTCCAAAGTCGAGCAGCGCCGAGAGTAAGGTCTTTTATCTTAAAATGCAAGGAGACTATTATCGGTATTTGTCCGAATTTGCTGAATGGGATAAAAGTACCACGCCTAAAGATGATTTATCTAAACGTTTATGTAAGTGTCAGATGATGTGTGCTTACTCCCAAAAAAAAAATCCTGACCAATTAATATCTAGCAACTGGCAACAACACTATAAAACTCTTTAAGAATTTTAAGTATTTTATAAAGTAAATAATGTTATCACAGACGTGATAGACGCTTCAAAGAAATCATACGAAGAAGCTTTCGATATAGCTAGAAGCAACATGCAACCGACTCATCCGATTCGGTTGGGTTTAGCGTTAAATTTTTCTGTGTTCTATTACGAAATTCTTAACGCACCTGATATGGCCTGCCATTTGGCAAAGCAGGTAATCGCGAGTTTTGGGCGTCTAATACGGAATGTGCATGTCTCCAAACCTAGATATACGAGATTAATAATATAGGTGATTGATAACGCTTTTTTGAATTAATTTCAACAGTGATGAATGAAGTGATTGACAATTCTCGTAGTGCTTACCAAGATGCTTTTGACGTAGCTAGGAAGGAAATGCAGCCTACTCACCCCATCCGACTCGGCCTTGCATTGAATTTCTCAGTATTCTATTACGAGATATTGAACAGCCCAGATAAAGCATGTGAACTAGCGAAAAAGGTGTGTTTTCAATTTACTAACTTGTTTTATTTGAGTTTGAAATCAAAATTTACCCAAAAATGCTTTGTCTACCTATTCTAACATCTTTTTCAGGCTTTTGATGACGCTATTGCCGAGTTGGATACATTGAACGAGGATTCGTACAAGGATAGTACATTGATCATGCAATTGTTGCGTGATAACTTGACCCTGTGGACTTCTGATACGAATCAGGAGGACGGAGATCAAGGAGATGGTGGTGACAATTAGAGCCTTCCATCCATTCAGTTTAGGAACTGAGTCTGTGTGAATGTATGAGCGTACGTTTTTTTCATCCGCATCTACCGAAAAAGTTTATCTTCATCTATTTGTCTGCTTGTTGTAATAATATATGAAAAAAAGGTGTTGTATTGGCATTCTCTATTGCCGGTGTGCGTACAATACATTAAATGCTATGATGAAAAAAAAAACACATCATTTCGTTTTACAGCCCGTAAGAATTTTTGTCATGATTTAAAATTGTACGTTACTTCGTTTTTTGTAATGACGATGAACGTAGATACATATATATCTTATATATATGGTTCATTTCGATTAAACGCAACCAGTGTTTTGTTATTTAATTGGTTTTTACTAGTAACTACTCGATGCTATAAATCTTAGCTGTTCATTGAGGCTGTTTTGGGGGTAATTTCAAATACATGTAACACAGACAAGTACTTCTTCCTTCAAAAATAAAGCTTAGTGTTTTCATTTAGCATTTAATTATCGCATATTTTTTTTGTTTCATCCTCAATATTTTATTACGGTTTTCTTAAGTAAAAGAATAAACATCTGGATCTGATAAAAAAAGAGTAGAGAAAAATTGACCGAAAACATAGTTTGTCTTGCCATTCGGCTTATATCATGTGATGGAAATTAAATAACAATCAAGCTTCTGTATAATTAAGCAATATTAATTCTCTATCTCAGTATTAGTTGGCGGTCTATATCACCTCTCGTATTCTTTGGTTGTAATTAATTTTTAGCAGTTAAAATAAACATTGTATATCGACTTAATCGCTCTACTGTTCTCTCCCTCCATTTGTCCGTGTGTGTAATTATTAACAATCTAGAAAAAACCAGAGAAAAAAAGCCTTTTTGTTCGCTTTTTTTCTCCATCGTATTAGAATATTCATTATTTGCATATTTTACGTATATTATATCAATATTTATTTATATTTTGTCTAAGCTTTCTCCCGCTATTCCTTCTCTTACCTTCTAGACCGGTTTTTTAATACTAATGAATGTCTAATGATGCGTAACGCTTGTCTATGGCCCTTGTCCTAAAGTCAAGAGTTTGAAATAACCTTGAGATGACTGGCTGTCCTTTACGAAATTTAACCTCAGATAAACTGTACGTTCATGAATAGTATATGTACTTCTAATCAACTCCTTGTTACTTTCAACCTCAGCAGGAATTGACTAATGTAGTCTTTTACGTGCGGGTTTAGACCTTGGCAATGTACCGAAATGTATTCTTCCTATTAGACATCAATATATTATACCAATTATAGCATTTACTAATGTACTGTTATATATATTTAGTATAACGTTTCTTATAACAACGCCAGCGCGTTAACCTAATATTTTAAGTTTGTCACCATATTACAGACGGAATATCGTGATTGGAATTCGATTTTATCTCATTCTTTGCTGCTTAAAATATTACTAGTAATATACATAACATTGATATATAGGCCGTTTACCTGATAATATAATATGAAAAGAATGTATGAACATCATAAAACGATATCAGCTTGTTTTATCTATGAATTTGTAAATGAATTTTTTAAATTATTTATACAAGTCGTGACGTCTGGAATAGCTCTCTTTTTTTTTGCAATCGGACAAATTATTGTAAAAAAAAAAGCCTTGATATATCGATATGGCCGTTTAAAAAATCGGTCGAAATCGATATGGGACGATCCGATATTCAAGATATAGGATAGAATCTCCACTTTCATTTGAATCTTTTTTTTCGTTTGCCGTAAGATACAAAATCATGTCAACCTCCTCGCGAGAAGCCTTGGAGGCTATAAAGAACGTATCTGAATTACTAAATACGGGTTTGACGTCTGAACAACTGGTCACTTGTGTGAAGTTAATAGAAGAAGGGATTAATCCGGAAGTGCTTGCTAATATTGTTATTCAATTGAGAACGGCTACTGAAGAAAGCGGTGTCGACAGTGTATCTCAGTAAAAAATATAGAACTGACCCTAAAATTTTTACAAATGAAAGGAAAAAACGAAAAAAAAACAACTTTTTATGTATAAAAGTCTTAGATTTCCTTTTTATTTAATCAAAAACTTGAATAAAATATTGTATGTTTTTTTAAGTCGCCTAAATTGTATATTTACATCAATGGACATTTTTTTTTACCATAAGGGACACTATATTTTATAATATTTGATTTACAGCTTATATATGTATGTATGTATGCTTGTGCGTTCATAAACACTCATTAGAATCATACAAAACAAATACTTGACATAAACAATGGCGCTAAATACTGGTATTATTATATCCGTAGTTTAAACACTATCAAGCAAGATAACAATAAAACATTTGGCAGTGTTCACAGTTTCATTAATGAACAATAGAAAGTATTAACAATATAGTAATTTGTATTTATATCTATGGCAATACAGATCTAACATCATATATTAATTCTCTTGCTATTTTGATAGTTCAATAAAGGGTTATATTGATTTTATATAGAAAAAATTCTAGCAGTCAGCATTTTTTTATATAGATGATATAAGTAACGCAGACAGAGAGAGAGAGAGAGAGAGAAAACGATATTCTAGAAAATTCCCTTTCGGTGCTTCTACGTAGAAAAGTGCCTCTAGCGATCATAATTATTTGTATCTTTTTTAAACGTTCTAGCTTTTAAAAAACCCTCTTTTCTCTGATTCTTTTATTAATAATTTTCTTGTTTTATACTCATTATACATTATATTCACTGTAAATATATAATTTATTGTAAGGGAAAGGAAACGGCGGGAAAGAAGGGTCATCTAGTTGGCTAGCTGTTTCTACTATACTTGTTTTATTATCTAATGCATTATTTAACAATACTTTCTATGTTAAAGAAAAAGAGAAAGTGATATACGAAGGGTGATTGCTAAACATAGAAGTTCATAAGTTCGTCATTCCCTTAGTTAGGAAGGTCACTGTTAGGTGATTTGCTTACCTCCTTCCGGAAATTAAGAAACCGGTCATCGATTGAAAATATAAAAGTGGTATATTTAAACCGGGACAGTAATTTAATGGAGTTATACAAATTTTCTAGCATATTTACGATTTTTGATCTTATTCGTGGGAGTAGGAAAAGTAGGAGGATATAATGGAGCAAATACAAAAGATCTATAGTAATAGCAAATAATATACTTTCAAAACAGTTCCCTAACTTCTTACTCCTGATGGATGGAATAGATTTTAAAATTAAAAAAAACCCCTCAATTCTTATAAATTAAACAAATAGGTCTTAAGGGGAGAGGAGAGTGAGAAAAAGAGAGAGAGAGAGAAGAAAAAAAAGAAAAAAAATGATAGGCCTATAGTAAAGAAAATGAGAGAAAAAAATAACACGTCTTCTAAGAAATTTAAAAAATAAAAAAAAAAACTAGTTTGTTTCTTTAAAATAGAAAAGAAGATAATATGGCGACTAATGTAACAGTTTCGTCTCCCTCTAAAGATAACAATATCCCGGTTCATGAATCTCGTGAAGTTAGTAACGTCGATCCGACGTCTATTCCCATTTCAGATAAGATGGTTAATGGATCGGTGTCCGAAATACATCAACTTGTAATCAAGAATCGTAAGAGTCGGTTGATAAAATTAATCAAAGGGGAAGGTCGGAAATGGATTGTTAAATTCTAAAATAAAGCAGCAATAATAATAATACGTCTTTAATTTCTAGATTCTTATAAAGAATTAAAAAACAAATACGGTCAAACTCCGCTATATTGTGCAGCTTACTTAGGAAGAGAAGGCTTAGTACGTTTTCTATTAGACGTCGGTGCTAATCCAAATGAGTAGGTTTCTTTTCATTTGTTTTTTGTTGTTATTGTAATTTTAATAGTTTTAACCTAAATGAGATTATAAAAACAGGAGAAGTAACGATAATAGTACTGCTGTTCATGCTTGCGCATTCGGATGCGATTGTTCAATCATGGGAAGAATGCTGCAATCAGGAGCCGACTTACGCTTAACTGATGAAAGTGGGCAATTACCAGAATATTGGGCTAAGTGCAAACCGAAAGATTCAAAGAAGATGCTAAAATACTTAACAGAAACTTATAATTACGCTAGTCAATTAACAAGAGGGTTAAGACACACCAAAAACTCTGCTATTCTCCAATCTAGGTTAGTGTGGATTATTTGACTTGTCGCTTTTCTCCAGGGATTTCTTTTTCCCTGCTTGTTTTTCTGTTATAGTTTTAATAAATCCAAGCCAAAATACTCTTCTCTAACCTCTCTTATTGCTATGTTCTCACCGGCGAAAAAGGCAGTGTCCCTAACCAATTGTTCATCTGATATATCGAAAAGAACAAATAGTTATGGATTTGGAATTGTTAGTATGAGTTCTAATCAGATTTAAAAGACTATTCTCTATTATTTCCTTTTTCCTTTGAACAAAAACTTAGAAACGATCTCAAACCGCTAATTCTGGTATTCGAATAAGCGTTCCATTGGACGCCCCGGTTTTTAATCGAGATGACTTTGAGGAAGCAACTGAAAATCCCATTATTTACAGGAATGGATATTTTATGACGATGGAAACGTAATTTACACGTGTTTTTTTTCCTTTTTAATTAATTAGAGTACTGTTATTAATTATTTTTTATCAGATTAAAGTTTAAAGGCAAGATTAATGTTACTCTAAAAAGAATTTTTCGATCTAACGGAGCTAGACCTGATTATTTAATTCAAGAATTGAATAATATGTCGTTAGTAAACATTGAAATAATTGTTTTTAATTCATGATATTATCTTCTTTTTATTTAATTTAATAGCAAATTATTCCACAAGAATATATTACAATTGTTAGGCGTCTATCAAAGAAGTAATCTACACGAAATGGCACTAATATTTGAGCATATAGAGAATAAATCCTTATTTTGTCTGTTACACGAGGAAGGGGTAAGTTATTATCATATTTAGATAAATTAGGCGGATGTATCATATTAAAAGATTATCTGAATAGGAAAGAATTTTCGATAAACGTCAAATATATCGAATTGTAAAGCCTATATTGGAAGCATTAATGTGGGTTCATAGCCAGAATATGATCCATTGTTCTGTTACATCTCACGCTGTTCAATTAACCAATAAATATACAGCAAAACTTAGTAATTTTGAATTGGCAACTGATTGGTAAATAATTTGAATATTTTAATTTATGCATAAAATATTCACTATATATATATTAATTTTTTTTTAGTGAACAAGCTGAAAATCCTCCCGATAACTGGTGGAATTACTTAAGGGAATTCGATAAAGGTTCCACGCTGTTTAACTGGCTTGCTCCTGAATTATTGAGAAAACCTAAACGTTTCGATGAGAAGGTCGACGTATACGGGGTCTCCGCTCTTCTCTGGGAGATGTGCCATGGTAAATCAATTATAAATTTTTAAAGATTCTTAATTTATTTAGGAAAAATATTTTCAAAGAGCAAATTCCGTGGAAGAACATGGGCGGTGCAGCAATTTGTGATATAATTCATAATCAAGGAAAATCTCTAATTGATTATGTAAACGAACCTAACGTTATTGGATTTAATACTTTCTACTCATTTTTACCGTCTGGATTAGCATCTAAACCTCAACAACGTAATTTGACAATTGATATGTTATTGCAAGTTATCGATTCGGCTGAAAAGAACTTTCGGAGGGAAGATGTATTCACAACTGCGGAAGTTGATAATGAGTGCATATGACTTTTCTTTTTCATCATCAAATTTCACAATCTTATACCTTTCTTCTTCATAATAGATCTCATGTTACGTATCTTATATCTAAAGCACCGCTTTCCCTGGAAACGTCAAAAAGATCCCACACTACTAAAAGCGGAACTCCAACTGCCCATAAGTTGAATGGCCCTAATTGGTCAACTCCAAATTTGGAAAAAGATGTCCTCTTAATGCCTAGATCGAATGCTTGTATTAAAGAAACGCCACAAAAAGACTCATACAAATTGTCTGTAAAAAATTCGTCTATGAAATTGACAACTAATCCTACTCCATCTCCAAGATCTCCATTTCAAAGGCCTTCTAGTAACAACAATGCTAAAGACGATCTTGTATTTACACCTACAGACTCAGTAACCGATCTATCTAAAAGTTCTAAGGAACCTTTTAAATATTCATTTATGAATAGGTTTATCATTTAGTTTATAACATTAATAAATTCAATAAATTCGCATTGATTGATATATGACAAAACACAGAGTCCAAGCGAAGTGGAGCACTATTTCAGCTACACCTCGAACAAATGATAATAGAAAGGAACTAATGAAAGATCTCCTTCGAGAGTTAAAGACGAATCCCCCAAAGTTATCACCTCCCAAGAGTCCGCATAGAAATTTTGAGGAAACAAATCGAGTAATAGAAGCTTCTCGGTGTCCAAGCGGTGGGAAAAAAACATTAGGAATTATAAGTTCCAGATCGCCAAGGTAACCTTTATTTTACCTTTTCTCTTATTACAAAAAGAAAATATCCACACAACCTGACCTTTTCAGCACCATCAGTGTTTGTTCTAGTAGACCCGAGACGATAAAATCTAACCAGTCATCTTTAGTTAATGCTCCAAAAAGACCTACTAGTTTGTCTTTCAAACCGGCTAGTCATAGGCAAGATGGAATAAGGGAGTTAGAAGCTAGAAAATTAGTGAATAAATTACCTTCCCCTTACATGAGTTCTACTACAGGGGAAGGTGTCAAAGTCCCAAAAGCTGATTGGCAGGTAAACTGCGTAAAGGAACCTCTTCCATGCATCAAATTACTTGCAAAGTCTGTAAGTAAACATTTGCCTGATTCTCCTGCTAAGGTTCCTTTTTTCATTTACATGCTTAACATTCCAAGCATATCTTTCTGCATTCTTCTTTTATGTTTTAACCAATTTCTCTTCCTTTATACGCTAGGATGGGTCTGCCTGCAGTAAAACATCTCAAGGAACAGATTTAGCCTATTTAGAAGAAGATATTTGTCAAATTCTAAACCAATCGGGAAGTACTAATAATCAAAAGACCCCTGCTAATGAAGAAGATGGGTTAGACACGTTGATTAACATAGTTAATTAGTTTATTAATTAACTAAAAAAAAAGTAAGAGAAATATCTTTCCCCATTTTTCATTTCGCCTTCTTTTAGGGGGAAGATAAACGAAATATCAGCGAGTGAGAACGTTTTAAAAGACGGTTGTAAAGTGGGCAAGAACGCTTATAATAACAATAGTTCAGCCATTCAACAAAATAACGATAGCAACGATAAATGCCTAGATTCCCCTGAGAGTCCTGGAAAAGGTAGCTAACTAAAATATGACCGTTGAAATACAATGACTTTCAAATCTTAGGCTAAAAAAAACATTTATAGTATACGAATTAATTAAAAGAATCGAAGAAGAACATAATGTGTATTATCGTCTTAATTTTATTATAAATGACTCTTTTGGAAGTGACGATTATAATTTAAGTCTAGATATGACAAAAGTTGATTGAAAGAAACATTTTTACTTATATTGTATGAGGATAATATGATTTCATAAGAACTTAATACCGCTCATTAGATTTTACTATTATTGCTATGTTGTTTTCATACTTGATTAGTTTTTTTTTTGATTTTCTAAATAAAGATTTAAAAAGAACAAAATAAATTTTTTCTTTTAATTAGGAGAGTTGAATATTTAGATCTTTTTAATGTAAAAACTTTCACGCATTTAAAAATCATGTGTGGATTCCCTTCCTCGTCGATTTTAGATTGTACAGTAATAGGTGTGAACAGGACGCCAGTTTTTGAATCAACCGGAACTTCCGACGTTGAACTGCCAACATTTGAAAACATTTAAGCGGTTTTGCCTTTTTATTTAGTACAGATAACTTTTTAAGAAGAAGGTTAGCTGTAGAAAATATGGCAGATATAAGTAATACAGATTTAACCGACAATATCCGAGTAGCAATTCGAGCGAGACCGTTCATTTCTCGCGAAATAAATGCGAAATTGGACGACCAGTGGAATTGTCAGACAAATAGTGTTGTAAGTCGCGACAGATTTCATCAGTTTATGTTTGATGATGTGTTCGATGCAACCAAAACAACTAGTGATCTATACGGTGGTTTGGCTAGACAGATAGTGGAAGGGGCTGTTCAAGGTTAAAATTAAATATCTTTTTTTCTTACATTTTCACTGGTTTTAGCTATATAGTAATAAAGTACAAAATTTCCATCTATATGTATATATGCTAATACCTATGCATTTGTGTGCTTAATTATCTATAAATAGAGTTCTAAATTTTCTATTCTTATTTTCATATTCGGCGCTTTTATAGGATATAATGGAACAATTTTTGCCTACGGTCAGACATCTTCAGGGAAAACATACACAATGAGTGGTAGTGACAAACAAAAAGGAGTTATTGAGATGGCTGTGGATGATATTTTCTCCCTTATAGAAGAAGTTTATACAGATTCTATTTTTATACTACGCGTGTCGTGTATGGAACTATACAACGAAACGGTTTTCGATCTATTGGCAGATAGAAAGCTTGAAGTACGAGAGAAAGACAATAATTTCATAGTCAAAGATGTTGATGAAAAATATATTAGTTATCCTGAAGAAATTTTAAAATTTATTAAGGTGGCGAATGAAAAGAGACAAGTGGGTGCAACGGCTATGAATGATAAAAGTTCACGTTCACACGCCATTTATCGAATTGTTATTGAAGGCAAACAGGTATTTAGTGAAATTTGACCAAAGCGAAAAGACTTTGTTTCTTAATTTCCTTTAGGCAATCGATGAAGAAAGTCTCATTAAGGTATCTCACTTGAATTTCGTTGATTTAGCCGGTTCGGAAAATTGCAATAAATCAGGAGCAACTGGTTTGCGATTGCACGAGGGAGCAATGATAAACAAAAGTCTGTTTACCCTTTCTCAAGTCATTGCGCAATTAGTTGAGAATTCCACGCATGTTTCATATCGAGATTCTAAATTGACAAAGATTTTGAAAAACTCTTTAGGAGGTTGGATAAGCGATAATTTTTGTTTCATGTTTATAATCAACATATTATTTTTCTCTTTAGGAAATAGTCGAACAGCTATTATATGTAATATTACCACGGCGGAAAAGGATGAAACCTTGTCTACTCTTCGTTTTGCAAGCTCGGCTAAAAAAATCAAAAATCACGCTAAAATCAATGAAATTATGTCCGACGACTGTCAATTGAAAAGATGTCAGCGACAAATCGTTGATCTTCAAAAGCAGCTTGATGATTGTCAAGGTAACGACGATTTACGGTTGAAAAACGAATTAGAAAACAAGGAGCAGCAATTAAGGGATAGAGATAGACTCGTGAAAGATTTAGAAACGAAACTGGAGGGATATCAACGATTATTAGTAAAGTCTAGTCAAATTCCAACTGGAATATTTACGCCAAAGAAACAGAATCCGTTTATGGAAAAGAGGAATAGAAGGCAAACCTGGTGTCCTGGAAACGTGTTACAACCTCCTCTAAATGACCCGCGAAGAAGTGAAAAAGTTACTAGCCTAGGTCGACCAGCCGACAATACTATATCGGCGATAATAGAACAAGATGAGGATGATAGATTAGATTCTCTTATGAAAACACCGGAAACATTTTGTGAACATTGTAAACAATTAAATGAAAAGGTGCAACAATTAGAGATGGAGCTAAATGAAAAAAGTGAAGAATTGGAAGAAGTTAAGGAATCGTTTGAAAGGGGCCACCAAAGCTTTATGGAGTATCGTGACTTTGTCGCCATTGAGAAAAAGTTACAATTAGATGGTGAGATGGATGAAAATGTGAAAGGCGAAGAAGAACTTAAAAAGAAAATTACTGAATTGGAAGAAGCACTAAAAGAGCAAAAATCGACTCACGAAGCAAATATATGCGATATAAGAGATCAGGCATTAACTAAACTTGAAGAAGAAAAATTAAATATAGAAGGAAAATTTGAAAATATTATTAAGGCTGAACAGGACAAATACCATCAGAGGCTGCAGCTTGCCCTGGAAGAACTGGAGGAACGAGAAAAAGAAATTGAAAATCAAGTAATTTCCCTGGAAAAATCTAAAGAAGAACTAAAAATCAACCAAGATATCCTTAAGGAAAGAGAAACTTTCGTTATGGAATTGGAGAATAAAATGGCCGATCCTCGACATACTAAATCAGCGGCTGAAGAGCAGCAGGCAGAAGAACTAGAAGCTGTTAAATCTAAATTGAAAAGCACTATGGAAGAACTAGAACAATCTAAAAGGCAAATGAATATTCAAGAAGAAAGATTTAGCGATAATTTAGAAGATCTTGAAAATAGGGAGAAGCTAATTGAAGAATTAGAAGAAAAGATAACTAAGGAGCACGAAATCATAGAAATGGAGAGAATAGCCTTAGAAACCCAAAGAAATCAATTGAAAGGTGCACTTTGTGAGTTAGAGAATCGGGAAAGACTCGTCGAAGATTTAGAAAAGAAGATTGAAATTAAATTGGAAAGTGAAGAAATACAAAAATCCCAATCAGAAGGTATTCATAACAACTTAAAAAATGCCCTGGAAAACTGCAAAATTGAATTAGAGAATACAAAAATTCTATTAAAAAAAGCGAACGAAGATGTAAAGGAGTACAACGACCTAAAGAGTTGTTATGACAAGAGAGCAAAAGAAATCGATAATTTAAATAATAGTTTAGCAAGTAAGACCAAAGAGTTGGAATTGGCAAAAAAAGATCTTGGCGATGTGTCTGAAAAAGCTATTAATTATGAAAATGAAATTGCAAGTGTTAAGGCTGATTTTGAAAGTCTTAATAAAAAATTAGAAGAGTATCAAACATCTAATCAAACTTTACATGAAATAAGAAACGAATTCGATTCCTTGAAGGTTGACTACGACCGTTTAAAAGGAGAGAACATAAAACTGGAACAAACAAATTTGGAAGAGTTAAAGAAAAAGAGTATTGAATTAGAGGATATTAAGAGCAATTATGAAAATACATTAGAAAAATTAAAGGAGAAGGAGAAAACCATAGAGGAATTAATGAAGAGAAATAATGAACTCGAGTCGCTGAAACAATTAAAAACTGAGCAAGAATCGACTAAATTGGCTTTGAAAACTGCTTTAGAAGACTTGGCTAGTCGTGAGCAAGAATTAGAAAATTATAAGGCTAACTATAAATCGGCCGACCAAGTGGTTGAGAATCGTGTTCAAGATTTGGAAAGAGAGATTGATGAATGTCGATCGGAAAGGCTTAAGGCGGAAATGGAATTTAGCGAAATAATGAAAATGAAAGATAATGAATTGAAAACGATTAAAGAATCGACTAGAAAAGCTGAAATTGAATTTGAAAAAGAAAAGAAGACATCGGATGAGCTTTTGACTAATTTATGTACAGAGTTAGAGCAAGTAAAAGAGGATAATGCTAATATTGCAGAGGAGAGATTACAAGAAACAAAAATTCTTGAAGAATACGAAACAGTGGTAAGTGGAAAACATTTTAATTGAATTTTTTAAATTTGAAATCTTTCCAAAGGTAATATTATTGATAAATTACAGATACAAAATCTTAAAGAAACGGAGCAAACTTTATTAAAGGCCAATGAAAGTTTAGAAGAGAAATTAATGTGTGTTATTCAAGAAAATGAAGAACTTAAGACAAAGCATAATGACAAAGACCTTAAAGAAGCTTATAAAGAATTTGTGCAATCATACCGAGACAAAGATGTTTGTATAATTAATTAATTCTATTTTTTCTAATATAAATTAGATTTTCTCTAAGAAGATTTCGAATGGATTTAACGTTTATTTTTGTATAATGAAATTAGTTTATTAAGTATTAAGATATTGTCTAATCCGACTTTATTAATTGAAAACAGTTGGACGATTGTACATCAGATCAGAGGATTAAGAAGCTAAAAATGGAACTCGAAAAGAAGGATGAAGAGCTACATAAAAATGATAATACAATAAAATATTTAGAAATGGATAATAAACGATTAATGGACGAATTAAATAAGTTAGAAGATGAATTTAATGAGAAAGAAGCTGAGTGTGATCGTTTGTTAGAATGTACTAATTTGGGAAATCCTGATAATATTCAAGAGGAATTTGATCTTATGAAAAATCGTTCAGTTAGATTGGAGAAGGAGAAAAACGATTTAGAACAAAAATTAGGATCTTTAGACAAGTAATTCGACTATATTATTCTTTATTAGTATATTTTATAACTTTGTATATATCTTGTTTCAGATTGAAAAACGAATATCGAACAATAAAAAGTCAATTTAGCCTTTTAGAGAAAGAGAATAAACGACTGGAAGAAAAAATGAGCCATTTCGAAAAGTAATTTATTAAATTAATTAGCTTTTTTCTTTTATTACCAAACGGAAATTATTAATTGATTTATACTTTTTTACAATAGTCTTAAAAAACAAAATCAAGAATGTAAAATAGAAAACGAACATCTCGGATCAGCCTTGAGGACACTTCAAAAACAAGTGCGTAAATCGCTTAACGACAAAGCTGAATCATCTATATTTCAAGAGCCGCCTCCTCCGCCACCTCTAAGTTCGTCATCATCCAACGACTCTGAATTGCGTAAGCAATTAAAAGAAAAGACAACCGAAAATGACCGCCTCAAAGCTACTTTAGACATTTTAGAGTCGAAATATCGTAATTTCAAAGAGCAAGCCGCTAAGCATATGGATTATAACGAAAGAAAAAAATTAGCTGATTTACTTAATACTCCAGTGCCGTCAAAAGTAAAACGGCACAAACGTTTCTTCTCACCAGCCGCTGAAAATGAGGAAGATGATGAAAAAATGAATTGTACTGTTGTGCCGCCTTATAGTAAAATGATCGATGGACCAGACAAGATAAACTGCTCTCAACAATAAATTTAAATATGTTTACTATTTTAAAACTAGATTTTACGTTTAGAATGCAAAAATACATTTTTTTATTACTTTTTTATATATATTTAGGTCTACGAAAGTCGTCATACTGTTCTATATTGTTACTACATTTTTTTTACGTAATTAACTCCGTAACTAACGAATGAAAGCTTGAATAAAAACGATAAATGTTGAAAATCTATACTTTAAATGTTCAATTTATTTAATATTTTTTTCAATTAAAAAGTATGAATAAACAGAATAAAGCCATATTTAAATAGCAGTTTAATATAGTTGTTCTATTTATCTTTCATATCGAATTTTATTAATATTTTCTCCAATTTTTTTGTCTCTCCATCTTCTTGTATTATTCTAATTATTATTATTATTATTATTATTATTTAATTAGTAGGCGTTTAATTATATCTATGATAAGAGTTTTTGTTCGTTTAGATAGTGTTGACACCTGCAATACGTACATATGACCTTCAACTTGAGGATCGAAAGTAGGTGAGAGCATTGTAGATAGTATGTTTTTAAAGGGCGAATTCCTGTAGCGTTGTGTAAAACAGGAAGAGATTTTACAACTTAAATTATCAATAAAACAAGAAACAATGAAATAAGAATTATAGTAGAAAATATAACTAAACAGTAAACATTACACGTAAACTCGGAAAACGTGACCTTTTTTCGGGATTCTGCATTGATATTTTTGTCAAGAGACACTGAAAATACTAAAAATAAAAAAATTATTGATTTTATTAATTGAATAGTACTTTAAAAATTAACTTATTCTTTAATAATACTTTTAAATAAACTTTATTGTTGGAAATGAAATTAAATAAGAATTCATTTTTTTCTGTCAAAAGATGGCGTTATGCCTAGTAGAGTTGGCAGTTTTACTTTGAAGTTATTAAAATTTGCAGGTTTAGCAGTCGTTTCAATATTAAGAAAATGCTTTGTGACACTAATCCAGATGTGGGAAAGTAATCTTATCAAGAATTTTCTCACCTACGTTTCCAGGTATGTGTATGCTTTCAAATGATTCTCTTTTCGTTCAAATCATTTAATCCGCAGGTATAGGAAAATTGCTCTTATAGTTATTGTAGTGCTGTCCCTTTTTCTATATCTTTGGCCGTATTGGTTAAAGTCTTATTCACGGAAGTACGTCGATCCAATCCTACTTTGCGAGGAGAGATCCCTCCATCCTTATTTAAGAGCATTGAGCAGCCACGATGCACTAGTTGAGCATGAACCTTCTGTTGCCGAAGACAAAACATTCCTGCCTTATGTTGGAAACGGCTACTTCGGTTTATCCGTCCTTCACGATAGTAGAGTTTATATACAAAATGATCGTACACTGTCTGAAGGTCTAGGTATTTCTCCCATAATATCTGCTCAAGCAAAGGGATATATATCTAGGGCAGTAGTTGTTTTGGACTTGTTAAATGGTATAGTCGAAAGGACGCAATGCTTTCAGCTTGGATCTGTGTGCGTTGGTATTACAACAAAGATTTACGCTCATCGAACAAAGCCATCTCTATTAATTCAAGATATTCGAATTAGCAATCCTACTGCAGAACCAGTAACCTTAGATATAGAATTAACGGGATTTGGAGATGGTTTTACAATTCGAAAGAAAAAAGAAGACATGGCTTTAGGCCGTACGATTGTCAAAGATAAAAAGATTGGAGTAGCAATTATGAATATACCGGAGAGTTTAACAATAAAATCAGGAGGAGCTTTATCTTTTCATCATATTACATCAATAGTC
This sequence comes from Dimorphilus gyrociliatus, assembly GCA_904063045.1. Taxonomy (NCBI): domain Eukaryota; kingdom Metazoa; phylum Annelida; class Polychaeta; family Dinophilidae; genus Dimorphilus; species Dimorphilus gyrociliatus. The sequence goes on from CAJFCJ010000005.1 coordinate 2,104,666, forward strand.
GTTGTAGCCAAAGATACTCCTGATAAAATGGTTTTAGAAAAAGCTGAAAAAGATTTGGTGGATGCTCAGAAAACGAAAGATCTTGAAATGCAACACAAATCAGTATGGCGACATTTATGGACTCATGGTTTCTCCATTAGTGATTCAAAAGCAAGTGGAGCTCTGAACGGTGACCGTATAAATTTAACTCTGTACTACGTTCTTAGCAATACGCCAGCTCTGTTACACGAACCAATTGATAAAGCTGAAGTAACGAAACTCCGTACTTATTTAGCATATCCTGATAGATGCTACGAGGGTCATCACACTCTACAGAATGACGTTTTGTGGAAAACTGTGGAAAGTGACAACGATGTTCAATCGTTGGCTAGCACCTGGTTGTTGACACTAGATAAGCTTGGTTGCTCTCAGATGATGAAGGCAGGAGCGGATGGAATAATGCAAGCTATGGTGCTATCCTGTGGGGCTTTGAAATTTAAAAATTTTCATCTTGAGTTGTCCATGCAACATTCCGATCTCGATAGAGTGATGCACTGGAGACGTGTACATTATGGTAATAATACGCACGTTAATATCACTGTTCTAGTTCGAGATGACAATAGACCTCAAATAATAGTATCTCTCGATAGGAATGATAAGCCATATTATGCTTGTTCAGCTGGTTGTACAGATCTTTATTCGCTATCGGAAACACCTCAAATTCTACCAGTTAAAATTACAAAACCATTAACAGCTCTTTTATATATAACATCCGATAAAAAGCATATGCAAGAGCTACGAAAAACTATACACTTTAAAGAAATAAAAGATGCTCCGGCGCATTCTCAAGGTATTTTAGCAGTACACAAGCACGGTACTCACTACGGAGGTTTACCGGCTCTCTTTTGGATATCTATTGCATCCTTAATAGCAATATTTCACTTATTCCTATTGAAAATTGTGTTGAATGAATATTGTATGACTGATAATTTAGCTAAAGAGCAGAGGTATCCGCGTCCCAGGTATACCGTATAATAATATTGGTGACTTAACTTATCTTTTTTATGTTTGTTTAATTAACTTTGTAATTTTGCTTTGGTATTTTCTATTTTTAACCAACAACGTTACAGTTAATGACAATAAAAGTTACTCTTATTATTAATAATAATACAAATAGAGAAGTGTGTTAAGTCTTCATCATATTACATTCAAACAATGGTAATTGAACGAATCTCCGAAGATGAGGATAAGTTTCTCCCATTCAACTCACTCAAAATATCTTTTACGTAATCAAGGTATTTATATAAAATTATCTTACGAAAAAGATGAACAAGACTCTAGGGTATCCAATGATTGAAAGATGAACAAAAAGATCTGTTGAATAAAATTCAATAACCGTTGTGATCGCCGTATTTAAATGTAACACGTATTATAGAAATGTAGAAACTTGAATTATGAACAAACAAGCTATTTAATTGGTGGTTTCTTCTTTAAATCTAACACATTATTTAAAGTTGAGAATGATTTTCTTTTAATAAATATTCTCTTATTTCCGGAAGGACCTCTATGAATTTTCTTTACGTCTGCCTTATCCTGATCAATATAATCTGGTATTTTTTCGCTCATAGCAGCCATCGAATAATAGCACTTGAATACCTTACCCCTTCGTTTATTCGAAGTATTGGCCCCTTCCTCAACACTATCGTACTTATCGTAATAAGTAGAATATGTATCATTTGTAGATGAAGATTCATTTTTACCCTGACAAAGTCCCATAAAAAAGATAACAAATAGTTGACAAATTAAATTGTATATATACATATATACATCTATATACAAGAGTCTATATATATATATATATATATATATATATATATATATATGGTATATAGTATGTATATCTTACTTTTTCGATTTTTAAAATAGCTTTATATGATATCATACTAATATTAACTTTTTAATATGATACGAGGGAAGAGGTGTCTTTAAATAATCAAATATCTTAGCAGCTTTTTCTTTTCGTTTTATTCTAGTAAGGGCTTGCAAAGATCAATTCCGAATGAAAATTATAGCTTTGCTCTGTCAACAACAAGACTATTTCGTTGATGATATTTAAACGTTAGTAAATATTCATTGTAATGAGCTGTTATTGCAGTTATGGGCTAAAACAAGAAATTACTTATTCTATTAGGTTATTGCAACAGTTTAGTTGAAAACTATTAAAAATACATATGCTTTAAGCGCCGTCTATCGGATTTAAAAAAATTGTTTCAGTGGTAAGTTCTTTACAAAGTTTCCCCTCTATCGTTACACTTAAAGGGCTTTTTCTTTTGTAACGAAAAAATAAATATTTTATTTGCGAACAAATTGTTATATACTTATTTATTTATTTACTTTTAAAATGCTCAATAAAAGTTTATTGTCAAGAGTTTTGTTAATGATTTGTCAATTAAAATTATTTTGAAAATACTTTTCATCAATGTTCAAGTAAGGCTTTTTTTTCTTTAAAACCATCGAATTGGGTAGTAGTCTCAGTATATTGTTATACTCAAAAATAAAATAAAAACTGGTATATATAAAAACTGAATGTTTTACGTAAGAAAGGAATTTGTTTTTTCTACTACTATTGCAAAATTTTACAAAATATTTAAACAAAAATTAATTAGTCAGCAATCGTTGAAAAATCTAAAGAGTATGGCTACGAATAAACGTAAACATGAGAAACAAGGAGGTCCATCGGCTAAAAAAGTACCTCCTTGGATGGAAGGTTTAAAACAAGCTATGGAAAATCCAGATTTAAAAGTTTTAGAGACTGATAAAGCTGTTGTGATTAAGGATAAATATCCGAAAGCGCGTCATCACTATTTAGTTTTACCTAAAGAAAATATATCAAATCTGAAAAGGTTTGTGTAAATACAATTATGAATCACTAATAAAATTCTTATAAATGCTTTTATATTAGTTGTCAAAAGGAGCACGTTGAACTATTAGAACATATTCATGAAATTGGCGCCAACTTAAAAACGAGGCATGAAAATTCTGCATTCCGATTAGGCTATCATGCTATTCCAAGTATGTCTCAACTACACATGCACGTCATAAGTCAAGACATGATATCCGATTGTATGAAGACAAAGAAACACTACAACTCTTTTACAACCGATTATTTTGTTCCCTCTGAAACTATTTTAAAAATGTTAAAACGAGACGGAAAGGTTGATATTAACGCAAAAGATATGAAATTATGTCTAGAAATGAATTTAAGGTGTCATTTGTGCGGTGAAAGTCAAAAGAATATACCTACTCTCAAAAAGCATTTACTTCTAGAAGATTCGAAAAAGAACAGGGGAAAATAGAATAATAATAGAACGTTTCGAATTATCTATTCCGAAAAAAAGAACCTAACGTAACTCCTCTTAGCAGAGATTTAAGGAAGTTGTATTAGTAAATTGTAAAAGATTTTTAAGCAATAAAAACATAACTAAAAGAAAACTTTTGCTTTATAGAATGTATGGAATTTTTAAAATACTTTTAACTTTTATTTACGCAAAAATCAAGGTGTTTATTCTCTTTGAAAGAAAAAAAATTGTCTTTATGCCAAAAGAATTTAGAATGATTGATCAACTGAATTATAGCATTTTTTTCAGCCCTCTATCCCTTACTCTCCCCCTCCCTTTTCCCCTCCCCTTTCTATTTTAGTATATGAAAAAAAATAATATCCAATCACGTGACTGTCGTGTGGGCGTGAGATATTTGTATGGTATATTTATTCAGACGGTAGCGTTTGAACTGTTCGGTCTTTGAATTTTCATCCGTTAGAAAAGAAAGATCTAGAAGAGAAAGAGAAGATATATAAGTTAGTATAAACGAATTAGACGGTAATAAATAAATAAATAAGTTATTATTAAACTTATTCTTATTTTTTATTATATTCTATCCTTTGTATTTATATATGAATTAATACAAATTTTAACTATAAAAAATATTTACCTATATTTGAAGAATAGCTCTCTTAAGCCTAATAAAATAATTTTAGGAATTTTTTAAAACGTAAGGCCATTTTTAAGTAAATTTATTAATAGAGAAAATTTTTACAGCTAACAACACGAACACAGAATAACAATGGTATGTCAGTTATTTAAACTACATATATGGCTACTAATTGGACTATTTACTTATGTTCTATCGAGTTGCCCTGCAGTGGATAAGAATTGCTTATGTAAAACCAAATATACTTATAACTTCTTTATAGAATGTTCAAATTTACATAAATACGATCAAGTGCCAGTGTTTCTGAATAATTCGAATAAGCTATACGAATCTGTGAATTTTTATAATTCTGATATAAGAAATATACAGGATAACGCCTTCGTTAATATTACAACTAAGAATATTCACTTGGAGAATAATGAAGTTCGGCAAGTTGATGAAAGAGCCTTTTATGGAATGGAAGACCTTAGTTACATAAACTTGGGTGAAAATCATCTTCACACTGTACCAAATGGCTTATTTCACGGATTAGAGAATTTAGAAAATATTGGTTTGAATGGGAATAAATTAAAGAATCTATCAGATAGTTTATTCAGCAATTTGCGTAAATTAACTTTTCTCTATCTATTTAATAATGAAATAAGAGAAATTCGAGAATCTACATTTGCAAATTTAACGAATCTAAAAGTTTTGGATATAAAACATAATTTCCTATCTGAAATTGATCGAAATAGTTTTAAGGATCTAATAAACTTGGAACGCCTCGCTCTGCAGGGAAATTCTATAAGGATCATTCATGACAATATGTTCTTGAATAATGCTAAATTGAAAGACATATATTTAGATTATAACTTATTAGAAAATATCAGTTCTGATGGCCTTAAAGGTCTGGAATCTATACAAGGACTTTCCCTATCACACAATTTAATTGAATTCTTACCGACACGAGTCTTTTCAACTCTTCAAAATATCACTCAAATAGATTTATCCCATAATAAACTAAGGGAAATTGACGACAGTACATTTTATGATTTAAGAAAGTTAACCAAATTAGAATTGAATGATAATTATCTTAGACAACTTCCCAACGCCTTTATCTCCATGACGAATATACAATATCTAAATTTGGCAAATAACCACCTGACTGCTCTTCAAAATTGGAAATTTTATTTAAGGAACTTTAAGCCAACTTTAAAACAGCTTATACTTAAGAATAATTCTATTGATACCGTTGATAATCGGTTAGGAGCATATTTCCTGTCAGAATTAACTACTTTGGATTTATCCTATAATCAAATTGAACGTTTTGATATTAGATTTTTCTCAAATATGACCAAGCTAAAGATTTTACACCTAAATAACAACAGACTGCAGCATGTTTTCAAAGAATATTTCATTCATTTACAAAGTTTGGAAGATTTATATCTTAACGATAATCAAATACACTATATTCAAGATTACACCTTTTCTAAAGCTCCAAGACATTATTTAAATCTAAATAACAATCAAGTTGGTGTGATACACGGTCTTTTATTCGCTGGTAATACTAAACTTTCAACTCTAAATTTGAAAAATTGTTATATTGGCGGTATAAATTCTTATGCATTTAAAACATTAACAAATCTACGATATCTAAGGTTGAACTATGGAGATCTATCGGCTCTAAAGGATGATCTTTTCTCAAAGAATTCTAAATTAAAATGGCTTTATTTGAATCAGAATAGATTAAAAAAGATAACAAGAGGAACGTTTTTTAAAGCTAGAAGTTTGGAAGTATTACATCTAGAGAATAATATTATATCTAGTATTGAAAATTCTAGTTTTTTTGACTTAAAAAGGCTGCAAATATTAAAATTGAATAATAATAATTTGTACGCTCCAATCGACGAAAATCTATCTTCTGATCAACCAGGAACGAAACCGCCTTCTCCTAAAATAACAGCAAAAACCTTTGAAGGATTGAGTAATCTAGAAGAGCTAGATATATCTAACAATAAACTATCAGGCTTTCACGAATCATACGTGACAAGACTAAAGAAGTTAGCTTATCTAAATCTTGACTTTAATCCTATGTTCTGTTCATGCCAAATGAATTGGTTAATTAAAAAAGACATTTCGGTGGATTGGGAAAATATGTTTTGCAAATTACCATTAGCCTACGCTGGTAATAAAACAGCGTGTTTTCTAGAAGAACAGTGCAGGTTATCAATAAAAAAGGACTTTGACTGTTAAAATTTTTTATAAGAACGTTAATTTTTGTTTATATGTTACTTTTTACTCTTTTTCTTTATTGTTTATTTTGAAATGTTATTAAATAACAGTTCAACGAAAAAAAGCCTTTTTAAGCCGACTGTTTAGACTAGGAATACAATTTCTGTCTATTCTACATCATATTTTCATTGAATAAGGATTAAGAGAAAAATGAATTGTATATTTGTATATTTATACAATAATATAAATCTTTATATACAGCATATGTAAATAAGTTAACTATTTATTTTACTAGCAAAACGAAAAGATTGACACTAAATAGAAAATCCATTCGCTTCTCTAATTCCATTCTTCTTAATCTTTTCCAGTTTCATTTTCTTAACCAACCTCAGCCATTCCGTAACTTTTTCCAGCCGTGCTTTGCTGTGCAAAATTGGAAATCGTCAGTTTCTCCTGTCCACAAGATATTGGTGCAACAACGATAGTTCTTGATTTAACAGCAGGTTTAGAAGATGTTAGTCCCATTTTTACTTTATGGTTTAACTAATTCAGCAAGGTATACAACTCCAAAATGGTCATTAATATCTCTCTTATATAATGATTTTCCCTATTAGTTGATTATGTAGTAATTTAAGAAGGTAATTCAATATAAAATCGATTGTAAATATACCACAAAACAAAAAGTATTTATTATATTGTTGTGATTTACGAATATAAATATTGTTAAATCAATTCCAATACCCTTTAGGTATAACCTAATTTGACCGAACCGTAAATGCATAATTTTTCCATACGAAGCAGAAGACTACAACGTGAAATTTGTGAAAAAAGATTCAATATATTCACCACATATATTGTATATTAGTCTATATATATATAAAGATATTGAGATTGTATTATTTATATCCTAAGTGTACCGATTTCCAATAAATTATAATTATTACCATTATTTTTAGACATTTAAAAGGCAGAGACGGATGGGAAAGGGGATTTTACGAGGACAATAAATCAGAAGTTTATTACGTTTGCGTTAATATTTAGTATTCTATTCTTTCTTTTACTTTAGTAGTTGCTTTCTCGACTTTATTCCTCCTCTTGATTTATTATTTGAGAAGAACTTCTTACAATGCCAACATTTTTAAGAATATTTTTAAAATTGAACCTGCAAATTTCAACATTCTTAATTTAGAAAGCTAGAAATATTCTAGTACAAAGTTGACAAGAATGAGAACGAAAGTAAGCTTAATCATGCGCTATTTTTATTTCAACTTTGTCTATTTATAGAAAAAATTTTATATTATTGGTATTTATTCAAATTAAGAATTCAATTGTTTATTTATAATTAATATATATATATATATATATATATATATATATTAATATACATATATATATATATATATTTGTTTTTTGATTTTTACAAGTTAATTTTTTAAATATTCAAAATAGAAAAAAAGATTACAAATTTTCAACAAAAAAAAATTCAACTAATTTATTTATTTAATATTATTTTTTGTTTATAGAATAAAAAACATATTTGTTTATTTTAATATAATTATTAATTTTTTTGTTAATTCTTGATCTCTCATCAGCACTTATCGTTCTAAAAAGAAAAAGAATAGGGAAAATAATTCCATTGCTTAAGAAAATCTCATATATACTCTAAACATAACTTATATATTGGTACATATATATTAGTAATTTGTATATATATATATATGTACCAGTATATTATTTATTTCTTTTTCAACATACCTGAGTTTCTTTGAAATAGGTTGGTTTTCCACCTTGTAAGATGACTGCAAGTGGATGAATACCTTCCTTTTTGTTTGGATGCCTTTCTCGCACGTGTTTGTGACCCTCTCCGCTCAGATAGAATGCTAGATGGCAGTAATCGCAACCAAATCTCTTGAAACCGTGTCGTAAATAATGAATTTTCATCTTGGGCCATATTGCTGTTTCATGGGGGCATTTTAAACATTGAAATATTCCGGCAGTTCGCCTATTAGCGAATAGTTCCCTAGGAACAGTTGTTCCATCAACATTCATGGAGTATTCAAAAGTTGAAGTTTCTTGAGATTCACCCCCCTCAGCTGACTTTTTTACATTTGCCTGGTCCATTAATTCGTTTAGCGTATCCTCCTTCTCTTTATCTTTAAATTTTAAAACCTTCACTGAACAATCGGCGTGAAGTTTCTCACTATGCTTTTTCATCTCAGTCACAGTACAACCGGTAAATCCACATTCAGCGCATTTATAAGGCGTATATCTCATTTCTTTGTCCATTAAATGTAACAACATAGCTTGTTTCGAAGTAGTTTTAAAGTCGTCGCACATTGGACAAACAAAATTAATAGCATCAAAAACTAAAGTTGTTGGCGATCGAAAATTAGACGGATTCTGTTTAGATTCGACTAGAGGTTTTTCTTTTGCAGGAACCACTTCTGAGTCATCTTCACTACCATGTTCGTTTTTAACATTATCTTCACCCTCTGCACCCAGTTTCTCGTAGTATTTAACGATTTCATTTTCCATTTTTTGATCTCTTTCCTTTATAGGCTCCCCTTCAAATGAATGAATCGATCTCATATGTTTTTTCATAGGGTAATTTCTTGTTGTTTCATACTTGCAAAGAGCGCATTTGTATGGTTTGTATTGTAAATGTGACATGACGTGGTGTCTTATTGAATGCCACATGACAACCTTAGAGCAGATTTTACATCTACCTTTCTCTTCCTGTCCAGGAGATGTGCTACAAGTTGCCTTTGGGCTATCTTCAGTTTCATCTTCCTCTTCCTCAGCTACTTCTTCTTTAACAATTGGTTTCAAAAGAGAGCCATGCTCAGAACTATTGTGTTCCCTAAACTCTTCAGTTGTGGAGAACGTAGCTGTACAATAATTACACTTTATTGGCGATTTAGATGCTGATCGCTTCGATGCTATTATGGGTCCGTTGTATCCTTCGATAGGACCGTAATATAAGCATAATGTTCCATCATCCAATTTCTTTTCTTTTACAACTTGCACGTAGCTATTCATCACGTGCGAGTTGTCTCGGACAGTATGAGACACGCTTCCATGCTCTCTTTCAATATGAGCGGATACCGCTTTCGTTGTTCGACTCCCATAATCGCAATAAGTGCATTTAAACTGATATTTACCCATATGTTTATGATATACGTGCACTCTCAGGTCGCTAGCTGACCATTTACTAGATAAGTCGCAAAATATACAACAATGTAATCTGTGTACTCCGGACGAGCTATCTTTAGAAGGAGTTGTAGTTGAACTGGGTGTCTGATTGGTAGTTGCTATTGGTTGAGCTGTAGATGATTTCTCTGTTTTCAATTGTCCTTGAGGAAATACTGACATTTCAAATTCATCTGGCTTAATTGTACACCGTATTAGCCGTTTTGGTACAGCTCCGTGTGTCTTAAAAGCGTGCTCGCAACCAGCTTGCATGTCAACAAACTTTTGGGAACAATAAGCACACTTAACAGGTCTAATAGAAGTATGCTGCCCAAGTACATGTCTCCTTAAAGCTCTAGGCGTTGACATTTTTGATCCACATAGAGAGCATTGCCAACCTTCTGTTCCTTCTGCGAAACGTAATATCTTTCTTGATAGAGCATCTCTAAGAAAAGGTTCGTCGATATCTTTAGATTTTACAGAATCAGGTTTTTTCATTCTGTACGATAGATTGCGCTCAGTATCACCAGGAGCAATCCTAGTTAACTTTAGGTCTTGGTGACGATGAGTTCGACGAGTGTGGTGCCGTATATTCCTAGCAGAATAATCGTTTTTATCACAATAATTGCATGAGTAGATCTTCTCCTCTAAATGATCTTTTGCCACATGTTCGATTAAATCTAACCGATCCGCTTCTTCTAAACCGCAATCTTTACATTTATATTGAATTTGTTTGCTATCATCTTCTTCCATTAATTGTTCAATTAGTGGATCGTTTTCTTCGTTTTCATCACAGCTGGTTTCCTCATAATCGTCAGATTCTAAATCGTCACTGGAATTTTCCTCATCTTCTACAGATATTTCCGGTGGTGGTTCAGATTGTTCGTCCCAATCGATTTGTCTTAATTTTTTTTTGTCTTTTTGTAGAGAAGACATTGAACTAGAGCTATTATTTACCGACGGATGTAAAACATGGTCGTTTATATGTTGAATTACATCCGCTCTTGTTTTCGATGTAAAATCGCAAAAAGGGCAAGAAACGGGCTTGTCAAATATAAAAGTTAACGGTAAATCGGCAACAAATCGACCAGCTGTAGCGTTCATATCTTCAGATGATTGCGCAGCTGAATTTGTTTGTTTTTCATTAGTATCATCGCTGCTCTCTTCCGTTTCTCTGGCACTATCAATAATGATATCGCAAAGGTAATTGGGATATCCGGGATGGCAGTCAAGCATATGCTGGGATAAGGCAGCAGGTTGATTATCTTTAAAACTGCGACAAAAACGACAAGAATATAACAGTACATTTCTTTTGTGTTCTCTTTCGATATGACGTCTGACATTTCTTAAAAGCTGAGTTTCAAAGGTACAGAGGGGACAATGTAAAGATAAGCTCTTTTCATTCGTTTTAACTTCTTCAGTATGACATTCTTCGTCTATTGCCTCTTCTACTAGCTTCAATTCTTCTTTATCATCGAATTCTTTTCCATCCATAACGCAAATATCTTGAGGTATTAAACCAAAAGTTCTTTTTAAGTGCTTTACTTCGTGGTGTTCCTTAATAGCCGATGGCAACATAGCCCTATAGGGGCAATTGGCGCACTTAAATATTCGAACTTCATATGTTTTACCAGAATCTTTCATTTCTCTCAAAAGATGCATAGTGAAGTTTCCCAGATGAGACGAGGAAAATTCACAAAATTGACAAGCTAGTTGACCCAAACGACCTTTAAATGCATCGTTTACTGGTCCCTGATTCCAAGAAGATCTCTTTGAGTAAGTTATAACACGAACTCGCTTATTAAACAACAATGAAACAGAAGCATCAGTCTTATTTAGAGGAGATAGGCTTACATCAACAGGTTCCATCTGCAGTAATTTACGATTCGAACCCCCAGCATTTTTGTCATTAGATTGTGAAAATTTAGTTTTAATTTTGGATCCAGCACAAAACTCTTTTGTGTAAGTTTCGAAGCTGGCAACGTCATGCACTTTCCTTATATGCCTTAACAAATTAGAAAAATAACCCCCACAAAACGGACAAAAGAAGTCCTTAGGATCGATTGTTTCTTCTAAAACATCGTAGGCAGGACTTTTAAGAGGATGAGAATTTAGCATGTGTTCTTCAATGATTGTTTCCACATTTGAACTAATTGTACAGTATCGACATCTATAAACTGTTATACTAGAACCATGTTCTGAATGATGAAAAAGATGGCATTTAAGAAAGGACGCCTGTTCGACGCTAAATGGACAATGGTCACATTGGAATCTCTTCTTTTCGTCTCTCTCTTTTTTATGCCAACGCAAATGCTCTTGGATTTTTGTTTTATCTGAATGAGAGAAGCCACATAGATTACATGGCTTACCTAATCTACGATTTGGATGATGTTTATCGCAGTGTTTAATTGCTTCCGACAACTGACCAAATGTAGAGCCGCATAAACCGCAATCAACCTTAGTTTTACTTCCAGCCTTTGACACTTTAATGCGAAACTTTCCTCCTTTTCCCTCTGTTCCATTTTCTGGTGCATATGGTGTATCATCGGGATCGATACCTTCAGCTAATTCATCTTCCGAAAAAGTGGCAACCGACCTCTCAGATGGATCTATACTGTCGGGCATATCTTCCATATCCTCAAACTCTTCGCTGGAATCTCGTTCGTGTATGTTAACGCACAATAATTCCCCACTGACTAAAGCTTCTTGTTTCTCAATATTGGGGTGAAATTGGTCGTAATGATCTTTCATTTGGACGTATTTAGGGCAATCATAACTGCAGTGCGGACAGTCCAACTTGTAGGCTATTCCATCTGAAACGTGCTTAATAAAATCTTTATAGTTGTAAAACTCTCCTGTGCAAAGTTCACAATCGAAGCATCTTGTTGTATGATGCCTCACAGCCAGGTGAGATGCGAAATCTTGCAGTTGGTGAGCAAAATAGGAGCAATTGGTTACACTACACTTAAATAAAGCGAATTGTAGTTTATTTTCGTGCCTTCTCATATGTAACTCTAATTCTTCTGGTCTGTAAACCGCATCGTCTGAGCAGTAGAAGCAGGGCATTTTTTGGACCTTTCTATGAGAGCTCAGATGTCGTCTCAATTCTGGAAATGTTCGGAAACCGTGAAAACAACCATCGAATCCACAAGCGTAAAATCCATCTCTTGAATTATGACCATACGAATTATTGGAACCGGGACTATTCCATTCTGAAAGACTTCTTATGGCATCGCTAGATAAATTATTTAGACGATTATCTACAAACTCGTGTGAAACTATATGTTCGTAGATAGCATCTTTTTCTCCTATGTTCATCCTAAAAGGACATTTACTGCATATAAAGGTTTCTAATTTACTCAATTTGGAAGGTGGATCTTGGTATTCGTCTTCCAAATCATCCATTGGAAGGTCATCCGCTAATTGTTTTTCCAATTTTTTTAAAGCATTTACAGGCTCATCTTCGCTGTCGTAAAACGGTTCCATTTTGATTTTCATTGCTAAACTTGAAAATCCTGAGTCATAAATCGGTTCCGGTAACGTTGCTTCTAAATTTCTTTTCATAGGCAGCCTTCTAACTGATTTCCGACTGTGAATCCTATTAGTCGAGCAGCTTTCCTGATTGTTACTAGTCGATTTTCCCGTATTAGACGCTTTGGCTTTTAAACTTTCAACTATATTTGCTAACTTCGATTCGACGCCGTCTAACAGCTCTTTTGCCTTTTTCTCTACTTTAAGTATATAATGTACTAAAGGTGTTTCTGACGAAGTTGTTTGGGTCGAATTCGATGCTGTGTGAGAGGCTATTACGTTCGTTGGAGAGTCCTTCATTGTCAGTTGCAAATATTTTATTAAGGGAGTAATTGAGTGACATTTGTTCATAAGAGCAACAGTATTCTCAGACGTACATCCTTGACATACAACTGCGTTAAAATCACCTACAACCGTATGTAAATTTCGAAAACAATGAAAGGATGCTCTATTTCTGCAGTTGGTCTGAAAATCACACGTGCGACAGATGAATAAACCATCAACTACAGAGAATTGTAGAACGTATCTATTCGAAATCTCTCTTGCTAATGGAGTTTGGCCTTTGTCTTTTACATTCACTGTCTTAATTAACGGATGCAAGTCGTCTTGAAACAATAAATTTACTTGATCTGCTGCCCTAGGTCCTAAGGTCATTAATATTCCTTCAGTAAAGAACGTTTGCTTAACATGAGTATCGATATGGGCTGAAAAGTCTTTTCTCTCCCAAAGTTTTATATCACATTCGTGACATATATACAAACCAGCATTGTATTCTAGGAAAAAATCAGCCTTTTCGCTTGTTTCCTCAGGCGTGTCTTCTTCCATTTTTATTTCCTCTGTAGAAATCGCCTTAAAAGTCATAACCTACGTTTGAAACAATAACAAATTCGTTAAAGTTATCGACTGTCATAATATAATACAATTATAAACTATATAGTAAACATTAATTAAGTACTAATTGTACCTTGTCTATTAATAGACTATGTTTTTTGTCGAATTTTGTAGTAGTTGTTCTATACAGTATAATAATAAAAATCCCAAATAGGGCTCAAAATAAATTCATTGAACAAAAAATTCTTTTTTTAGATTGCAATCTAATTAAAAGTCTAATTGATTATCTATATCATAATTATAACACAAATTAACTTGGGAAAACTTTATCAACGGTCTCTGGAGACTTAATTCCCCATTGATAACTGTTGGAACATGGCTATTAAACAATATAATCCGCCGAACAAATATATCAAATACATGTTTGATTGTTGGTGAGTATTTGACGGACTTTTAAAAAAAGAAGAGAGTCGAAAAGTCGTAAGATGAACATTGCATCTTGAAGCAGTTTGTGCTAAACAGCGCTAAGTTCTAAAATCGATTCTTACAACTTAGACTTCTTCGACCTGTCCTAAGCAGCCACCGAGCGCAATGGCAGCCTCTGACCTACTTTGATAGAATACTTTCGAAGACAATATAGGCCTACCTTTCTGGATCGTTTCAGAACATTCTCGTCGAAGGAGAAAAGAGTCGGAACAGCTTCTTCGCGCAACTTCCTCTTGTTCATACCTTCCCAGCACCATTCTTCGAAGTGTTTCGAACATAATCGAGTGTGTTGTGTTAGCTTAAAAACTCGGCGAATATTTTTCATCCATTCCTTCAAGATTTTTGGATCTTTGGGAAACTTGTGGAAGCTCACTCGACGTTCTGGATCCACTCTATCTGAACGATTTGAACAGCCCGGCGCTGCACATAGCACCATTTTCGTTCCAGCCCTTCCTACTTCGTCCGATAATCGATAGTGCTGTGCGCCGGAATAGAACTAGTCGAGGCGATCAGCGCGCATGCGCAAAGTATGTCATTTCCTGTCCGTCTTCCGTCCACTTGCCTTTTACATTGCGTTTTCATGAAATCTTTATTTTCTGAAGTGTCGATATGAGCTAAAACTTTCACAGACAGTTTAAGAGTGCAGCTATCATTAATAGAACGACAGTCATCTAATCCATAGTGACATATCTGACACAGCAGGTGTCGCTTTTTCGGAGTAGTAAGTCCCTGACAAGGGCCTATCTTGATATATTTAAGATGTTATTAAAGAAATCGCACTATTATAAACAGAACAATATTAAGAGGAATATATAATATATATAAATATATATCCTCTATAAAGAATGTATTTTAAAAGATTTAGTTTAACTAATTCTCACCACTACTAAAAGTAGTGATCTTCAATAAATAAAAATGCAATATTGGTATATATTTTCATAATATATCAAATAAAAAAATATATCGAAGTATTTATAAAATATATCTGTTAAATTTTATAGAAAAGAAGTCTGGTATGTTGCAGTAGTTGAGCCTTTGAGGTGAATAAAATTGTGTTCCAAATAGTGAAGAAATCTATTAAACACAAAAGAATATTAAACGATTTATTTATCTATAAAATAAAGAATAAATATTAAAACCTTCTCCTTGAATTGCATATCTTCCTATCATTCTCGATTTTACATATAGCTCTTATTGCTGGAGATACATCTAAGGCAACTGAAGAGTGATTTGTGCCGGTTAAAGTAAAGGATAAATCCTTAATTTCCTTACAAGTATTATGTATTTGAGCTTGCCTGTTGACATTGAAAAAGAGAATATTTTTTTAGTTTAGGTGTCAGCTTGTCTTTGTTATGCATTTCTTCAATTTTTACCTATTCAATTTGATATTACTTCTTTGAAAACGATACGATGCTAGATCAAGATTATTGCCTAGTGATCGTGCGCATTTCATTGTTTCCAATTGGACAAAGTAATCGATATTTCGCTCGATATCTTCATTGCGTTTTTCTTCAATTGATGGCTGGCATTCGGACGAATCATCTAATTGATAGCGTAAACAAGATGATGTGTTTGTTTGATGGCAGCGTTTAATTAAGTCATTAATGCATCTGCTATCGAATAGTTTAGCAATTTTCCGCAATGAGTTTGAAGCTTTATTCTTTTCCTTCTCTTCCCCTTCATCTACTTTAAGTGTTGTTGCTTTTAGACAGTTTTCTAATACATTTTCGGTAACGTCAAGTTGATGAGCTTCGGCCAATTGAAGTAAATCAGTAAAGCAACGATTTGATAAATTCTACAATATTTAACTACAATAAACTATACAATATTTATTATTTAGTTAATTGACTTACCAATTCGGTGAAACATAGAGGAGACAATTTATAAAATGGTATATTCAACAAATCAGACAAACATAAATGTCTTTCAATAATCTTATCAGGCTTAATTTCTGCCTTCTCTGCCTGTTAATTAAATAAGTTATTCTCGAATTTTTTTTTTAGCACAAACAAAAATCAAAAGAATGTTACCTTCAGTGAATGGTAATTGGATTTTGAACTTGCTCCCGATTCTATCCAGTACTCTAATAGATTTAGGCATTTCTTTATATCGCAATTTAGACTTTCTGCTATTCTCTCCATATCCTCCCAATATGTCGGTATATTTTTAGCAAGGCAGACTAATTGCAGATAACATGCAATAGTTTTCTGTTTCAAAATGATTATTTTAGTTTTTTTTTAACAAATAAACTTACTTACCGGTGAAGGTCGACCCATATCCCAGTGTTCCACCATACATCCATTTAATTTACTTTCTAAGGCTACGGGTAAATGAGAAAGCAAGATAATAACAGGTCGTTTCGTTGTTAAAATGATTGTAGATATCGCGGAATAAAACCCTTTTTCATCATCAAAGAGGATATCGGCCTTATTTGAAAGTACATCGAGATTAAATAGTAATAAAAAAAGCATAACAATCAATTTCTTACGTCATCGAATAAAATGAGCGATGCGTTAGATAACTGTAAAGACGTTTCTCTAGTCGAGTCACTCGAGTCAATTGTAGCAGATGAACCTTTAACTTTATTCTTTTGATTTACTGCGAAATTCATAATGGAATTTCCTAGAAATAGGGAGTTTAATATTTTTCGAGAAGATGTAATTATTATTAAATAACTAACTGGGATCGGATTTGTTACAAACTCTATGGGACTGAGTAGCTTCTTGTAGTTGAGCCAGAACATTTTTACCATTACGCAGGGAAGAAGAGTTTACTTCAAAGATCTAATAGACAAAAGTAATTTTTATGAGGTGATAAATCGGAATTAGATTAAGATATACCTTGTAACCTAATTCTTCTGCAACTGTGCTAATTAAAGTGCTTTTACCACACCCGACTGGACCAGAAATAATTACAGCATTGGATAGATCTTCATACTCATTTTCAGAGCTTTGATAAGTGTCATCCGCCTCGTCATCCATAACTAATAAAATATTTTTTTTTTGTTATTAAAGAATTTTTCTTGGAAATTTTTATAAAACTTCTAATATTAAAAGGTTATTTTATACCTCTTTTAAGTGGATCTTTCTTCTTCGCAGCTTTTCTTGCATTTTTCTCTTGCTCTTTACGTAACTTTTTTAAATCTGCATCAGTCTTATTTTTCCAATCAATTAACCAACTTTTGAACTTTTTCACTACTTGACGGTTACCAAGCATTTGAGATGCTTTAGTCGGCTTTAACAAACTCGTAAGAGTCATAAAAGTTGAATTAGCTGTTTTCACTATGATGAAAGGATGAAATAAATAACAGTTTAGTTAGATTTTATATTGAAGTATATATTTACTTTTCGTGCAAAGACACTTGTAAAGCTTTTCCACCGGGAAATCTTGATTTCTTTCTATAATCTCTTTGAGTAAAGATCCCTTTAGATCTTTATCGAGTTTAATTTCCTGTTTTTTCTATAAAGTTACGTGATACTGATAAAGTAATACATTTGAAATATGATACAAACCGGAATTTCATTTGGTTTTCTATCAATTAAATCTAATAAATCTCTCACTGACGAGGATTCTAGAGAGATATATTTTTTGCTATCTTCATTCAAGCTTAATTTTTTAACGTGAGGTGTTAAAATAAAGTCTTCTCCTTGCAGCGTATGATTAGGATAAGGAATAGGAGGATATTTTGACAATATTGGATCTATAGAAGATCTTTTAACAGTTTCGGGAACTTGACTCATTAAAAATTTCTTTCTTTTCTCGATTGCTTCCTGGGAAAGAGTGCAAATTTTTTTAGGCTCTGGTTCATCTTCCGAAGATTCTGGATCCCCTTTTTTCTTAAAAAAGTTGACTAGTTTCGATTTCCTTTTCTTCTTCTCATTCGTCTTTTTTGGTTCCATTTCATCAAGTGACGAGTTTGTCTGATTAATTTTCAAAAAAAAAAAGAATTTTCATCCTCTTGTTATTTTGTAAGGAAAAGAAAATCAATAAGAAAGGATCAAAGTTACCTCTAAACTTGTCATTTTGACAGATAGACGTGCTGAACGTCTTTTAAGAAAGGTTTTGTCGTTTAATTGGTTTTTTGTTTCACTTGTCTATGGAAAAAGTGCACGTCTTGATATTTCGAACTGATTTAAAGATGAATTTCAACTTACTTTATCCTTATTACTAGTGACTTCAATTTCTTCAATATCTCCTGAAGAGGATCCTTGGTTTGTTTTAGTTCCCATTTGACTTAAATCTTGATGAGATACGTTTTCCTTTTGATTATTAAAGTCTGATCCACTGTCTAAGTCTGAAGATGGCGAAGTGAACCAGCATGTCAAAGGCTTTAAATGAGATTTTTTTGACACCTATGATATGAAACTAATTAATGATTGGTTGATTGTGAGATGACATACTCAGCTACCTTTCCCTCATTTCTTTGGTCACTCATTTCAAGTTTAATTTTATTGACTGCGACTTTTTAACTTTCTACTATTTAATGAAATAGTATAGATAAATTGCAATTCAAAGCATAAAAGTAGTGACCTTGACATTAGAAAGCGCCAGTTTGAGGCTTCGGTATGTAAGAAAAATAGTTCTAAAGAAAGTACTTATTATCTTCATTTTTTGGCATTACTAAAAATTTATTAATAACGTAATTACATTAAAACTGATATATTTTCATATCCTAGTGCTCATATCGGGAAATAGTAAAACATTTAGGGCGCGCATGAATAGTAGTCTACGATCCGGCGCCATTACCGGAAATCGTCCTTTTTTCACGGACTGTCGAAGGAACAACACGTGCTAGGGAAAAAACCATGCCTGGCCGAAAACCAATCGTTTTCTCGCGTACCTACACCACCCCACGTAGACCTTATGAAAAGGAACGTCTAGACCAAGAATTGAAACTCATTGGAGAGTACGGACTTCGTAATAAGAGAGAAGTATGGAGAGTCAAGTACACGTTGGCCAGAATCCGTAAAGCCGCCAGAGAACTCCTCACCTTGGAAGATAAAGACCCAAAACGTCTTTTTGAGGGTAATGCTCTCTTGAGACGTCTTGTAAGAATTGGCGTATTGGATGAAACTAAAATGAAGCTCGATTACGTCTTGGGTCTTCGTCTTGAAGACTTTTTGGAACGTCGTCTACAAACCCAAGTATTCAAATTGGGTATGGCCAAGTCCATTCATCACGCTCGTGTCCTGATTAGACAGCGTCATATTCGGTAAGCAAATTACTCGCCCGTAGGCCAATTTGGCTAAAGCCATACGCCTGCGCCCCATAATTTGGTACTAGTGGTAAGTACAATAAGGGGCATCCATTTTTCCAGTACAAATGAGTTTTAAAACTCAAAAAGTGAATATAATAATAAGACCGTTTTCAATTTCAGCGTTCGTAAACAAGTTGTTAATGTTCCATCATATGTTGTCCGCTTGGACTCACAAAAGCATATTGCTTTCTCACTCCATTCACCATTGGACTCTGGACGTCCAGGTAATTTATACATCATAAATCTATAATAATCACTGTCAAACTATTTGCTAATATATTGTAAATTTCTACAGGACGTGTTAAGAGAAAGAACATGCGTAAGGCTCAAGGTGGAGCTGGTGATGAAGAAGACGAAGATTAAAATGTTAATTTTTGTGTATGAAATAATACACTTGTAATGAAATGAAAATGTTTTTCGTGTATTTATTAGCTATATAAAAAACATACAAAACAAAAAATATTTGAGATAAAATTAAAACTTAATTAGTTTATGAGCAGGAAACACAACTTCACTTATATCATCGTAGCCTCCAGAAATCAGCTTCTCCTGATCAATCCTATTCCATAACCCAGTCTTATAATCACTATGCGCTTTCGAATTTAGCTTGTTTCTTTTGTTTCGTAGCAATAGTAGGAGGTTATCGTGAAGAATATCTTGACATATTGCTTGTTGTTTTAACTCTTGTAAATTGTCCTTTCTACCAACAATTATACTAAGCGCTTGACGTACTTTATTGATGAGTTCTAAATCCAATTCGGTTAATTCAACATCAAACTCCACTTCGATATCGTTATCGGGATGAATACTATTATTAGTGTCTATCTCGTAGCCTAGTCCACAAATAGCACCGACAATTTGCCCTCTCTTATTAATGCGATATTCAGCAAAAGGACAAAAGAGAAGTGGAACTAATGAAGTTAAACCACTAATATTTGGCAAGATTGTTGTGCTTCTCATCTGAAGTCTTCTACCAGTCAAGATCGAATCTCCTCCAACCATCATGCGCATTGTATCCTCACGCCAGCTATCGTCGAGGGGAACAGAGTTTACCGAATTGGGGCTCACGACTGTTGTTAATTGACTTCCAACTGAGGTCATCATTGTATATGTACTCTCAATTGGACTATAAGGTCCTTTTAGTTTAACGATCCTGGATGGAAATATCGACCCATCCTTTCTTTTGTCTTCAAATTCTTTGACCAACAGAGCAGCGTTAGAGGAGAGCTTGTAGTTCTTATTTCTTTCAATCTGAGAAGGATCCTTTTGGTACTCTGACCTCTTTTCATGCTCTCTCTTTGATTGAGCAGTTTCCGGTAATTCCTTACAAATGTTGCGGTCTATTAACCAACGATTCACGTTTAATTCTTCAATGTATAATGTAATTCTTATCTCATCGTTGATAACCGAATAAATTTTACCGACGACTGGAAGTGAT
The DNA here is from genome assembly GCA_904063045.1 of Dimorphilus gyrociliatus. NCBI lineage: Eukaryota > Metazoa > Annelida > Polychaeta > Dinophilidae > Dimorphilus > Dimorphilus gyrociliatus. Next base: position 2,125,578 of record CAJFCJ010000005.1, read on the forward strand.
TCTTGACCAAGTAATAAATCAGAAAAATGTTGATTTTGTTCCTGAGTATATGAACTGAAAGCAGGGCAAACACCCGCCAAACAGCATTTTAAAGCCTGACCCGGAATTTCTTTTATAGAATCTGGAAGAGCTTTTAATTTCCGTAACTCCACTAAATCAATATTACCATAATCAATATAAAAGACGCTTGCCATCTTCTTTGAAATATCTATAGATCGAATTTTTGCTCTGTAATAGCAAACATTTCCGCTGCTATAATAGGGAGCCGCAACTAAAGAGCCTGTTCGAATTTCTTTCTCTCTTAAATATGTTACACTTTTATTTGCCATCTTATCAATGTATTTCAACTCCTCTTCGTAGTCCAAGTTATTTGCATAAAACAAATTACAATTTATAATGACGGTCGGTCTTAATGATAGTTTTTCTATATATGGAGAAAGTATAGATAATTCATCGTCAGCCTCAATGATAAGAGGGCTCCGTAGCGATCCATTTTGAAGAGAGAATTGCTCTCTTTCATCATCAATTTGTTTCATCCAACAAGACTCTTCTTCAGACGATACTCGATGTATCCTAAAGTTGTTTCCTTTGATATGTCCATACTTTACCGCCCTATATAGAACAGATGGAAAAGGCCATGTATTATTTATATCTTTAGGAAAATGTAATATCGCTTTCGATCCATCAATATCGAGTTGAACATCAGTATTTAAAAGTTTTTGACATTGCGTTCTCAGACTCTCCTTGTATAATATACCTTCTGGATAAGGTAAACCTTTAAGTAAGCAGCAAAGATCTGGATTACGCCCCGAAAGCTCTCTTCTAATATCGCATTCGTCAACGTTAGTTTTTACGAAATAGTTTGGATAAAACGAAGCTGAGAGCATAATCTTGAGGAGAATTTGCTCCTCTTCTGGTGGCATTCTCTTCCTTTTCACGCGAATGTGTATACCTTCACATTCCAAACGATATTTAATTTGTTCAACCTGTTGGTCTAATTCGTAAAGTTGCCTATACTGAAGGTAATTTCTCTTTGCCCATTCCTTTTCGCTATTCGTAACGTCTCGACGAAGTCTACCTCTGATCGTTCTCATACCTGAGGACTCTCCAAATTGTTTCCTATTTTTTTTCTCTCTCCAAGTCCTGTAAGCATTTAGAATGGCAATTGAATCGGACTGGCTATAGTTTGCCCATTTCAATTTGCAATTATACGATTCAATATCTTGCTGATAGGGTGTAGCAAATATTGAACGGCCACCTAAACCGGATGCTATAATGATGGCCTCTTCGAGAAGTCCGAAGGCGTGACCCATCATTATTAGCTTTCCAAATCTGACATCAATGGGTAATTTGCCAATCATTTCACCCAAATAAGACAATTCACCATCTGCAAAAGCTTCAACACTTGTTGAATCGACCGTAACATTGAACATGGCTCCAATTTCTCGAAGGGAAACAATTGTTCTACCAATATCTGACAAGTAAGGTGGATCGATGGCCAAACCTAGCAGAGCAGTAGGAGGCGTATCTGGTTCGAGTAATTTACTCTTTAAAACGAGGTGATCTAGAGAAACTCTCGTCATTTCTGGTTCTGTATAATCAGGTAACTCTTCATAGAATGATTTTGTAACCATTCGATAGCATCTACCAGACGAGACTCTTCCTGCTCGACCTCTTCTTTGGTTGCACGATGCCTTTGACGCCCATTCGAGAACAAGCGAAGTGATATTGGTAGCCTTATTACATCGGTTATATCTTGTTAGACAAAAGTCTAAGACATATTTAACGTCTGGAACAGTAATAGAACTTTCAGCAATATTTGTAGATAGAATAATCTTTCTTTCGTAACAATCACGTGACTCAAATACTTTATAGCGTTGTTCATGAATTGTCAAGTCCGAATGAAGAGGCAGAATATTCCATTTTTTTTCATTTTTATGCGATTCTAGGGCTGTTGTCATTTGACTAATTTCATATCGACCGGGTAAAAATACCAAAACACTACCACGGCTTTTCACCAAACCATCAGGACTTATCTCGTTCCTCTCTTTCATTTCCATTTTGTCAAATTCCAAAATTAAATTAACAGCAACTTGTAAAACTTTGTCTTGAATTTCGGGTTCATTAAAGTCAGGTAAGGATCCGGGTAAAATTTTGGTCAAATCATCTAAAAAGTATTCAGTTACGTCGAAAACTTTCTGATCAATTGTAAAGCTAGGAGCTTTGAAGATTTCACCCTGAGACACGTAATAGAAATAGTCTGAGAAATCAGAAGTTTCCATTGTCGCTGACATTAATACAACTTTGATATTGGGCGATATCATATGTAGGAATTTTCTGACAATTAGCAAACAGAAGTCTGTATCTTCATCCCGTTCATGAATCTTTTTTGAACAAACAAACCCTTTAATAAATTGAAATAGTGAGAAATCTTTAAATTAATATTCACCTCGTCCAATATTACATGAGTATAAGAGTTCATATTTTTCTCTTTAACAAGTTTCTGTAGTAAGACACCTGTCGTGGCATACGTAATGCAAGTTGATTCGCTCGTTAAACTCTCCAAACCAATTTGATGGCCAACTACTGTTCCAGGTACCCACTTTCTTTCATCACACACTCTTTTGGCAACTGTAACAGCAGCAATACGTCTTGGTTGCGTTACAATCATTTTACATGGAACATTTCTTTGACGACAATCGTCTAGAATTGCTTGAGGTACTCTTGTCGATTTACCGCATCCTGTAGACCCTTTAATGATAACAACCGGGTGTTGTTTTATCATATCAGTTATTTCTTCAAGTGACCTGTCAATCGGCAAAGGAGTATGCCCGCTATAGTCATCAAAGTCAAATTTCCTATAAACTTTCATTAATTCTTCCTCATTGTAAAGTGGGAAATCATTTCCTTTCGTTGAAACCATGATGGAGTCTAACCCACCGGAAACAATACTCTGTCTATCATTATTTCTGGAGTCAATTTCGTCCATTAGTAATAGCTTTCTTTTATAATCTTCTTGAACAGTTTCTCTCAAATGCTCACAGTCTAACCTTAGTAAAGTTGCGGAAAAAAGAATGTTAAACGCACATATGTCTATTCCTTTTGTAACGTATATTATAAATACCTTAGGAAGATAGGTTGGTGTGGTTTATAGGGCTCAATAAACAATGCTTTTTCATTATCAACCAGCTCATTTTTTACATCGGCTGGTTTCATATGGCCTGAAATTTTATTGTTACTAAAGAAGCTCAACATGTGCTTTAGGTCTGTATCATACAGAAAGTTGCAAGCCATGCTTTCCATTTTCTTTGCCAATTTTATAGCAAAGTTCTGAAAGTTACCATAAACGTGCTACACGGCAAATGAGTTTTTATAAAATAGAGTAGTACTCTGTGGATAAACTACCGTTTAAGATAACTCAAAATGGCCGTAATATTACATATTATCACGCCATTTTGAAAAGTACTAATTATTTTTTGTGCCATTACGTAACACGCATAAAAAATCCTGGTGTACGCTCTAGCATGAGTCATCAAATTTTCGAACAATCCAAAATAAAGTTTATTTTCAACAAGTCTTTTATTTTTATAAGATATTTATTTAGCATTTATTATAAAATATAACAGAAAACATAAAGAAAAACAGAAAATTAACACAATTAATATATTAAACGTATTTTCATGGCATAAATCTGAAAAAAAGAAAATGTTTCGGTTATTTGAACATCATATTAAAAAAAATACATATAATGCTTCAGTTTGCGTTTGCTTTAGCCAAAATGTAAATTACAATTATCGTATTGAAAGATAATTGTCAGTACGGTTTTTGGCAAAGCAATTGCTGTATATTTACCTCATAAACTCTTCGTTGACGTAAGTTTGCTGTATTTAAATTTCATCAGTCAGCTCTGTATTGGTAAAGATAAGAATTAGATAAAAATTTATAAGAATTTTTAAATAAAAAGTCTATGGGATATGTAATCAGCAAGGCGTTTCTCAACACAATTGTTCAGAGACTCTAGTCTTAATTACCTAATTCATCATTTAAAAACCTAATATACAAATTTATAAAATTGAACTTACCACTAACTTCTCAATTGTGAAGCCGTTGCGCATTTCTCTTCACTTGGAAGTTCTGTAAGGGATGAAAAAAACTTGAAAAAAATGGTAACAACTTTGAAAATTTCAATAGATCTATTCTTTGAATTGTGCGAGCGATGTCAGCACATAAGACACTTGATGTATCTTATGCTTCCTAGACTCTAAAAATTGATTTTATCCCAACTCTGGCGGTGAATTATTAGCCCTATGTTGACTAATTTCACAGTGGCAATAGTGGGATGTATTTGAATTTAACTGATAAAAAAAATGGAGTAAGCGTGCATACCTGAACATGACCTAGTTAGCTCGATACTGTGTTCAAAGCCGTTTTGGATACTATAGCAGTAATGTATGATTGCCTTCCTCAAATCTTTGCTGCTGGCTCGAAAATTAATTTGAAATGTCGACTTTGAAGCATAGTTCCTCTAACGTAACTTGTCCCTCTGAGCAAAAGCCTTTTGTGTTTCATGCCGACTCTTATGGCTACTGCTACTGTAGAACATGTTTCGTTCACTAGAAACAAGTAAAATACCGTATAATTAAAGGTCTAGAACAAGAAAACAACAACTACTTACAGATTTTAAGTTGACCACGTGGAATGCTTCACAGAAAGAGGAAGAACATGGCGTATCGCGCCTCTTTTATACACTATGGGTAGGCCTAGAATACGGAATTTTTTTCATACTTTTCGTATTTTTAATAGAAATCCAAGAAATTTATTCAAGGAAAAACGTTAATAAATATAATTATTTACATTTTTACACAAATCGTTGAATTCTGCTCAGAAAATTGCACAGTAAAAAAGTTTTGTAAAGTGTTTCCTCGGTATATCTAAAACAGGTGTAGAATTGGATTAAACTTTTAAAAGTATATGCTTATTTTACTATTAAATACAGAATAATTTATTTAATAGTATTAATATACTGAAATATATTAATTAAAAACACGGAGTTTGTTTTACTATTGTTTCTAAGATATTGTGTATTCTCTTTCTTTATCTATCAGTTGTAAATTGGTTCTATAGTACTAATAATAATAATAATATATGAAAATAAACTGAAAATGAAGTTATGTTTGTTATTAATACATTACTGTTGTTGATACAACAAACAATAACCGACTATTATCAATTGATCATTGAATGAAAATTTAAACCATAAAATGTAAAAACAAATTATAAAAACTGCTTGAAAACTTTCCATGCAATTAGGCCCATTTTTCTAATTGCTGTTTATAAAAGACCTAATCAATTAAGTTACAAGTTTATTTATCATTTGGTCTTACAAATATAAAAGTTGCAGTGAGCACGTTGAGAATAGCATAGATACAGAAGAGAAATCTGTCGACAATAGATGCTAACAAGAGCCAATTTTTTATTCTATGATTATATTCTATTCTTTGACTGTTTGAAGTTGTTTCCTTATAAGATAAACTCTGATTATTCACAACGTCTTCGAAATTCTCTCTTTCGTTATAAACGTAATAGGCCTTCGGTACAAGCAAAATCTTTGCTAGTCTTAATAGATTTCTCTGGAAAACAAAGCTCTTCTTTATAATTTGTTATTATTTCTGTAATGGAGTGTTCACCTTTGATTTATCACTTATTTGAAAATGAAAATCTCCTTCCTCCTTTAGAGCTATGTTATAGACCACAGTTGAAGTTAGGATGTTTAACGCTATAATAATTAGGCTAGCTATAAATAGTTCTCCTGCAAACAAGTCCAAGATATTAAAAATGGATAAATGCAATATTTTAAAGAAAGAATAACTTACCAACAGCTGGTAGCTTGCTCCCTTCTGGAATATGTTCTACAACGATTAACAAAAGAACAAAATAACTAAGGAAAATACTGAGTGCTAAGCTTATTTTCTCATAAGAACTTGGTGGTAGGAAAGCTGCTAGTAAGTTAATCATCATAAGAATACAACAAGGTAGTAATAGAACAATTGATAAAAGTGCTGCGTTTCTTTTAAGATATATTTTAAATTCTAATATTGTAAAATCTTCCTTCAAACAACAAATCATTTGATATTTTACATTTCTTATGAGTCTTTGTTCTGTTTTAGTAATCTCCCATTCATCCCCTTTGGAAGTTGTATATCTAAAGGTATCTATGGATAAATTATCCCATTTTGCAAATTTTAAAAATACTTCTTTATTTGTATGTACCCAATTACCAAATGACAGTTTGCAAACCTATATATAATAAATGATTTCATACAAATTATTAAATAAACGGAGAAAAGATTTAAACATCAAAATATACTTGTTTATCGTATGGAAAATAAGTAACGTCAACATGGCATGGAGTTGTGTATATGCCTCTGGGATACCAGCTCACTCGACCAGTTGATTCTACGATAACTTCTGTTATAGGGCTTTCGTCTTGCTCTTTTTTAATTCTTAAGAGAGAAAGAGAGGGAATTTATTAGAGAAGTGTAGGATAAGTAGGAAGAGATGACGTAAGAGACTTAGCATTCTTACACGCGTTAGTATAAAGATTGATATAAACTATCTTTCTTCAAACAAATAATCGTACGTATAGAGTTGCCCTTAGAAGAAAAATACCAGAGTTTATTTTTAGCAAAACTCCAAACCTATACCCTCTTGAAGAGGTAAGTATATACCGATTATTATGAAACTTTCATTCAAATAAACTAATTAATTAATTTCATTAAGTTTTATTAAATCACTTACAATTGGATTATTCTTATCGTTGGTTTCCATATTTGCGTATTATCTATTTGAACACGACGAATTCCATGATAATCTGCCTCGTTCCATTTTAAATACTCGTCGTACCAAATAATACTTAATTCAATGAGGGCAGTTAAAGCATGTTCTTTGGCTTTTAAATCAAGCAAGCGTTTAATATTTAATCTAAATGTTACGTAGACTGCAGCGGATTCGTTCTAAAATAGGAAACAAAAAAAACACAATCAATGATTTAATAGTTAATTGAAACACCTTTTTTAAAAAACTAAAATATTCATACAAGGACTGGTCTGGCAAATCGATGACTTTTCTTATATTGGGATTCCAAGTGTTGTACAACACTTCCTTCATATGTTCCTTCTATTTTATTTTCTATACTGTATCCATTCAAAAACATTCCATTATTTTCAAAGCATTGAAATGGCAAAGTAATAATTAGGTTGTTCACAAATTTTAACTTACAAAATGTTGAATATTAATCCAATTAGAACAAATTTTATAAAATAAGATGATTTTGAACTGTTGTATATAAGATAACAATTTAAAAGAGACGCAAGTATCCTATTTCCATTTTCTCCAACTCTGCCCATGTTTACTTATCCACAATTGAAAGAGAACTGGAAAAAACCCTCAAAGCAAGTCTAAACTTAGCTAACCGCTTTATGAAAATAACTCTCACTAGGCCGATAAATACATCAAATTATAGTCACATGGGGGGAAAACGTGACTCCGAAAAGACATATTTTAAGAAGAGAAACATGGGAAAGAATAAATATTTCGATAGACAGGCACAGTATTATGACTATATTAAGCAAGTAGAGAATACAGAATGGTTTTTCGAATATATAAATATATTGTAGAATCAATAACAAACCATTTTTTATCTTTATTAAAATATAATTGCTACTTTAAACACCAATTTCAAGTTACTGATAACCTTGTTACCTTTATTCCCCTCTTTTTTTTAAATAATGTATACTTGAAATTGATTATTGATTAATTCTTTGAAATTTTCAAAATTAATTCAGATCGAAATATTGCTTTCTATTTTTGGATTTCTGAGAAATAAATGATAACCTTTGGGTAAAGTTTGCACCAAATCGACTGTAGATGTAGTACCAACTGTTTAAACTCCCATTTTAATCTCTCCAATTATAAATAGCGTAAGAGATCAACATTTGCTACAAAAGAGAGAATACTGTATCGTAAATCTTGTATCATTTCATTTGCTTCACCTTTTCCTCTCCTACCTCAGGTAGACTGTTGTTTATAATCCATTCTGAGTAAATGACAAAACGTAAATTCTTTCTAGATGCATTGGATGTGCTGGACCTGGTTTATCTCTTAAAGGGTTTATTATGATTGAAAATGAAAATAGCTGGAACGTGGATTGAAGATAAATATATAATATAGATTGAATAGACAATGCTTTAGGAGACGGAATAATTGGCTTTTAATTTTGTTATTTAATACAATAACCAATATTATAGCCAAGATATATCATATTTTAATAATTTAGATTCTCTTCTTCTTCTTCTTCTTCTTCTTCGAATTACGCACTACTGTTAATCAAACCAATTAAATCCATTGCACATAATTAATTTTTAGACGGAAAAGTTAACTTTCAATTACCCAAAAAGGGTAGAATTCTATCATAAAAATTCTTAGAATGTTGAGAAAAGGGCTTTTCCATTACTGCAAAAAAAGAAAACCTGCATCATTATTATGAAAGTATAACATATATGTGCAGCTAAAAAATAAAATTTTTCACGAAATAGGCCTATTAGGAGTAAGAAAGAGCGAAAAATATCGATTATATAGTTGATATAAAATATTAAACGTATTAGATATTTTAGGTCAGCTAATTAATAGAAATTTTAGTTAATTTATTATTATGATCTGTATTTCTTATGTAATATCGACCAATTAAAGAATACACATAAGCATGTACACATACAATTCATTGCATATTCTATATATTAGATAATAATACGTTTACTTATTCTATCAGATGAGATATGAATTTAAATGATTTAGGCCTGTATACGTTAATTGATAGCAATTTTCTTTCATAATATGTTTTCTTCTTTATTAAACAACCCATTTTTGTTGATAAATTTAGGTAAAATAATTAGAACAATTGGAATAACCTATGACCCAAAATAGGTTATTGCCTATAGAATTCTATCATTAGAAAATGAGTCATACCTAGTCATACCGACAGTATATATATAGGCAGGTTATCGTCAAACTGAAATTGAAGCCTTTCAGATGAACATGGTAAATTTGCAAGTTTTGCTATCATTACTCGTATTTACATTGGTAAACTTGGTTCAATCTTTTCCGGATGGATCAGAAAATTATCATCGTAACGTTACGCTGAAATATCCAAACTTTTATAGAGTTTTATGGAAATTTGATGATAAAGAAATTACTTTTGAAGTTCAAGTAAAAACTAAAAGTTGGGTAGGATTTGGTCTCTCTCCAAATGGAGGGATGAAAGGTAGCGATATAATTATTGGTAGAATTAATCAAGATAAAGTTTTCTTTGAGGTAAAATTTATCTTCAAAACTTTCATTTCTATAATAATTACAAGAGAATAATACGAATAGGATCGTCACGCTAAAGGTGAATTTGAACCTATTAGAGATAAACACCAGGATTGGATATTAATATTTGGAAAATATGTTAATGATTATACAGTATTAAAATTCAAGAGGAAAATCCTAACATGCGATCCGGAAGATAGAGAAATAACTGTAAAAATTTGTTTCTTATTCAAGATTTACTTTTAATCATTTTGAATATTTTAGCACGGAACATCAAGATTAATATGGGCTTATGGTGACGATAATTCCAACGATAATCCAAACGTTTTTAACAAACATAAAAATGATAATAGGGGAACTTTTAGTGTTCAATTGTTGTCGTTTTTAGTACCGGAAAATCACGATGATCTTCTCAAAGATACTAGACCAATTGATTTTCGTATGAATAATGTAATTCATCTAAACAATTCTTAATATAAGATAGGATTACATAACTTTTTTTCCAGTTTTCACTTCCGGCAAATAGGCATACATTTTATCAATGTGAGATGATTAAATTTCCGAAATTATCGGGAAAGCATCAGATTATATCTGTAAGAATTTATTGTATATATTTGAATGAACTTTTATTAATATAGTTAAACTACAGATTGAACCGATAATTGATGAGAATCATTCGCATTTGATTCATCATCTCCTACTAACAGGATGCCATCGAAGTCATAATATTACAGATGAACATGTTGGTCAAAGTTACGAGTGTTACGTTGATGAAATGAACATGAGAACTAAATTTGACAAGTGTGATAAAATGATTTATACTTGGGCTGTGGGAGGGAGTGTAAGTATCATTTATACAGTATACAATAGCCTCTAAGATTGTTACTGATTTTAGAAATTCTTCTTTCCTGACGATGTTGGATTTCCATTGGGAGGGGATGATGATCCAATTTATGGAAAATTGGAAATTCATTACGATAATGTTGATTATCAGGCTAACGTTACTGATAGATCTGGTGTTCGACTACATATTACTGATAAGCTTCGTAAATATGATGCTCAAGCACTTCGAATTGGACATGCAGTAACTCCATTTCAAATAATTCCGCCAAAATCAACAAATTTCTTATCGGTTGGAGTTTGTCCTGAGCGTTGTATGGATCAGGTGAATAGAACAATGCAAATATATTTTGTATATAGTTGATATATTTATAAAACAAATGAATTATTAATTAAGGTCTTTAACGCTGCTGGCATAAGGGAGATAAAAGTGTTTCTTACTCTAATGCACGCACATTTAAGAGGAGTTAGCATAGTTCTAAGACACTACAGAAATGGCATTGAATTAGAACCAATAACAAATGAAGAATCATACGATTTTAATTTTCAAGAATTCAATCTTTTAACAAAACCAAGAAGCGTTCAATTGGTAAAAGGAATTCTTTTAATTAGCATTTACTCTAATTTATTCAAAAAATTCTATTCTTTTAAGGGTGACCGACTAGTTTTAGAATGTTTTTATGATACAAAAAAAGATGATCAAGCAATTTACGGTGGCTTGTCAACAAATGAAGAAATGTGTTTGGCATTTTTACACTATTATCCAAAAATTCCTTTAAGCGGTTGCGAAAGTAGGCCACCTTATAACCAAGTATCTGAATTTTTTAATCCAAACAAGACAATAGATTGGAATGATCTGGCAACTAGGAAAAAGTTACAAAATATAGCCTATTCAAATAAGATTGTTATGGAATGCGAAGATGGAAATATTGAATATGAGGTATTTTAATAATTATCCTCTATTTGTTATCTTACTCATTCTCTTCTTTTTTATTTTAAAGGATAACAGGCAAGAAATAGAGATAAGTAAGACGAAAACAAAGTATAAAAGTGACAAATGCAAAAATTACCAATTAAACTCAGCTGTGTATCACTATCCTAATTGTTTTGTCATTTTTTACGTGTTTTTATGCCTTAGATTGCTGTAAATTAGATAAAGTATATACTCTGTTCTTTTTATATATCACGTGATTAGACCTCGTTTTACACAACTCAATTTCATACGTTTGATTACTCAAAAATACATTGTATTTCACTTGAACAGTAGTTTTGCTGTTGGCAACACAGTTTTTAATTTTGCTGTTCATTTTTTAAAATGTCAATTTTAAAGCTTATTTTATATGTTTTACCGCTTTGCGGTGTGACATGCTTTCCTAATCCATCTGAGGATTATCCGCATAACACCATTCTAAAAAGTCCAGATATTTATCGACTCTTTTGGAAAAATGAAGTAGATTCCATTACCTTTGAAATTCAGGTGAGGACTAAAGGATGGGTCGGCTTTGGTATATCTCCAAATGGTGGAATGGCTGGAAGCGATATATTTACGGCTTGGCTAGAAGATGGAAAGGTTATTCATCACGTAAGTATATAATTGTTTCAATAAGAAATTGTTAGCATAAAACCAATACAAATATTCTTAGGACCGACATGCCTTGGGAACTTTTCGTCCTCTTAAAGATAAACTACAAGATTGGAATTTGATATTTGGTAAAGAAATTGACAACTACTCAGTCTACAAATTCAGTCGTAAATACGAGACGTGCGATAAGGAGGGAGATAGAGACATTAAACTTGGAACGGTAAGGGTTATATGGTCGTATAATCCGGTTAGACCGTTTTCGGAGGAGCAAGATATCTTCTATCACGGATTTCTTAACCGAGGCACGGCGTCCTTAAACCTTCGGGTCAACGATCTAAAACAAAAGAGAGAAGATCTATTAAGAGATGCTTTCCCAGTAGAACTGACGGTTAAGAACTTCGTTTTACCTCATAATATTCACACAACATACGTCTGCTCTTTTTATAATATTAATAGAATTTCTTTTAAACATCATGCCATTGCTGGTGAACCGATTCTAAACGCAAATGTACCGTCCAGACTTCACCATTTAATTGTCTATATTTGCAATCCGAAAGCGGCGAATTACAGTGCATATCTTGGAAAAGATTCCAATTGTCTGGATGTTAGGGATCTGGCCAAACATTGTGACTCTTCTCTCTATGGTTGGGCTGTTGGAGGCACTACATACTATTTACCACCCCATGTCGGAATACCTGTAGGAGAAGAAGAGCTTATAGTAATGACAGAAAGTCACTATGATAATAGCAATTTCCAAGAAGGAATTGTTGAGAATTCTGGATATCGTTTATGGTTTACTGATAATCTAAGGCAATATGATGGCACAATATTTGCAGTTGGCATCGAGGTCTCTCCCTTTCAGATTATACCTCCTAGGGAATCGAGTTTTACATCAATTGGCCATTGTCCAGCGGAATGTCTCAATGACGGATTTGACGAATCCGATGTTGAAGAAGTAAAGATTATTGGCTATTTACCTCATTCTCATCTCGTAGGCATTAGAATAAGATTAAGGATTTTTAGAGGGGATGAAGAACTTGAACCTATCGTAATTGAAAATTCGTACGATTTTGATTATCAAAACTTTTTACACCTTCAAACTGAAAGAGTATTAAAGAGAGGTGATAGGCTAGTGACCGAATGCGATTACAATACATTAAACCGTAAGGAAGAAACACTCGGTGGTTTAGCTACCGAAAATGAAATGTGTATAGTATTCTTAACAGTCTATCCTAAGTTTGCAGTTAGAAAATGTGGCAGTCATCCAGCGACCAGTCAATTTGCTTCATTATACGACGATCCGGTCAAAAGAATTACTGATTGGAGTAATCCTCAAAAGAAGAAAATTGCTCAAGAGATAGCTTTAAGTAATGATATTGAATTGGAGTGTGACGGTAACGGTATCAAATTGAAATCGCATAGAAAGATTCTTTCGATGCCGTTGGTAAGCCATTTTTACGCCAAGATTGATACTTGCGATAGGTTCCCTATTCCTTCAGAAAAATATCCTCATAGCGTCGTTTTAAAAGAGCCTGACTTTTATAAAGTCTATTGGAAGGTTGTTGAAGATGTGATAACTTTTGAAATTCATGTGAAAACAAAAGGTTGGGCTGGGTTTGGTATATCTCCCAACGGAAATATGATTGGAAGTGATGTAATTATGACATGGATGGGAGAGAACGGACTTAAATTTGACGATCGTCATATTGTAGGATATGTTGAACCTCTTATCGATGATGTTCAAAATTGGCATCTCATTACTGGTAGAAGATACGGGGAATATTTGATTGTGAAATTCTATAGGGAATTAGATACTTGCGATATAGATGATATTGCTATTGGAGAAGCAACGACGCGAATTGTATGGTCGTACAGAAATGAAGTGGTTATCTCTGACGAGGCATTTTATCACGGATTTACTAGTAGAGGAACTAAAAGTGTCCACCTATTGGCGGACGAAACAGACGATCGCGACGGAAAACCAATAGAGGGGGCCTTCCCTTTTGATGTTAGAATAGCGAACTTTTCTATTCCTCATACAGTTGACACATTTTACCGATGCGAAATTTTCAAACTTCCAGAATTAGACAAGAAGCATCATATAGTTGCTGTTGAAGCTATAGTAGATGAAAGGAATCCGTCAGTTCCTCATCATCTACTTCTTTATGGATGTAACGCAAATATAAATCTAACTGACGAAGATGTTGGTAAAGGATACGAGTGTTACAATCGAAAAGCGAACTATAACGGCCGCTACGATTCTTGCGAAGCCATACTATTTGTTTGGGCCATTGGAGGTAAACGTCAATATTTTCCGGACAATGTTGGATACCCAGTAGGTAGAGACACTGATGTAAAATTTCTCAGACTGGAATTTCATTACGACAATCCATCATTTAAAAAGAATATTGTCGATACTTCTGGGTTAAGATTATGGTTGACTGATAAAATTCGAAAGGAAGATTTACAAACAATAGAAGTAGGCCATGTTGTAACACGTGCACAAGTAATACCTCCTATGACTCCATTATTTGTATCCTTTGGGGCTTGTCCGTCCCAATGTCTTTCGGAGGCAATGGAAAGAGGAGGTGTAGAAGAAATCACTATCGTATCCATTCTGTTACACGGCCATCTATTATCTAAAGCTTTAAAACTAAGACATTTCCGTAATGGAGTTGAACTTAAACCATTGGCCGATGATCCGTATTACGATTTCAATTTTCAAAGTTTTGTGTCATTGAAGGAGCCTCGAAAAGTACGAAAAGGAGATTGGTTGCTCCTCGAATGCGACTATGATTCTTCGGATAGGATGAAGGTTACTCGTGGTGGCTTGGGAACTAGAGACGAAATGTGCATTGCTTTCCTTACGTCATACCCTAATATACCTTTGTCACATTGTCTTTCGCATCCGCAAATCCCTGAACTAACCAAGATAGGTAAGTTAGAGGAGTTGATATGGACGAGGGACATAATTGAACAGCATCAAATGAATGTTGCAACACCAAACGTTACCATTAAATGCAACCACGGAAGTATATTACATCCTATTGATACGAAAGATATAACTTTGCCATCAGTAAACGAAGAATACACACTACCGAATTCAACATGCCAACTTAACGGTCAAGCTTAAAGGTTGAAAAAGATTTTAATGCTCATTTTAAACGTATTTATTAAAGATAGAGTATAATCTTTGTTTTTGTGAATTATTTAACTAATACTTTGCAAAAGTAGGATGTGAAAAATATCTCTATTTCAAGAAGAAAACATTTCATGTGAATTTTAACGCACTTATATAATACAAGCAGATTTTTAAACATTGAGATAAAGAAAAACTTGTCAATAGCATTTTATAGAAAGCGTTTACGGTAGTCCAATTGTTGAGGGAACTATATAGATCTTCTCTCTAATATAGATTCACCATGGGGTACACTACTACTTTCCAGTTATTATCACTTCATATCTCTTGGGTAAATTTCATTTTAAACTTATATAAATCGATTAATCGAGCAATATTGGCGAAATAATCAATAAATTTGATAGAATTTATGAATAAATACAAAAACTTAAGACTTGTAAAAAGGAGTATTAAACATAGGTAAGACGGTGGAAAAAGGACGTTGTTCACATAGGGTTCAGAATATGTAACTGTTACTCCCCTTATGAGTATGAATAATGAAGTTAGGCATACGATATATGGTCAAGCTTCTGCTTTAGATATTGCAATTGCTCAAAACATTTGGTCTCATTGTTGCTATGATATGAGAGAGCGAAAAAAAAGCTATTATCTAAGGGGCATTTAGGGGCGAGGCGATTTATTGATTTAGGGATAAGTTTATCTTAAAAGCAAGACTTCCTTTGCATTTATCTAATTCAACGTAACACTTTCAATATGTATATATCTGTATGTCAAAAATTGTAAACAGTCTATTAAAATAAAGTCGCTACTTGTGTGACTATTTCAAAGGAAAGGAAAATAAAATATATATATAGAAGAATGAGGTCAGACATATGCAATAATTTCTACAATTATATATAAGGGAATAGCGTAAATTGAATGATTAATAAATCTAAGTTTTCATAATTACATTTTCTATCTAATTAGAGAAAACGAAATTATTTCACCTCTGTACTTTTCTTTCTATTGTTTTTATTCCCTTTTTCAACTTTTTTTCAACCCCGAATTTAATGAAATAGAAAAGAATTGAAAACAAAACTATTCAATTTTCTTATCGATAAATAATAATTAAATATATAAATGTATTAAAATAATAAGAATAGGAAAGTGTTGATCTATTTTCGAATTATGAATATTCAAGAAAATAAAAACTGAATTCATTGTTGAAGACTGCTTGAAATATAGTCTATTATGAATAGAATTTACTTTACCCTACCACTAACATTCGATATTTTTATGAGTAACATTTTCGATTGGTTGTTATTGAAAATTTTATTTTGAGATTATCAATATATCTATTTATTGCTTGTTGTTTCCTTTTCAACAATAACGCCATAAAATATAAAATTATTGTTGTTAAAATACTCTTCAGATGGCGTTGTCTTCGTTCTGCATTTCCTATTAAAGAAATATTAATATTGAAGATTTTTAGCTTTGGAAGAAATTCTACCTCGTCATGAGTAAACTTGTAATTCTTTACTGCTTTGTAGTTCTGAAGTTAATAAATGCTTTTCCAAACCCAACTGAGACTTATTCATATGGAACTGTACTAAGAGATCCTGATATATATAGGGTATTCTGGAAGGAGGATGGTCATTCCATTACGTTTGAGCTTCATGTAAAAAACAAAGGTGGATGGGTAGGCTTTGGAATTTCTCCAAATGGAGGAATGAAAGGTAGCGATATATTTACTGCAAAACTTGTAAATGGTCAATTAACTTTCGAGGTAAGGCGTGCTTTCTCTTAAAACGTTATTGATAATATATTAATATTTCATTCGAACAAATAGGATCGCCATGCCGTCGCAAAGTCAAAACCAATTAAAGATAAATTACAAGACTGGGAAGTTATTGTTGCGAAGGAGGTCGGTGATCATGTCATATATAAGATAAAGAGAAAGCTACAAACTTGTGATCCAGAAGAGGACAGGGAAATAAAGGTAAATAGTACGTCAACAAAACTTGAATGACTGTTATAGGAGGTTACTATTCAAAAGCCCGGAACTGTGCGTTTAATATGGGCGTATGGTTCAATAACTTCTGGAACAGATTACTTAACCCAACATAGCGATTCAACAAAGAGAGGAACTAGGAGCGTTCAACTTATAGCAGGTGAAATTCCCGAGAAGAAACTACCAGATGGACTTAAAACTATAGATATTAAAGTGAACAATGTAGGATTATGAAATATATTTTATTATAACTTTGTTACTTTAGCTATTTATTCCATTTTTTAGTTTACTCTACCGAAGAATAGAGATACCTTTTATCGATGTGAAATAGTGAAACTGCCAAAACTTCCTGGCAAGCGTCACATAGTTGCTGTAAGAAATAAAATTGTATATATTATCCATAACTGTTGCTAATATGATAAATGCTATAGTTCGAACCTATATTCGATACGAAACATCCGGAAATTCTACATCATATATTCCTTTTTGGGTGCAATAATTATCTAAATATAAACGACAGTCATACCGGAAGTGACTATGAATGCTATACAGATCAGACTAATATGGGTACTTCGAGGGATCGTTGTAACATAGTTATGCTGGCTTGGGGTGTAGGTGGACAGGTAAGTTTGCGATAGAGCGAAGAAGGATAGATAGTTTCACTATTTTATTATTATCCTATAGAGATACGTAGTACCTGATGAAGTTGGTTTTCCAATTGGAAGAGATGAAGACCCCTCTTACATTAGATTCGAAATGCACTACGATAATCCAGGACTCAAGGAAAATATAGTCGACAATTCTGGATTTCGTTTATTTTATACTGACAAACTACGCAAATACGATACAAGCGTTTTGGAAGTTGGACATAAAGTTACCCGGTTCCAAATCGTTCCACCGAACGTTCAAGATTTTGTTACCTTTGGAAAGTGTCCATCCGAATGTTTGGAGGAGGTAAAAAGAAACAATAGCACATTAGTCTATAAAAAGTTTAAGCTACATTTCTCTTTAAAAAGGTCTTTGACAAAGCCGGTCTAGAAGAAGTTACAGTATTCGCCTCTATCCTTCACGCTCATATTAAAGGTGTTAAAATAAAGCTAAAGATATTTAGAGGTGATAAGGAATTAGAGCCACTGATGGAAGAATCAACATACGATTTCAATTATCAAGATATAATAAACCTACCAAAATTAAGAAAAATACGAAAAGTTTGTTGATAATAGTCCTATCTCATCTATAATTTATTAATAATAAATAAATATTTTGCTATAGGGAGATCGTTTAACAGTAGAGTGTACATATGATACTTTGGGAGAAAATCAGGCCGTACTTGTAAGAAAACCTTTATTTTTTATATTAAAAATACATTAAAACTTAAATTTTTCAAAGGGTGGCCAATCGACAAGACAAGAGATGTGCTTAGCTTTTATTAGCTACTATCCCGCTCTACCAATATCTAAATGCGTCAGTGAGCCTATACGTGCTAAAACTGCTCCAATATATCAAAGTATTAAGGGAGGAACTATTGATTGGACAAGAAATAATCAAATAGAAATTCAACGAGAAATAGCGAACAGTGAAGAAGTTCAAGTTTATTGTGACAATGGACAGATTCGCTATAAGGTAATATCTTTAATATTTAAAAAAGTTAACAACGTTTATCCTAAAGAAACGTATATGCCCTCAAACAGGTTGATGATACAAAGATAACAGTATCCAATAACTATGTACCCTACACTAAACCTAATCTTTGCGATGGATTTCCAAGTAAAAATCTTTTATATTTCTCATTCAATATATATACAATATATAGCAAATACATATAGCTATATATACATGTTGTCTGGCTTATTTTGAGGGCTTGTATACAGAGAATTGTATTCAATATATGTTGATCAGGTTCAGAATCAGGGACTATTATTCACACTCAGATTTTCTTTTGTAGTGCCTTCTGAAAAATACCCTTTCAGTGAAATCCTTAAAGAACCTAATGTATACAAAGTCTATTGGAAAGTCGTAAAAGAAATGATTACGTTTGAAATTCAAGTGAAAACTAAAGGATGGGTTGGTTTTGGAATCTCTCCAAATGGAAATATGAAGGGTAGCGACGTTATTATGGCATGGATGGCAAATGGCAAATTTCACTTACAGGCAAATACATTAATACATTATATTTAGTTTGCTTCTTTAGACGTTATAAAATCAATTTTCTTATTCATTAAATTTATATAGGATCGTCACGCAGTTGCAAAAAGTGAGCCTGTATTAGATAAGAAACAAGACTGGAAACTTATTTGGGGTAAAACCTATCATGAATTTTCAATATACAAATTTGAAAGAAAGTTGAAAACCTGTGACGAGGAAGATATTGATATTGGTGTAAGTGATATGTTTAGTTTTAGATATTTTCAGGGATTTGAATAGAATGTGTGTAACACTGTTAGTGAAAACTGTACTTGAATTAAGATAGGCTTTTAATTGTAGCCTTTTTTATTATATATTGGTATTTCTCTCACAGACTGGTACGACTAGGCTTATTTGGTCGTACAGTACAGCCCTTATGGGCGAAGGAGACAATTTTGTCGGCCATGCAACAACCAATCGTGGAACTAAAAGTGTTCTACTGTTAAACACTAAATCTGAAAAGAGTGATGAAATGAAACTAGCGGATAGTGAACCTATTGATTTCAGAATAGGAAACGTACGTTTACTTGAAACGTATTATAGCTATTTTATAGTTAATGTATTGTATTTCAGTTCTCTTTACCATCGGACGTTAGCACTTATTATAGATGCGAAATGTTTAAACTTCCCGATTTAACAAAGAAACATCATATCATTGCGGTAATATATTCTAAAACAAATTTTAATTCCCTACGATTATCAATTCTTATTTTCTAGGCTGAACCAATAATCGATACCCGCCACCCCTCCCTACTTCATCATATTTTCATTTATGGTTGTGGTCATGATCATGAAATCAAGGACGAACACGTTGGTCAAGGGTATCGATGTGGTAGTGATGAAATAAATATGGCTGGTCAGTTTGATCAATGTAATATTGTATTTTTCGCTTGGGCAGTTGGTGGCAGTGTATGATATTATTTAATATGCTCTTCTATTTCAAACACTTGACAATGTTCTTAATTATCAGTTGTTGTTTCTTTCAGAGGTTCTTCTTCCCCGATGATGTTGGACTACCAATAGGTTCTAGTGGTGATTCAAAATATTTTAGAATGGAAGTGCACTACGACAATCCAAGTTTTCAAGAGAATGTTACCGATACTTCTGGCATACGCTTCTGGATAACTGATAAAGTGAGAAAGAATGATCTTAGAATTATGGAAGTTGGACACGACGTTACACCTAAACAAATTATTCCACCAAGAAGCTCAAATTTCCTTACTGTCGGATCATGCCCTGAACAGTGTTTAAGCAAGGTCCGCAAGTTTCTTGTATATAGTATAATTTAAATTACTTTTCCTACTAATTGATAGGCATTTGAGGCATCCGGAAGAGAAGAGGTTACTATTTTCTTAGCCTTACTACATGCTCATTTAAAGGGTGTTAGAATGAAATTAAGACACTTTAGAGATGGTGTTGAATTGGAACCAATCAATTATGAAAAAAGCTACGATTTCAATTTCCAAGAATACAGTTTACTACCAAAGTTTAGAACATTAAAAAAGGTTACTTTTAACAAGTCTTTAATATATTCTTTTAATTTTCTTCAATCCTTCCCCTCCCTCTTCCACCTTTTTAGAATGATAGATTAGTTGCTGAATGTACATATGACTCATCAAACGACGATAAACCCACTTTTGGAGGCCTCGCAACGGAAAATGAAATGTGTTTAGCGTACGTTGCACATTATCCACCTATTCAGCTATCAAGATGCCATACCCAACCTGCCAACTTAAAATATTCCATACGTCAGAAGGATAGCATTGATTGGTTGGATGAAAAAGTTAAAGCAGATCTACAAAAATCGGCTAAATCTAGAGATGTTGACATAACTTGTTCTAATGGCAAAGTCTACTACTTATCAAAGGTAAAACGAAATCTTACATCAATTTTGTTTTTTATAAAAAAAAATAATAAAAAACTAATTAAGTGTAAAAAAATTAAATGACTTTTTGCGTATTTTCAGGACCAAAGCAGAAATGTAACACTTGAACCATATAAGAAAGAATATAAAGCTCCAAATCTATGCGACAAAAAGGAACCAGGTCCGAATGATTCGTCAAGAGCTTTTGTTAACTCTTTTCTATTTTCCATTTTATGTATTTTCTATACTGTTAAACTCTCGATGAATTATTAGATATCTTTCTCTTATAAACGTTACTTTTATATCAATTTTAGATGAGTTTCTTTTTTTTCACTAAAGGAACGAGGGCGCCATCTTACTGTTGGCGCTTTTATTTTTATTATCCCTAACAAAACTTTTATATATATATAAAATAGTTAATATGCATTCAGGGGGTTTTTTTTGGAGTCGTGTCATGGACGGGTCATCAAATATATTGTATAGTTTCTGTTTGCTTGTTTGTTTCCTTCTTTCTCTTCTATTACTTCCGTTAACTATTCAAATTTTTGCTGTAGTAAAAGATTGTAAAATAAAGATAAGAAATACAAGTTTTACATTATTTTATTCTTTTGCATATAATATATATATTTCCAAAGAAATGACACATATTATACAGTATATAAACTATATATACATGGAATAATAATAATCGGAAAACTGGTAGGAAATATTCACCAGCTCAATAATAAGTTTGTCAGCATTTTCAACATTTAAACGAAAAATTAAAGCCATTTTTTAATAAATAATATTCAATAAAAGTACAAAAAATTTTTTTACAAATATTCTATTATGAAATATTGAGAAATTAGAAGAAATTGGAAAGGAAAGGGAAGAGAGGAATGAATACAAAATTGAAATGAATTTATTACATAGTTAATTATATATTTGTTTTATTTTTGAGCGAAAAGTTGGGGTGGGAGGGGGAAAGGGAGGGCTGGGATACTTTGAAGCACCGAAGGAAATACGGAAAAAAACAAGAGGGCGTTACTGATACTAGTTAGTTTCGTAGAGTTTTTCGAATAAAAATCTGAGTTCCGTTGGAGGCAGTCTTTTACAGCTTTTACACTTGAAGCATCAAGAACGTTGAATTTCAAAACTTTGGAAGAGTCAACGCAACCTTTCATCATTTGAAATAGTGTTTGGAAGTTTCTGCAAGCTTCTTCCAAGTATTCCCTTAAAAGGAACCTGGAAGAAATCGAACAGGCAAGTATTTAAGAAAAGTTCGGGGTATTGGCAAAGCCCAGCTAAAGCTATAAGTAATTTGGCATCGTTTGAAGCGAATTGCTTGTAATACAATTGAAAAAGTAGTTTGCAAGCTACTTTTTTTTGAAAAATTCTCTGATAAGGCTAAAGATTAGCTGTGAATTTTCCACGATCCCTTTGGTCCACGTAGAACGGACGTGCGTAACAACCGCCAACGTAGCAGCAGCCGACGGGGATAAAAAATAATTTTGTGACACTGCTCAAACGTGGTTAAGTGCTCTCGGACTACGCAACGTTGATAAAACGTGTTAGTCTACAACCGATTACGACAATGAACGGTACCGTTTTGGCAGAGAACATTGGAGAAAGTCCAGAAATTGTTAGAAAAGAGGAAGCTAAAGTAGAAGTTAAGGAGGAAGAAAATGTAGACGATAGTAGCGCCGATAGCGAAGAAGATTCCGACGAAGATGGCGGGGAAGATCAAGCAATACGACAAGCAAAGTTGGAAAAGACGAAGAAAGTCTTGGGCAGCCGTCGCGTAATGCATATAAAGTATGGAGAATTTACACTAACTGTGTTGAAAGATATTGATAGACGACTTGGAATTGTTCAGGAAGCTCTTATGACGGAGATTAATTATATTTTAGAAACTGACCGAATTAATTGTCGTAACCGCCAGGGGTTTTATAAAATTTTATACGGAGCTCAGCATCAAATTGACGAGCTACGCCTTCAAGTTCAACAACTTAGCCAAATTTGTAAGGAAAAACAGAATCATCGAAGTACTACTAATCTAGAATCAAGCGATGAGGAGGAGGCTAGTTCATTCCTATTCTCGGAAACGATTGTTAGAGCATTTACGGAAAGTGACGACGGCTATACTGCAAATATCAGCTTAGGAGATATTGATAAAGCTAAGGCAATGGATTCTACTCGAAAGAGAAATGTTAACGAAAATATGACTGATTTACCTAGAAAAAAATCAAAGAATGACGAAAAACAAACTACTCACGACAAACAGGAAAAAAGTGAAAATAAAGATACTTCCATTGATGAAAATACCGCAAATGCTAAAAATTATTTTTCTAAAGGATTTAATCTTCTTGGTATTAAACATTTGGAACACCTCCGAAATATTTTGGAACGTACTCTAATTGATCAAACTGAAGAAGAATTTCAAAGAAATTTAAGCGAGGTATGCGTACACAATGCGGAAATTCGTCAAAATGCTTTAATTAGCCAAAGGATTGAACGTTTGCGTAACATCACTCACTTGATGACACATTTGATGGATTTAATGGAATATATTGTTCAGAGCGCAATAACGATTCTAACGATACCGAGTGAAGAATAAGAAAACCAGTATGTCTCGTTCGAAAATGAAAAAAAAAACAAGGGAAATTTTTTTTGTTTCGACTATTTATTCGGTTTTTTTACTACAGTCTGAAAACGATTAATGTTTTGTTTTATTATTTCCCGCTTTATCAACTTCCGTTTTGCTCTAATTGTTACCAGTTTACACAAATATAGGAAGTACAGAAATTGAAGAGTTTCATTCTTTAAAAATTTTTTAAACAATCAGTCTTATCAAAAACTTATCTTAATTTGCTAAATTTTATAATTAATGGCCGCGTGGCAACATGTTCTTTCGCTAGATGCTAGATACAATGCCTACAGATCACCAAATAATGTTTCTCATAGTAAGGCCTCTATTTATCGCTCAAATTGTTATTGTAAAAAGTCATGTTTTTTCAGGAACTTTATATATCCGACGTCGTAGTCAAATGCTACGACAACGTTCCGAATTAGTCAATCAAACAGATGACTTTGATGTGAGGGACTATTTGCGTTTAAGATCTATTCTCTTAAGTCAGAGATATGGAGCACAAGCATTCTCGGATGTTAGTAGCGTTCGAAGTAGGACAATAAGCTTAAGGAGCGTTAGCAAAAACACTGATGTATTTATACAAATTTCTTTATATATTACGTTGTAAAGTATCATAAAAATATTACTCTAAATCGCAGAGTGATATAGAAGGACGAACTGACGTTCGAGCATGGAAAACTCGTCACTACCCCCAAAAAGCTGGTGTAGTACCAACTCTTTTAGCAGATGCAAGCAGAGCTATGGCTGGCGACACTAGCGTAGAAGAGAATTATGCTTTTGCTGGTATGCATCATATTTTTGATCAACATAAAGCGGCTGTAACTTCAATAGTCTTTGCTCACGATGATAAGTCAAGGTAATTTTTGTTTCAACTACACTTTCATATATAATTACTCGTATTTAAATTATAAAATATGTTGTTTGCAGATTAGCATGCGCCTCGTTAGATGGTTCCATTTCTGTTTGCCAACTTATTCCGGCTCCTGCAACAGTAATTTGTGTTCTAAATGGCCATGAAAAAGGTATATCAGGCTTGGCATGGTCAATGAGTAATGATCACGTTCTATCATCGAGTTACGATGCCACTGCTAGGTTGTGGGATGTAGCCAGTGGTAAATGTATTCGAATTATGGAGGATCCTTTAAAATATTCCGTTCTTTCGTGCGTGTTTCAACCAGCTAATAATAATTTATTTGCTGTAAGTACAATACTTTGTTGGATGATTAAAATTAATACTAATCATAATAGACAGGAAATAGTAATTCAATGATTCAAGTGTACAATATATCAACCGGAAAAGTTGTAAAGGGAGGTCTCGGTAAAGCTGTGGGGAAAGTATTTTCAATAGAGTTTGATTCCTTTGGTCGAGTTTTATGGGCTGGAGATAATCAAGGATTTATCACTGCCTTTCAATTCGATATCGTTCACGGAAAATTAACAAGAGCTAAGCGAATTACAGTTATGGAACATCATTCTATTACCAGTATTTCGTCTAGAACATGGATTAGTAGAGAAGCAAGGGATCCATGTCTATTAGTTAATTGCGCAATGAATATATTATGTCTATATCGGTAAGCGATACTTACACTTTGTTGAATGAATCAAGTTGCTATTTCTGTTTCGGTTTGTAGGATTACGGACGAGCAAGGTGGTTTGGAACTCCGTAAAAATTTTCCTATTAAACATCGCCAATCTAATATCAAAAGTTGCTTTTGTCCACTAATGTCATTTCGTCAGGGAGCTTGCGTTGTCTCTGGAAGCGAGGACTGCTGTGTCTATTTTTTCGATGTTCAACGCGAACAGAAACCGTGTATCAATAAATTACAAGGTCACGCTGCCCCAGTTTTAGACGTCGCTTTTAATTATGATGAATCTCTTTTGGCGTCCTGCGATGCTTCTGGAATTGTAATAATTTGGAAAAGAGAACAGAAATCTTAAAACTAGCTATACAATGTATCTAATAAAAAATTAAAACTGCTTTTAATTGTTTACATTTGAGATCGAAACGGAAAGTAGAAAAATTTATTCTCATAGTAAGTGATAGATGTCGCTTCCTCCACACATAGATTATAAAATAAGCGGGTCAGTTAGTTTCGAAAGGTTTCCTATGAAGAGCAGAAGACAGTTACCAGATTTTCTAAGAAGCCTCTTAGATAATCAAAGAAGCAATACTGAAAGCGATGTTGTTTGGGT
Source organism: Dimorphilus gyrociliatus (assembly GCA_904063045.1). Taxonomy (NCBI): domain Eukaryota; kingdom Metazoa; phylum Annelida; class Polychaeta; family Dinophilidae; genus Dimorphilus; species Dimorphilus gyrociliatus. The sequence continues at coordinate 2,151,365 of CAJFCJ010000005.1, forward strand.
TGATAAGAGCGAAAAAACATTCAAGATTATTTGGAAAAGAATTCGGAATAATACAAATTCTCATACCATTTATCACTTGTATAGAAATTTTAAAAATAACTCGAAACTACCTCTAAACCAAGCTAAACGCAACTTTCGATCAGCACTTGACGCCTGTGTACGAGATGGCAAATTAAAGAAACTGAAAGCAAACGAGGGCCAGTGTCGAATGTATCAATTTACAGACAATAAAAGTATTGAAAAGAACGATTATGTGGAAAAAGACGACATTTCATCAATATTCACAAAAATACCGAAACCTGTTACCGACATGGAAAATTCTTGTGAGTCATCTTTTGGGGAATCGGAAGATATCTTGTCTATTTTGAGTTGTGAGATTTTCGAAAACTTGAATGATCTTCTGAAAGCCTAAAGTACTATTTACATTTTTTGGATGCTTAGTGGAATTTTTTCGTTAAGCATCCAATTTTTTTTTTTTTTTTTTTTAAAAAAAAACATACTATATACTAATATTATAATAAATTTATAATAAACTATTTAATCTATTTCATAAAGAAAACATAAAGTTAGGATATAATTTAATAGTACAAAACAAATTGTAAACATTTTCTCTCCCTATTCATCATTCATGCTTAACTTGTATTTGTTGTTGATATTGTTCTAATAAGCTCATATAATGTCTTCCTAATTGTTCATTCGAATAGTTTTCTATTCCATTTGTAAGTCTTGCGAAATGTTCGTCGTCATTGCATAAAACCCTTAAAAAGTCTTTGACTGAATTAATGAGAGAGAGAAATATGTTATTTGTTGTATCTCTTTCTAATCTCATGTCTTCGAATTTTTTCTTTAATGATTTGTCATACGTTTGAATGAATTCTTTATGAGGGAAACGAATTAAATCTTGTACAGTTAACCGTTTTATATCTTCAGCACTCTGATTCCATTTGGGAGGTCGAAAGTATTCTAAACATTTTTTAAAATTAGAAGCTAGTTTCGTGTTTTCAGATGTATCATCATCAACTTCGCCAGAGACCACATCAACCTCTGCATCTTCTATACTCGAACTTTTTGTTTTCCTTTTCTTTGTGGCAGAAAAACTATCCATATCGTGATACTGTTGTCTGTCTCCTCTTCTCTTTGGAATTAATTTGTTCAATTTATTTGAATTGACTAAATCTTCTTTGTCGTTCTCTGACGAATGATGACGAATTCTAGATATTCTTTCGAAGCATTGCTCCCTCTTATCAGAGAGTATCATGTCCGTATGTGAATTTTCTTCAGCTAACTTTCGTTGATGACGACGGTAGTCCTCCTCTATTTCGTCAAACGTTGGAATTCGTTGCTTTTTTAGATTGCCGCCATTAACAATTGCGGGAGGATCATCTTTTTTATTACAATTTGCCAGCTGCTTATTTGAATGATTTCTACATCTCCAATCGTCCCTAACGTCGTCAAACTAAGGGAATTTAAAAGATATAAATGGTCATGGTAAAGAACTTGAACAAACCTTTCCATAAGGGATAATTCGCCATTTGAAACAATCGTGGCATTGTATTCTTTTAGGTACTGATAGACATCTTTTTTTAGCTAAATTTGGATCGGGAGCAATGGTCCAGCTTTGCTTATTTCTTTTATATCCAAACGAGATCCAGAAATCTTCTATATCGTTAGTATCAAAATTCATGTCTTTATAATATTGAATCAATCCGTCAGAAAGCGCTTTCTGAAGCATTTTAAACTCCTTAGCATCCGCAAAGTCTTGTTTATTGTGAGTTGGTTCCAGTATTTGATAAGGTATATCAACTATTCCGACAATACCTCCGTAATGTAATGATAATTCGCTTTGGGGTCTATATTTCTGATACATTTTGATAAGTCTGCCACAATTATATATAAAAATCCCATCTTGATATCGATTTTCAATCTTCATACCGTAGATAAAAGATATTACTTTTGTTTGTCTCACTGCTTTCTCTAAATTCTGACAGATAATTCGCTTTTCCTTAGCCTCGTCAGCCACCTGAGATGCTCTAAGTTTTTCCTGTTATTGTTTTCATTTTTAATTTAATACAAATAATAATAATCAACAATCTATGTTATATTGTAGTATAAAGTTACCTTATTGATTTCAACATTCAATTCCTTTAAACTTTTATCTGTTTTTTTATTTAAATCGGATATTTTACTATTGATCTCACGCAATAAATTTTCGATACATTTCAAGTCATTTTGCGCTGATTCTAAATCCTTTAAGGCTTTAACCCTAAATCTATTAGATGTAAAAGTATACATTCGAGGTCTATATAATTCGTGAACGAGAAGCCGAGATTTTATCTTTCTACCTCTCAAGTAAATTATCATAGTGATTTCATTGTACAATATCGCCAGATAAGATCTAAACGAAACTGTTTCTGGTTTATACCGCAGCAATTCTTCTTTATCAATGTTGTCAGTTTGACTTTCTGTCCAAGAATTTCCTGATGATATTAAGATATCATTGTTTACAGCTTTAAAATCAAGTTCTGTGTCCCCATTGTTAAGTAATTTCAAATTGTAAATTGCTACAGCCGTTCCTGAAATGCCTTTTATTTTGTGAAATTGTTTTTCAATGTCTTTTAAAGTTTTCCAAGGAGAGTAACGAAGTACAACGCCAACTTCGTGATTGTGTACGTCTATAGATTTCGATGGAGGAATGTAGGGTCTGAAACTATCAACTTGGAATTGAGGCATAGCGACAACAATCTGTTCAAAATATACATTGAGTATTATAAATATTGATCCATTAGACTAAACATGACACTGCCTAGGGAAAATGCAATAGAGCGTTTCGGCAAAAGAAAATATTTTTAAAACCACATGAATAATAGGAAATTCTTTTTTCTAGCCAATTTCAAAATAGGTTGTTTTTGCATTATAGCAGATTTAAATCTTATCGATTGTTTATAGAGATAAAAAATAACAATACTATGAACACGCCCATTTATGCAATACAAATTAAACTAAATTAAACTAGTTTTTACTATTTGATGAACATTTGCTCTGCTTTTCAGCGAACTTACCTCATTTAGTCCTTCGTTTTCGAGAAACGTTCTTGATAATAATATGACTGAATAAGTATCATCTTTCTTTGTTAAGAGAATTACATCGTTTGCAATTCTCATAGATCCACTCTTGAGTCCGTTTCCGTACATTCCTATTGAATCTAAATTATGTAATCGCTTTGAAGATCTTCCAAATTTAATAACATCGGAAACTTCTGTAGGACCGATTCCCTGACCATCATCTATAAACCAGATAATGTTACCTCCTCTTAAATGGTCATTTTTCTCGACATCGATATTTAAATACTTTGCTCCGGCATCTCTTGCATTGTCCACGATTTCAGCAAGGGCACCAAAGAGGAACTCGTGCGTTGTAGAGTTTGTGTGTAAATATGAAAAACTTAGTTCTGCTTTGGAAAATCGACTATAATCTGAACTTAGTCTTTCTTTTGGCATTATTTCTTTGCATAAAATTACAGGTCAAAAGCTAAGAATACAAATTTTTTTTTTTACAAATTCAACAATATATCAAGAATGAACGATGTTATGGTAAACAAAGTAATAATATGGCGTCTTTACAACTTCCGAATTGGCGCCCTTGGCTAAGCTTCCGGTAAAATGAAAATGTTTGTAAAATTTCCTGGAATATTAAATTTTGTTCTAAAAGTTCGTAATTTTTTTGTATTTTTGATTGATAATTAAGATTTTTGAAAGATAAAACATAATTGGAGTAAAAATTTAAACAAATAAATTAAGAACATATTTAAAAATTTTATCAAGGGAGAACCAGTCTATTGACAGGCCTGAAAATATCTAAGACTCAAATACATTGTGCAAAAAAAACAGAATTTGATCGACGAACGTTCTGTTCGAATTTTCGTTCCCGAATTTCTGAAGTACGGATACAGAAAAAAAATTCTTACTTTGAATTTGAATTTTATTGTGAACTAACTCCTTTAAGGTTTGTTGAACACAATCTATAAGTTTTCTATATAGTTAACATAATCTACATTTTCGAACATTATAGAGAGCAATTGCCTCCAAAACTTTATTTTTTCCCTAATAGTAGCAAACATTTTTTTTGAGTTTTACAGATTGAAAATTCGAATAGGCAGCTTCGTTATCGTTTGAAGATATTACTACAAATACTTTAACTATCCCAATTAGATTGCAAAATATGAACTTAGAGTCGCAATAAATTTCATTCATTTAAAAAAACATGCAATTCTTTTTAGTTTATGAAACCAATAAGAGGTACCGCGTACAATCAATGTACGGGAAAGAAACGTGGTCTGGTTATAAAACGAGTAAACGTTAGAAGGCTTTCCACTTTTAAAAAAGTTATACGAAGTCTCTTAATCAGTAGTATTTGGGATGGTAAGGTATTCAGAGAAAAGATGAGAGCAACACAAACTTATCGTCACTTCAATCATCAAATAACTGAAAATATTGACTTGAAACATCTGACTCTTGATCTTAAACACTCTCAATCGGCTATCAACCGAAAAGTATTTCGAAATGCTGTCAAAAAAGTGAAACATAGAGAGCGAAAGATTGGTTTGTTTTCGTCTGTAACTTGCTCCTAATTAATTGTCTAAACTAATTTAATTTCTTAAAACAGATAGCATGATTCTAAATACAAGTATTATGCGTTTGAAAAGCTTAGGAAAGAATCGCGATTTCCAAGAGAAATCAAACAAAAATGAGAGTTGGGTGTATGAAGCAGCTGAGAAACCAGCAAACTCTTTTTTGACACATGGAGAAGCGCTTGGTAAATCTGTCGCTGAGTCTTATCATAAAAATAACAATTTATCGAATGAGAGACCTCTTTTAAAAACATTTTGCATGGCAGAAAATGTTACTCATGAGACTTCAGCTCCTAATTCAACACATAACAGAAATGATACGATGACGGAATCCAAATTAAAAATATCCTTGATTGATGTTAATAGATCCATAAAGGAACCAAAAAAGAGCCAAAAGAAACATGAAAAAGTCGATTTGCAAACACAATACGAAAATGATGAATTTTTAGCTCCTAAAGTTCCCTCAGTGAAACGTCAAATGTCAAGTGGTAAAGTAAGATATATGAAGCCAGAAATTCCACCTAACCTCTATGAATCTCGAGTTTATGGATTACCAATGTATTTATCATCAAAAAGGTCCAAGAAAGTGATTGAAGACGTAAGATTACAACCGGAAGCTATGAAAAAGATGAAGTTGAAGAAGAATGGTTTTGACAGTTGTTCAACATCCAATAATAAAGGTTTTCCAAGAAAACGTCCTCATAAAGTAAACAATCCGTTTCAGAAATTTAAAAACCTTCTAGAGAATGAATTGGAAATATCTTCCATTTATGGTGATGATGAGACCCTAGTTGACACTGAAGAGGAGCATAGTCAACTGGAAACTATGAAAAATACTGAAAGTCAAGCGATAGAAAGTTCAACCGGAAAGGTTTAGCCATAATGTTTTTAATATTCCAAGCTAATTAATATATATTTTTTACTCTCAGAGGGAATCTGTCATAGATAGCATTGGAAAAAGCTCCATAGACGAATGCTCCATTCAAGACGAAAAAGAAATGCCTCAAAGTGTCGAAATCCCATTGAGAATTGTTGAATCAACCGTTCCTGATAATGTTGAAAATTCTGATACCAGCTTAACAGAAAATAAGGAAGATATTGAACTGGTCACTTTGGAGAAATCTAATCTCAATGATGCTGAAATTACTCAACAGCCTAGTCCTGTTGTAGAGAGAGTATGTGTGGTATTCTACTGTCCCGAAACAGGTTTCAATAGTGATTTTTGTTTGCAGATAGCTATTCAGCCGGTTGAAGTTACTGAAAACCATGTGAATATGGTGCAACGCCAGGCATCAGAATCATCATGTTTGAATGAAAACAAAGAACAGGTAGATTTAATTGTATAGTATGATAGAACAAATACTAAATCTGTCGACCTTAGGCACTTGTACCGAAAAGAATCGTATCAATCTTGCAGCGAAAAAGTAAACAGGTGATGTTTTGTATTAATTAGCTTTTCAAAAAGCCGAATAGCAATAATGATTATTTATAAAACAGTCGCAGAGTTTCTCTGTTGTAAAGACGAACGTCCACGATTCGCCAGATCATGAAGTACGAAATGTAACAAGTGTCTGTCCCATGAGATCTCCGACAGTTGGAGATAATAGGTCATATAGAAGAAGTAGTAATTTCAGACTTGTTACGACTTGTTGTAAGCGAAAATGTTACCAAAGTGTATCTCATGAAGTGCAGATACGTGAATTTGAAAGTTTTCAAAGGAAAAATAGTCTGAAACAATTTGATCAAATTTCTGACTACTTGTCTGCTGCCCCAACAAAAACAAAACACCGTCGATGGAATTATTTTGTATTGTTGGATAGTGTAGAAGGAGTTAGTGTGTGCAGAGCATTTTTAATTCAGATGTTGCAGATATCCTCCTATGCTTTGAGTAAAGTCCAACAGAAGTTGAAGAAATCTACTAATAAATCAACTTCAATAACTTCAAAATTCGACAGAGTAATTTTAACAAAGAAGTATGCTCCAGTAATAGTGTGTAAGATGCTTCAAAAATTCTACGATGTTAATGGCATTAATATGACCAACATCATGAGAGTTTTTGGTGGTACTCATAACTTGTATAAATCTTTTGTTGAGTACTATGAAAGTGTCATGAATGACAAACCTAAGATTGATATGAAAACTTTTTTTAATAGGTATCGTGATTTTCTACCCAATCGGGAGTGACTTTTTGTTATTTGCTAACACAAGTTACATTGTATTTAAAATGTAGAAATTGTAAAAATATATATGCAAATAAATTTTTTGAAAGCAAAAATTTGGATAAAGTTTTAAAAGTCATCTTCAAAGCTGGCTTTAAACTGAGTTAGGAATACGGGTTTGCAAAATTGGATCATCGCTTGATTGTTCTTCTTGTTATTATGTTTAGCCAATTCGGGGAATTTACACTTTGGCGACGAGTATAGTTTGGGTTCTACAAAATCGATTTATTTCATTTTATTAAATTTATAATTATAAATTATACTTACTTTTCCCTGTGCGTCAATTCCTAAGCTAATTTTACAATCTTTTCTGGTTACGTTGTGCTCTAAAGCATCCGAATACTAAACGAAAGTCAAATGAAATCAACAATATATAATTAACAAAAAAATTTATATTTACTTGAATATTAAATATTTCGGAGAGCCATGAAAATAAGTCTTCTTCCGTAGCAAATATTACAGTGTTACCAAAGAATGGTCTATAAATTTGAAAAAGCTATAAATCATAAATTCAAAGTCAGAAATTACGGTAACAAACTTAAATGTTGGATTCTTATCTAATTTATTTAGAAAAGTAAGTGATCTATATCTTATAGTGTCATAATCTTCTCTAGGTGGTGTCCTATTATATTCAAGACCAACAAATATCATCAGCTGCTCAACAGGAATTTCTAAACTTTCATTTGCCTTGAAAAATAAATCAAAACTTGAAATATATTATCTATAATTTTAATGCAATCTTTAAAAAATTACAATTGAATTAGGCATTATTTTAGGCATTAGACAAGGTGTTGTTATTGATTAAGTAAAATAATCAGAATTTTACATATAAGAACTACAGGAGAAAAAATTAAATACATACATTGGGCATATTCAGAACTGAGGTTCTATTCTCAACTGCCTATTTAAATATTAAACTATTTAGGGAGGAGAGTATTAACAATTTAAGAAGAGGAAAATTTTAATTCCAAAAGAGATAACTGAATTATTTCAAGAAACAAAAGATACTGAGTCAATAGGACATTTTTCTAAGATGTGCAAACATTAATAAGCAAAGCGGATTTATAAACGCTGAAAAAAAAACAATCAGTCAACGGCATACGTACATTGCGCCATGATCCCTATAAAAGAAACGGTCAGAAAAGCAAAAAAACAATTATTCTAAACGGTCATGCAAAAGAAAAAATGCATAATGTAACAAAAAAAATTCAAAAAATATAACAATACATTCATCAAAAATCCTTATAAATTAATAAATAGAAAAAGAAATATCTTTTAACGATAATGAAGTCAATACTGTTACCTTTTGCTTTGTAATTACAAGATTATAATTTCTCAACTCAACAGCTGAATGTTTATACTTATTCCTCTCGTCGCTGTATAATAATCCTTCGGCAGACAAATATTTTAATCCAGTTTCATTGCGTCTCTAACATAGAAAAGGAACAAAGCTTTGCTATATAAAATATGTACAATATATATTAACTATATTTTTACCTTCGGCATTCTTTGATAAGAATAGTTCTCTTTAACACAAATATATGTGTTTTTATTGAACTCATCAGGCCACGAATTAATTAAAAAATTATATACTTCTTCGGTACTATGAAAAAAATAGTCTATGGAAAAATAGAATTTTAATAATAATTGATAATAAATTGCTTAATAGAAAATATTCTTTTACCAAGTTCTCCATTACAAACAATATAGTATAGACCCCATTGAATGTCATTCGTTAAAGCCAATTTACGTTTTACATTGGCTAAAATCTCTCCAGCTGTCGTTTTACTATGAATCTACAATGAAATAAACCAATTTAATTATATGTTTATCAAAGTATTGCTGTTAACTTCTTACATTTAAAGCTATATCTTCCATACTGAATTGACCACGAGCATCAGGTTCTTTATTTTTCAAAACTTTTATAGAAACTTTTATATCAAGGGTATTAACGACTCCCTCCGACGATGCAGCAAATTGCATCTTTCTTTTGGCAGCTTCAATTTGTCTTTGCTGAGCTTCAAATTTTTCCAGATCAACCTATACATTTAAATTATATTGTGAGAAAAAGCAAACTAAACAAAACTAAATACTTACATCGAACAATACATTGAAATTTCCTATAAGGTCTGCAGTAAATTTCATAATTTTGTCATTTAAAAGTGCCTGTTAAAAATATTCGATTAAAAGTCCTTTTAAAAAATTTTCTATTTAAAGAATTATTGTCTTTACTGTATGATCAAACAGAGAAACGCTTATAGCTGTTGATAAGTTCTCAATATTCATTTTGTTAATATTATCGTACCGGGCAACCCTATTTTTAAAAAAATACGAAAGCAATTATAAAAATTTCCGCCAAAAAAGAATGTTCTCTTTTATAGAATAAAAATAGAATGTACTAACTCGTTCAAATGTTGCATAAATTTCTTTAGCGTACTTCTATGAACAATTGGTAATTTTGCAATAAGTTCTTTATAGCCGTTTAATTTATCAGGTCTCTCTAAATATTTAGAACAGAATTTAGTGCTTGTTCGATTTGTGATGTTTTTTATTGTTATACCAAGTATCTTTAAAACTTCGTCTGTTTCGAAAAAAATTAGACTAATTGGCAGGCTCCGTAGGAATTTTTTCAGGCAGGATACGACCAGATTACAATCTTCGCTAGATTCGTGTCGTAAATGAACGGTTGTAGCATCTATATTTTCATTAAATAAGTAATAGAAATATAGAACAGTATGTATAATTTTACCTTTACAAAATTGTTTATACAATTCATCTACTTGTTTAATAGATCCAGTGTGTCTATAGATTCCTTCCATCTCTAATCCATACTATTCGAAATGATATGAAATCGTTTAGCAATTATTGATAATACAACACAAGAGTTATTTAATATAAACAACTTACGGCTGAAATAAAATTGATACACTTTTCAACAATTAAAGGAACGTTGTCTGAAGTTTGTAGATGCTCTTCTAATAGAGCTTTTGAATCAACTTCTAAGCACGATTTTAAATAATCGTACCAGGCGATAGTGACCTCTGGTGTATTTCCCTGAATATATATAGCAATCTCTGGCAAATCTAAAACTATGTGTGACCCGTTCTTAAATACTCCACCACACTGATTTATCTTATTTTCAGCTGATGGTAAATGGTTTACTGAAACATTTTATATTTAAATTAGTATCTACAATTCAATTGTAAATTTAAATTTGCATACCTAAGCTTTTTGTTTGAAGTAGATTAAATTTGTCCAAAATTGGATCAGACCCATAATCGCAAATGAATAACTCTTTGTTACAAACCTGTAACCAATACATCTTCCAGTCCTGTATGAGTAAGATCATTAGAGTGTTAAAAGCTGCTAAAACGATAAGAATTCAATTTAAATGCTATTAACCTCATTAACACCTTTATGCGCATAAGCTTGTCCAGCAAAATCAAACAGTTTATTATGAATAGCGGTAGGTCCAATAGACTGAAAAAAAAAACAAATATTAAAACATATTCTCATTATTATTCTAACGGTTAAAAAAAGCTTTATACGAACCTGGGCGAAAGCTTGTACCCACAGCCGATAATCATCTTCACACTCTGCCCCATAGACATAAAATTTATCGCTGTCCATATGTACAATGAATGTTTCGCATCTATCGCTTTTAAATAGATTTGATCTACCAAGGGCTATAATTTTTGAGACGGAAAATTGTTCCTTAAGGTTACCCTGTATAGGCATAGAAAAATATATAAACGACCAATATTAAGTATGCATATATTGAATACCCCTTCATTTTCATATACACTAAAGATGTCGTTTAGAATATTGCACCATCTTTTAGGGCAGTCTACATAGATAAAACAGTAAATGAATATTAATAATGTAAAAAAAAAATGAAATTTACCTTGTATTGATTTGGCCCCAGGAAATATTTTATACAGCGTTCCTTGACAAACAATCTTCTTTCTCGTTATATTTATTTCAGAGGCGTGTTCAGCATCTTGCTGTATATTAATAAAACTTATTGGTAATTGAATATATTCAATTAGAAAAGGGTTTCCAAAATTATCATTCATTGTAAATATATACAGTTGTCAATATTAAAAGGTCTACAATCTACAATAGTAATTTATAGCAAACAAAGGTTATTAGGTTTTTTAGTATTAACGATAAAAGTTCAATCAATAATATTACAGTAAAATATTAATTGAAAAAACTAAACTGACTTTTTCGTTTAAATTATAAATAGATATATAAATTCTATATGAGGGCTCAAGGCTAAATAAATAAATATAGGAACTAAACTATTACTTGCCTGTTCTGTTTCTGATAATGAATTTAAACGTATTAACTCCTAGATTAATGGGAAAAGTATGTGTAATTAAAGGTTATTATTTACCTAAATTAATTTAATACCTCTTGCAAAGGTTGATGGCATAACTGCGAAATCTCTAGAGCTGTTAATTATAATACAATTCATTATTTGAAAATGGAATATAGACTGTCTATATATACAGTATATATATAGTAAACTTACCAGTTTTGCCTTGAAATTCACCACTTTTACAGTGATAATTAAGGTCAGCTCCGCTAAGAATTAATTTAAATGTTTGTCCAACGTCTCTAGTTTGAACACTTTCGCATAATAACTCATTCAAGTTTGATATATTCTTATAATCAGATGGTATATAAAGTTTATGAGCATATTTATCAGTAATAAACTGTTGACGCTTCCTGTTATATAAATAGAATTAATTGAATTTGTTGTATAAAGATAGAAAAGGGGAGCAGAGAGAAAAAAACGTACTCATATGTTAAATCTCCGCTAAATTTGAACATTAATTTAATGTCAGTTGGCAAGTTGGCTTCCAAGAAGTTGTTGGAGTAATTATTACCAATTCTTTCAAATAATCCAATAACATTAGATGACCATACATATTTATCCAAATTAAGAGCTTTGACCTTATTTATAATAGGTTAATAATAGTCGTTTATCATTTTTCATTATTTATGTAAATATTAACCTTTGAAATATGACTTCCGAGATGTCTATGAGATCCAGAGCAGTCTAGGCATATAGTTATTCCTAAATTGATGGACGCCCACTCAGGATTGATAGAACCGCAATCGGCGCAAATATCGTTTCCTCCAGATTTGTGAATAATACTACAAGCCTAAGAATTAAAATATTTTAAATATTAACACAAATACATCCATATAACAAAATAGACTATAATAACATTAATATCAACGTTGGCTGTTCCCGTATTTTCATCCATATTTGATAGAGCGTCGCTTGTGGCGTTCATTAGAGCTTTATTCCAAGATTCACATTCTGCCGCGTCATCAAAGCTGAATCTAATAAGATAAAATTCTTTAATTCAACTTCAAATGAACATATTTAACAATAAGAAGCTAACATTAATTCACCACATTCAGGGCTGCGAAGATGTAATTTATTAGAAGTTTGTTTTGTTGAAACAAGCTTCATATCCATTAAATTAATAGGAGAGCCAGCTTTGTAGTCCTAAGAATAGAATAAAAAACTATCATTATTACCATAATTATTAGAATTGATACACTGACTATACAATCATTCATATATAGTCTATACGTACTATTTCAGAGTTGTAGAATGCAAATGTTGTCTTTTTAAGTACAAGATATTTCTTTCCCGAAAAAATACTCTCCAATCTTGCAAATCCCTGAATATATACAATTTTAATGCATTAATCTTAACGAAAAGGGTATTAATTATTGTATTTGTACATATTTTTGCCCATTGCGCATTTCTCCTCCTGATACCCAGGGGCCCCAACCTTGCCTTTTATACTCTTCTAATATTCTACCAAGGTCAGTTATCCAAAAATCTCTTATTTGACCTGAAAAAAAGATAAACTCTCTTATCTTATCATTCGATTCGAGAATCACTTAAGTATATATTATCTCAAGACTTACGGCCTTTAAGGCTTCCAGCAGCACCAAAAGTATAACTTCTGTCAACAGTTTGAAAGGAAAAGTAATAAATATCACCATCTATCGCCGATGGCAAAGATTCGAAGTTTTCATATTTTATAGAATTTAGAGGAATAATCCTTCTAGGCATCCTCTATTTTATTAAAATAAATGCTCTAAATAGATACTATGCAAATGATTATTATGAAAAAACCCACTTTATCTTTCAATGAATAATACTTTAAGTATTTACAATCTAATGTAACCCATCTTTTCCTTCCTGAATTATGCTTTAAGAGAGATCTGGCCCTTCCTCCCGAGGATGAACTAAACAGCAATTTATAATTGATTCATTGAGATATTACAATTTCTAGTCATATTGTATTGGTTACCTGCTAACTTTGAAGAGTTCGTCTGCTCTATGAATACCTTCTATATAGGGGGTCATAACCTACAATGTTACAAACATCGGTGTATTCGTGTATTACGTGTTAAATTATTGATGTATTACTGGTAGAGTATTTGGCAGTGATGTATTAAGAGTAAGAGAAATATCATCCAGAAAATCTCCTCCATCACTCGAGTATCCGTCACTATCATCAGTTGCTATAGAAATATATATTGAAACTAATGTTCAAGTGTATAATTTGGAAAATGATAATACGTACAGTCATTATTCTTATAAGTTTCAATTGGCAATGGTATTGTATCTGTAACATGAAAATTTTCCGGTAATTCTGGAGGTGGATAGGGTGGTTCTGGCATATTCGGAGAAGATAATGTCGAAGAATTAGATGGGCTTCTAAAATCTTGCAGCTTAATTAAATCACCAGAAATTTTTGGTGGGAGTTCAGGTGCCGGTCCAAGTATACTTTTTATTTGATCTTCTGCTCTAACTGACGCTTTCTTTCGCATTTGAACTTGCCCAACAACGGCAGAGTAAATCTGTTCATTTTTGGCATTGTCGTTTACCTCGGATTCTTCTTCATCAGGAGGATTAACGACAAGAGATAGATTACTGTCATTATTACTATTTGTACTCTTATCAAGAATATAAGTTGTATATATATCACCAGATTGAAGAAAGATACAATTGTTTTGTCGAGGAGGTGGTAAGCCGGGGGATGAATACAGTGCTTCAGGATTTTCAGTGTCAGAATTCATAGCAGCCTCAAAATTTGGCTTATTAAAATTTGTAGGCGTATTAGGCGTACTTGTCTTGCTCTTTGATCTTCTAGGAGTAGGTATTGGACGCTTTTTAATACTTCCTTTAAAGGATTTAAAATCGTCTTTAGAAGTATTATTCGAATTGACATAAATATTCTCTTCTTCACTTTCAGATGAAGGAGGAGGTGGCACTACGTACTATTAAATTAGAGCGTAAAAAAAGAGAGAAATATAAGATATATAAGGTCTAAGGTCAAGCGTAAGTGGATTCATTTAAAAATGACATATAAACATACATATACAGTATATAAATCTACTATATACATATACAGTACATACTGTATATAGTAGATCTGTAACTTGATCAACTAATCCGTTGATTTTATATAATCTAGAATTTCTTTTAAGTAATTCTATACATTTAATTAATTCAATAATTAAGTTGTTTAACAATAAAATTATTTACCATTTGTTCATCAACCAGTTCTTCGTAGATAGGTAAATTTTGTAATATTAGCTTCCTATCTTTCTCATTCTGAACTCCCATAGCAATTAAGAAATTATCGTCCAACTGACGACAAATCTTTACTTCTGTTATATCGTTCTGAACAAATATGTCATAGTATTTGTCCAATTCGAGATGAGAGAGCCATTCACTTAGTATCCACATTTTTTTAAAGATCTATAAAAATAGAATAACAAAGTAGATTGAACATATATTTTATTTTATGCGCATTATTCAGAAAGATTGTTACGATTAGACATAAACAAGGCGCACGATTATCAATACTAGAAAGGAACATAATAGATCAATAGTAAAGACAATATTGAAAAAGACAACAACCTGCTTAAAAAATTCAAAAGTTGATATATAAAGTTTCTTTTCGCAGTTGTCAAGTTAATTTTATTATTTTAAAAGGTCTAATAAACCATTATCTCTTGATTTTTAAAGTTATTTTATTATGTTTTAGCGTCTTTTTGATATAATCCTTTATAAATTGCTATCGGTATAACTTCCTCATTTTGTTACTTGAACGGCCATCTTATCTATCACGTGACAAAATTTCCTCTAACAAGCTCACATAGGCCTTATTTTGTGACATCTACAACAGGAAGTAGGGGCCACATTTAGGCTTGTTGGGAAGGACGTTACTTTCTACCGAAATAATAAATGATAATATAAAATGAAATGATATCTTACTTGATGAATTCATGAGCTGTAAGAATTATTCATGCTCATGACTCATCTTATTGTGCTGCAATAGTCCTCTTATAAACTTTTCGGAAATGTCAAATTCGAATTTGGGCCTTTAGCCTGGTACCCCATTAAAGCCATATTTTTGACTGGTATTTTTTTAGGGCGGCCATTTTCTAAATTGGCGGGAAAGACACTGGTAAACTCAAAGCAACCTTACCAGACGAAAAATCTTAACCATGAACATAGATAATGAGCAAAGAGTGCGTGATATTCAACGTGAATATCTAGATTTTATTGACGATGAGGTAGGAGAGTTTAATACTTATTTTTACTTAATAAACACGATATACAAATTAAGGACGATCAAGGTACCTATGCCCAAAAAGTTCGAGCATTAGTTACTGATAATAAAGTAAGACTCATCGTTAACATTAATGATCTCAGAAAAAAGAATGGAAAAAGAGCTAGAGAGTAAGCTATATTCTCGTATAAACATTCAATTAAGATCGGCTTTATAGGCTTATACACAATGGATTTGAAGAACAAATTGCCTTCCAAAGAGCCCTTAAGGATATGGTAGCCAATGTGGACCATGTTTATGCTAAAAGTCAGGAATCTTTTTTTGTTGGGTTCGAAGGAAGGTACGTTAAAGAAAAAGTAAAAGTTGTTTCAATAACTAAGAAAAGGGTACTTTGATAAATTTAGCTTCGGAGCGATGCATGTTACTCCTCGTAATCTATCATCAAGATATCTCGGAAAGATGGTTTGTGTTGAAGGAATCGTTACAAAATGTAAGAATAAACGGCTTTTATATCGAATTTGTTAATTCTTTAAAAATTATCGTCTATAAATACTCACAAACAGGTTCAGCTGTTAGACCTAAAGTCGTCAAGAGCGTTCATTATTGCCCAGCCACTAAGAAAACTATTGAAAGAACCTATACAGATATGACATCTCTAGATCCCTTTCCGTCATCGGCGGCTTACCCTACAAAGGTTAATAATTGCCTAGATTGCATTTCTATGAATAAAATTATAAATAAACCATTGTAAAATATTTTCAAGGATGAAGATGGAAACCCTTTAGAAACCGAATATGGTTTATCTCTCTACAAGGATCATCAAACATTTTCCATACAAGAAATGCCTGAAAAAGCACCAGCAGGTCAACTACCAAGATCCGTTGATGTTGTTTCAGAAAGTGATTTGGCCGATGTCATTAAACCTGGCGATAGAATTCAAGTAAACTATAATTTATATATGTAAATAATAAACAATCATAACGAATTTGTAATATTCTAATAGGTTATTGGAATGTATCGTTCGTTACCGGGAAAGAAAAATGGCTACACAACAGCCACTTTTAGAACAGTTTTAATAGCAAATAATATTTCTCATTTTCAAAAAGAATCGGCACCAGTCTTCTTCTCCGAAGACATTAGAAAGATACGCAACTTTGCCAAGTTGCAAAAGAAGATAGACATTTTCGATTTGTTAGCTAAATCGTTAGCCCCATCTATACATGGTCATGAATACATTAAAAAAGCTGTTTTATGCCAATTACTAGGCGGAAATGAAAAGGTTTTAGAGAATGGAACAAGAATAAGAGGAGATATTAATATTCTTCTAATTGGTGATCCATCCGTTGCGAAA
The DNA here is from genome assembly GCA_904063045.1 of Dimorphilus gyrociliatus. Taxonomy (NCBI): domain Eukaryota; kingdom Metazoa; phylum Annelida; class Polychaeta; family Dinophilidae; genus Dimorphilus; species Dimorphilus gyrociliatus. The sequence continues at coordinate 2,168,183 of CAJFCJ010000005.1, forward strand.
TCCCAAATGTTGAGGTATTTTGGGATTTAATTTTTATTTTTGTGTAAAATATAACACTTTCTTTATAAAACCTTCTAGATACGTTTTAAATACTGCACCAAGAGCTATAACAACCACTGGAAGAGGTTCTTCCGGTGTTGGTTTGACGGCTGCTGTTACTACAGATCCGGAAACAGGTGAGAGGCGTCTAGAAGCTGGAGCTATGGTTCTAGGTGATAGAGGTATCGTTTGTATTGACGAATTTGACAAAATGTCGGATATAGATAGAACTGCAATTCACGAAGTAATTTTTAAGTTTATTTAAACTCGGTATTTAATTAACATTATACAATAATACGATTGTTCAATAGGTTATGGAACAGGGAAGAGTAACAATTGCCAAAGCTGGCATTCATGCCAGTTTAAATGCTCGTTGTAGTGTTTTAGCTGCCGCAAATCCTGTTTACGGAAAGGTAACATACATTTCTTAAATAATTGATACAGTAGTACTTTATTTTATCGTAATTTTATTAGTATGATCAATATAAAACTCCTATGGAGAACATCAGTATGCAAGATTCTCTATTGTCAAGATTCGATCTCTTGTTTATTGTTCTGGACACGGTTTGCTATTTTTATAAAAACAAGCGGTAAATAAACATAAAAATATTTAATATTTTACAGATGGATCCGGAACATGATCGTTCAATAAGCGATCATGTATTAAGAATGCATCAATATAGAGCTGCTAATGAGGAAGATGGACAAGTACTACCGCTAACATCTGCTCTTGACATTCTATCAACCAAGGATACTGAAGTGAGAGATGAAGAGGAAACGGAGACCGCGGTCTATGAAAAGTACGATAAAGTTCTTCACGGTCAAAGAGCGAATAAGAAAGATAAAATATTAACGTTAGCGTTCGTTAGAAAGTATATTCATATCGCTCGGGATATACAGCCAGTGTTAACGACTGAAGCTGCCAATTATATATCAGAGGAATATTCCAAATTGAGAAATCAAGAGAATTTACAACAAGAAAGAATTGCAAGGGTAATACTAATCAATTTTAACTGTCCTAATTACAAACGTATGTATATATTTTATAAATATCAAACAGACTCAACCTGTAACTGCTCGATGTCTTGAAACCATGATAAGATTGTCAACTGCCCATGCTAAAGCCAGATTATCGAAGAAAATAGAGATGGAAGATGCACAATGTGCAGTTGAACTTATTCAATTTGCCTATTATAAGAAGGTACTAGAAAAACCTCGTGGTAAAAAACGTAAGGAAGATGATGATAGTGAAGAGGATGATGAGGAAATTGAACAGCCGCCAAAACGCCAAAGGCGTCGATCAGGCAGTGAAAAAGATCCATACGAATTTGATGAGGAAGTTGATGGTTTGTTTTTTATTTGATTAAGTTTTGTAGCTTTCGGAATAACAATGATTTTTTTTATTCAAATAAGACATACAAAGAGAAAAAAGTAAGAAGCAGGCTTCATCTCAAAAGTCGACAGATGGCGGTAAAATCTCAGATGAAAGGTAATTGAATTTTGACAATTTCTTTTCCATTTATCGTGGAAGACAATAATTGAAGTATGTGCGCTTTATAGGCTCAAGAAGTTCAAATTGGCACTTTATCACGCATTTAAGAAGGAGCATTCACAGTCTCTACCTTTCGATAGAATGATGGATTTAATCAAAGGTAGCGGAGAAACATTCGAGAACGATGAGGCAAAACAAGCAATTGAAAAAATGTCAGAAGATAACCAAGTTATGATGGCAAATGATACGATATTTCTGATTTAGATGAAAGAAAACGACGTACTAAGAAACATCGTATAAGTTTTTTTTTTTATACATTAGACAAACTTTCTTATTTTATTATATCTAAAAATATTCCTTAGTTATTCTAAATATAACTTGTATTGAACATGATAGTGTTTTCTTGTTTATATTAGTCGATATAAATACTTTTCCTTTGAAAACATTGATTTAAGTATTCGATGTTCCTTCAGTGTTGGTTAGGGGAGATTGCTCTTCGCAATCGTAAAATTTTATAGGACCTTTGTAACCGTCGGGAACCGAGAGCATATTATTCCAAAAAGATTTGTCAATGTTTAACATAACCAGTACACTCTACACAAAACAAAATTATATAGAAATGACACTGAGAGTGGAAAGAGAACTCTTACTGTCGCCAATGAAGGGTACTCTAGGGTGACGACATGATCCTGTTAAAAACGCATTTCTCTTTCGTAAATTGTATAGTTTAAATTATAGCCCCTACCCTTTCATAGGAAGATGGATAGGTAAATAACAACTCGGAGAAGATTTGGGCAAATGTTTCATCAGTCTCTCCAGGGTTAGGAATCATAAGCCTAATTATTTAGAGTGGAACAAATCTAATTTATATCCTTTACAAAAGAATAAAATAAAAATATTCTACCTTTTCAAATGTAGAATGATGTACGCTAATGTGTCTTTATTAGGCGTAGGTAATTTTTCTATTAATTTTTTTGTTTCATCTGCAGTTTCTGTCCATTTTGATAATCCTATATGCATATATATATATATATTAGGGAGTTACATATTAATTATAATACTATATTATTATTAAAATAATTATTAAACATGCCTGAAGCATGTTCGAAAGCATTGGCAAAATTTTCGGGAATTACACGTATCTTTAGTTTTTTTAGGAAACCTTTTAACAAATTAGCTACTAAATGAATGTTAACTTCCGTCTGAAAATAGATAATTAATGTTTAATATTTTTCTATTCATATTCTATTTATTACTTGAATATACCAAATTAAAATATTCTCCTTTCATCAGTAGCTTTAATATAAAATTGATATCCTTTTCAATTGCAAAACTTTCGTAAATATTCTCTTCATTTAATCCCCTTCGTTCTATTTCTCGAATACAATGGATCTATAGAACAAAAAATAAATGGAATCTTGTATTTCGGAATGTCTTGGTTATCTTACAATAATTCCTGGTATTTTTGGATTTGTGTCTAGGGAACATTCTGCAATTGATTTCTGTATAAATTATAAAGAAATATAAATCTAGGCATTTGCACTATATACAGCATATTTTAAGTATTTGTACTAAACACAATTCAAAATGTTCTTTAATGGAACACAGTATAATCTTGTCATTCTATTAGCCGAATCTTTACATGAAGCATGAATATCGAATTTGCAAACTATCCAAAATAGCATTCGTAAATATTATTATATTAAATTAGCTAAAAATAGAATAAACTTTTACCTTGACATTCGAAAGATGAGGAATCGCCATTAATCTCTTTCAGACACTAGAATTACATATGATCGTGATGTGTCGATAATAGAAGGGAATAAGAATTATTAATTAAGTGAAATTTTACGAGATAAAAAGAAAAGAAAAACTTACTGTTACACAATTTGTTCTATGCTTTTTCCTCTTTCCAGTAAGTTTAGATGAGAAATAATGCTCTCTTCTCAAACTGCAAATCTTTTATTATTTATATATATAAATGAATATATATTTATATAGATATATATATATAAATATTATACACTATATATAATCAATACAAATAAGAAAACTATATACATTCGTTCTGTGGTCTTTATTCTCCTTACCAAATTTTCTAACGGCCGTTACACAGAAAATTATAAAGAATATAAACCCGATAGATGTTCCGATTGTTCCAATCCCGAAAGACGTTAAATTTAATGACCCTATAAAAACAATTTAGGGTTTATTGTATCTGACCAACCTTGTATTAATAATTGATGAATATTTGCTATCTTTTCTTATGATATATATAGATACAAACTAGCCATATTTCCTATCTTGTCTTTAAAGTATTTATATTTCTCAGACGTGGCCCTATTATTATTCCTTTCGTACTTATTCGAATCTAAAGAATGGACTGTTGTAATTTTCTTTAGATGGCTTAAATCTATTGCTTTATCGTGATGCTTTTTGTCATGATTTCTCTTTCTATTTAAGTAACATTTAGCAATTATGACAGTCATTAAATTTCTACTTGTTAACCTCTTTCTCTTCTTTCTATTTGGTATTTCGATATATGCGTGTGATGGACGTCTTTGGCCATTTTGTCTAGAAATTTTTTTCACTTGCAAATAGACGTTATAAAGAATTTAATTAACATACTCGGAGTATGCTTTATGAATATGCAAATTATTCATATCTTTCTCCTTAAAGGAAACGATATAACTAGAATCTGATTTAGACGGTAATGAATCTTCAGCTAAACCCTCTCTAGAAAATCGTATTTTACTTTTCTTTCCCTTTCTCTTCGATTTTCTTCTAGAATGTTCTCTAACGAATTCGATTGGTTCATAAACGAATTCTACACTATCTAGTTCACTACCAGTAATCAAAGCTCTTCCAATTGAACCAAAATAGGTTTTAAAAATGTCTTTTTCTACTAATTTTTCCATTTCAGGTTTAACTGAAGTACCGAATAAAATTTCCGTTACACCTCCATCTCCACTCTGATGGCTTGGATCAATCATTCTTTTCTCGCCATGCCTTTCATCGATATCCGTATCTCGGAAGCTGAGATTTTTCAAATCGTCGTATACCATATCCGAAATTACGTAATCCGTATAATCGTCATAGTTTGAGACGTTTAGGCACTTAACTGTAACGATATAAAGTAGTAACGTCAGAGACGCTACTATCAACATATTTATTTTTAAATAAACGCTATATATATTTTAAAAATATTTTAGAAGATTATCATTAAATACGTAACGTAATAAAAAAATGTTCTTTTTGTAGAATAAAGAATTTTAATTATATTCTTTAATGTTACATTCTTTCAGATGTTTCTAATTAAATTAATTATGTTTTTCTTACTTGTTCTATAAACTTTTCCACACCTATTTTTACAACTTAATTATACCTTTATACTTCCTAATTTCTATCCAAAATTAGATTTTGTTTATTTTATAACTTTTATTAGGTTTTTGACTTTTTTTTTTTAATAAAAAAAACCAATATTTCTCTTTAAAGAATATAAGTAGCGTCTTGGAACGGGGAATACTAAACCTCACAAATAACTACTAAGTTAGCCTATTGTCGTGAATTGACAGGTTAGTGTTCCTATTCAGTGTTTTGAACACTGAACGAACGGAGGAATTGTTATACTATAGGCAACTTTACGTTATGATGCACGTTTCCCGGCAACGTCGAATGGCCGCTCTTTTTAAATTAAATTGCTTTTTTAGGATTAACTTGATTAATTTGTGATCAACCATAAACTATTAATAATGGATCACAGTGAGCGGAATTCTCCACGTTACCTTTCGAGTCCTGACAAAAAGCAATTAAGCAATCTGGATGAATTATCACAAAAAAGACCCATGTCCAGTTCTCGAAGAGCGGGGAATAAATCATTTATTTACGGTGATCGACCAGTACTACCACATATAAAAAAAGATCAACCGTTTGTATTAAAGACTTTAATAATTCCAATGAATAATACGGCTTTCCATGTAGAATTCATGTTATTTTGGAAGGGTTAAAGGTTGACAAAAGATCAAGACCTGAACCAACGCCGAGAGTTGTCAAAAGAGAAGAGGTTACTAGAAATTCTAAAAGCTATATTCCATATTAAAAATATCTTATTACCATTTTAAAGCATCAAATGCCAGAAGATTTCCTTGAAAACTTTGAACTTCCATACAAACCCCCATTTAAGGCTGCAATATTACCTCAAACTGGTACTTTATCAAAAGTAGATTTTACCCCTAGACCAAAACCGAAACCTAAAAGAGCTACAAAATTACATCAGAAAGGTAATTTATCATAGCACTGGATATGAACAAATGATTTAAAAAATTCTTTATGATAGATTCTACAAGAACTCAGACAGCTTTTTCTTTAAGAAGTGTTCCCTTAGATATTGCAGATTCGGAAGATGTTGTTACAAATTCGGGTAGAAACAATTACAAAAATTATCAAATAATTAAATTAATGCAAAGAATTATATAATCCCGCCGTACAGCTGTTGATGGAAAAGCTAGTCAAATTTCAACTCATTCTTATAAATCAACAAAGGATTTGGTAGAAGAAGCGAGAAGAATGGCTGAAAGCGGACCCAAATTAAAAAAATCTGCTTCTAGTAAAAGGGCCAGTTCAATGAAAGGCACAAAAGCTGCAAAAACAAAATCGGCCAGTACAGAAGATGCTCCAGATCAAATGCAAACAGCCGGTGGTGACACCGTGGAAGATATTATACTACGACTTAAGCAACAAGCAAAATACGGATTGTACGTATTACTCAATCGGTTATTACGTAATTACAGTGATTGCCTTATTACATTTAGAGAGTCCGAATCAGATAAAAAGATTAAGGAAATAATGATAAATGTTGTTAAACGAACTAAGGAAGTATTAGGAGAAACTGGTTTGTTTTTATTTATTCTATTTTTAACGTTGATATATTTTTTCTTTTCATACGCAATTTTTTATTTTCTTGAAGCAATAACCCTAGAGGAAGGACTATTTAGCGATCACGAAGAACAAGAGGAAGAACCGGAACCGACTGTTTCTAGTGAACAGAAGGAAGGCACGGAAACTGTTACTGAGGAGGAAAGTGTACCTCCGGTCATACAGGAAGCTTTGGAAAATCTACAGAAGGCGGCCAAAGATGAACTCACAGTGCCGGAAGTTGAAATCGATAAAGCGGAATCTTCTAGGTTATCTGAAGACTTCTCCTTTCAACCTACCGAAGCAGGTCGAATTACAAGTGCAAGTAGTAAAACAACGGAAAAGTCTATTTTGGACATTGAAGAGGTAGGTTATGAAAATATCTTTGTAGTTTTAAATACGCTAATAAGAAATTATCATAATTAAATTTAGTTGAAAAAGACCGCGAACCTAAACCTAAATGTTACCAAAGAAGATATGATTAGCGCAAGTGGTTTTAAGAAAAAGCTTCACGCCGATAAAAGACCAATTAAAACTGTTAAAGAAGTAAAAGTTAAATCCGAAGAGGAGAAGATACCAAACGTTCATTACTTTTGTACGCTTACTCAAGACATTCAAGTATAACCGTAACATAATTATAAAATTAGTATTGTTTCATAATCGCTAATTACTTTATAGATGTCGGATCCGGCGAGAAATGTTTGGAAAAAATATCATGTGCCCAGCAAATTTGCGGCTACTCAAGCCTTAACAGAGCTATTCGACGAGCCTCGCCATGGACAAATAGTCGATTCAATAGAAAATCCTATAGGTTCTGGTGGAGAAAGCTTATTTGAAAAACAATCCCAGGCAGCAGAAAGGATAATGAATGAAGCTTATAGAATAGCGAGAACTGCTTCCAAACATAACGATTTAGATCAGCTAAAACTACAGGCGGCCGAATTAGTCGGTGTTTCTTTATGTTTCTCTCTTTTAATTGCTTTCATTCTATTGTCATCCGCAGCTTGAACCTTTGACAATAATTGGTGATAAGGTAGAATTAAAGACGGATTTATCTTTCTTTTACTGGGAGCCAGCACCTCCTAAATGGAGCGTTCAGCCGAATATTGTCAAGGGAGTTATGTGCCCTCTTTACGAGGTAATTAAAAAAGAATTTTTCTATTTTTCACCTAATAAGAAATAATGTTGTCGTATATTTTTAGAGTGCTGCTGGCTTGGCGGAATGGCAGATTAAACATGCAGAAATGCTAGCTGCTGAAAGTGAAGAAAGCGATTTAGAAGATTATAATGCGGAAGAGGAAAAAGAAAGAGAGGCTGCTGATTTTCGAATAAAACTAACAATAAACAAAGCCAATTCACTTACTGATTTGACATCAATTGTGACAAAAGCTAAAGGTAACAATAATGTTACTAGTTTTTCTATTTGCATTAATTTATCTTGTCTTCCTTAAGAAGAAGACGAGAAGAAGAAACACGTAGAGGAAATTGAAAGTGAGCATAAATCCACTAGTGGAGAGGATGAAACAACTCTAATATCTCGGCCATCCGACTCCCATCCAAAGCCCCCAGTCACCCTTCGTTTTGGCGAAGAAATTCAACCAATGTAACAAATATAATATCATTTCAAAAGAATTGTATTAATAATGCTCTGTCAATAATCAAATCAGCGAAAAGCGAACAGTGACGAAAGCATATAGTTGCCCTAATTTCACTAATCATATAGAAGAAGACGATGTTCCCATAATTTTCCAGGATTATGGAACGGTTATAGAAGAAGTTGGTATCTCTTTATTCGAATAGAAAAATGATTAGAATTCTAATAATTAATCAATAGATAAAAAATCAAAAAACTCAATTAGAAGATAGACGAAAGAATGTGACTGAAAAAGTTGATGAAGAGGATGAAGTTGACACAACAGTTAAAATATCTTCGGAAATTGAATATTTTACAGATAGCGATAAGAAAGAACTAACGCAAGTTTCTCTTAAGAAATCTGCCAGCGATTCTAATATTAGACAGTTTGTATTTACTTTATTCTATTTTACATATTAGTTCTCATCTCTTAAACAAACAGAACTTTAGCAGAGGAAGCCTTAGAGGCAGGTCGTAGTTATGTTCTTTTACCACCGCAACCAAAACGGTAAGTAATGTTTCTTTCCGTTCTTTTCCATCATTCGGCATAAACAAGTAATACTGGTATACAATTACATCTATTTAGAAAGAAAAAGAATGCAAAAGACTGGAAAAGAATAGAAGACATGGAAAAGCTATTTATGACTACAAGACTACCCGAGCGTTGTTCATCTCTACCTTTATTACCTTTTGGTAGAAAGCAATTAGAAATCCAATTAAGAGTTCCACAGTTTGTATTATCAATGAGATTTTATCAAAATTTTCTAGAAAACAAAAAGTAATAGTAGATAAACTATTCTCAGGAGGATAAGATCAAGGAATCAAGGAAGCGAACCAGATATATTTAACTTCGAGTCTTATAAACAGAAACACAATTTCAAGTAATTCGAAATAGTTTATTCGTTTTCGGTACAGCTAAATCACAAGATTGTTTATTAATTTTTAGACCAAATAACGTGTCGTCCGAGAGGGAATGGGTTCGTAGTATTTGGAACGATTGGTTCGACTACGTCTTTCCTCCAACACCAGTTGCGAGCGAATCGGAAGAAGACGATGATAATTTTTCAGACTATCAATCGGATTTGGGAGATAAACCAGAAAAAGAAAAGTATGCAATAATCCCTTGGTATTTACCTTCCATTGAGATTAATAATCTTTGTCTCTAATCCCTTAGGGAAGAGAAGTCGGTGGTGTACGATGACGACATTGTCTTGGAGCCAATATGTAAAGATAATGAGGACAGAGAGGTTGTATATATAACACAATTATGTTTAATTATATGTAAATTAAGTTTGTAAATAGGTTATGGAAGCTCTAACTGCCGAAGTTGTACGTTTGAGCGAAAAGATAGACAGCGAAGAGCAGGCGAATGCTTACGACTATTGTAGACGAGGGGCGATATTACGTAAACTCGGAAATATCCGTCAAGCCCTATGGAATTTAAATAAGGCTATCCGATTAGAACCGACTTTATTAGACGCTTATTGGCATAGACATTTTATTTACTTACTGCAAAATAAACTGAAACTAGCTTCCGAAGATTTAAACTTTATATTAAAAGTGAATAAAAAGCATGCTGAAGCTTTTAGATCAAGGTAATTAATTAGTGATTCATTTAAAAATAATGAACTTAATCAGTTATATCTATATATACAGTATACTGTAGATATGTATATTATTGTATATTTTATTGTATTTCAGAGCTGAAATTTCAAAAGCTGATGGTGATTTAACAATGGCTATTGTCAATTATACTCAAGCTATTAAAATCAATCCGACTGATCATGAATCCTTCTATCAGCGCGGTTTAATGTATGAGAAAAAGGGTGATATATTATTGGCAATGGAAGATTACGCCAACGTCAGTAGGTTAAATCCAAAAAGAACGATTGCCATGTTTAAAAGGGCTATGCATCATTTTAAAAATGAAAACTGGGCTAATGCTGTTAATGAGTTTAGTGAATTGCTTAGGCATGATAATAGAAATGCTGATGCCTATTTATATCGTGGTAGAGCTCACGGTAATATGTCAGATTGGAGTGATGCGATTTTCGATTTAACAACATGCATACATCTAAATCCAAAGTGTGCTCAGGCATTTTATTATAGGGGTTGCCTTCTAAGAAGGTGCCATCCTAAGCAAGCATTACTCGATTTCAGCGTCTCTTTAATGATAGACGACAGCCATGAGAATATTTTGTCCTATTTACATCGAGGAATACTTTACGATGAAATTGGACGTCACGAAGATGCTATTATGGACTTCGAAGCTGTAGTAAAGTTGGACAGAGATATGGCCTGCGCCCATGTAAATCTCGGTTTAATTTACCTAAACCGTATGGGAAATCCACACAGGGCTATCAAAAAACTAACAGCTGCAATTAAAGCAGACCCTACTTATATAAAGGCCTATGTTTGTAGGGCAGAAGCTTATACAAGACTAAACCAACATAAACAAGCCTTACTAGATTTTACTAGAGCTATACACATTCGCCCGGATGTTCACAACTTTTATTTATTTCGAGTAAGTCAACAAATTAAATTGCGAACGAATTGATTGTATCTAATTTTAAATACGAAACGTCTCTTTCCAAATAGGGTGAACTTGTGAGGAAGCTCGGTAATCTTCAACTGGCTTCCTTCTGCGTTAAGTACGCTCTGTTTTTAAATACTCTTTTGCTTTTCTTCAACTATAACAAACGTTTCCTTCTCTTTTAACTAGACAAGCTGCAGAATTGAATATAGGCCTTGGCACAATGCCAACTCAACAGGCAATAGTTCAATCCTTCTTAAAAAATTACGATCAGGCTATCGAATGTTTAGAAACGGCTTGTAAAGCTAATCCTCAAGGTATTCTATTAAGAAAATTATCATTTAAAAATAAAACAATTAATCAACAAAACTCGTTAATTAATATTTTAGTTGAGTTGCTACAGTTACTAGGTAAAACACAGATGAAAGCTCAAAAATGGTCAGATGCTTGTACAAGTTTTCAAAAGGCACTTGATTTACTTGTAAGTACTATTCTTCAATAAAATGAAACGATTATATCATATAATTTAAGTAATAATTAATTAACTTTGTAACGTTTCTTGTTCTTCTTATAAATTGTATTATAAAAGTATACGTTAATTTATTCATATTTTACTAATATTAATATTTACATCAGGAAGAGGTAATTTATTTTTTTTTGGTAATCTATATCAAAAAAATCAACAATTGCATGATTTCGATTGATTGACTGATTGATTATTATATTTATTTATGATTATTAATCAAGCCTATTTTAGTTTAGCCCTTGAACATTCTATGATTTTATTAGTTATAAATATTTATATAAATACCAATATATAAATATATATATTTATATATATATATATATATATAATTTTTATAAATAGTATATATAACCTATAAATAAATTATTGAATGTCAAACTTTTGCGAAAGCTTCCTTAACTTTTTATTTTATAATTTATTTATGATTTTAATATATTTAGTTAATATATTCAAATTTATTCATATGAATATTGTTTTAATAGAGACCCTGGAAAGATTCTGAATCTTGGCCAATTGAGGCAAGTGAAATTCATTTCTTAATGGGACAATGTTGTATGGAAGATAGGAAATTCTTGAATGCCCAACAATCCTTCGATCTAGCTATTCAAAGTAAACCTAATTACGCCGAAGTCAGTTTCTTACTATATAAAATAACTCTAATGCATATACTCTATATACATTAATATATATTATTTCCACTTAAATAGGCCTATTATCAGAGGGGTTTAGCAAAAATTCATAACAAGGAAAGAGCTATCAATGATTTTAATAAAGCCCTAGCTATATCACCAAATCTCTTTGAGGCCTACTTATGCAGAGCATGTTATTACGGTATGAAGAATAATTATAAGAAGGCTATTTTAAATTGTAACGAAGCTTTGAAGATACAACCCAAAAGCGTTAGAGCGTTACTTTATAGGTTTGTTTTACAATTATAATATTACGTTATACGTTGCAAAGTGATTAGTTAATAATATAAATAATACATTATCCCTTTTTCTTACGTTTGTTTAATTTTATAGTTTTTTCCTTTTATTTTTTATTACAGGGGAGCTTTAAAATATCACATCAAAGCCTATAAATTGGCTATTTTCGATTTAACCATAGCAATTAATTACTTACCAACCAGTGCAATAATCTATTTCAACAGAGCTTTATGCTACGATGCCAGTGGATACTATCAAGAGGTTCTATTCATATAAACTATCCTTTGCCTTTTACGATTAACTTTCAAGGGATTGAAAAACAACCGTTTCCTTTTCACAGGCCCTCAGGGATTATAGTATCGTATTAACTCTGGGTGATAAATTAGAAATGCAAGTTCTAACTAACAGGGCATTAGTTTACATGAAATTGAATGATCATAATAATGCCGTTAATGATTTGTTTCTTGTGGAAAAGATAACACCGTCTGATGTGGCTATCCTATTCACAATTGGCATCTGTTTGCATAGGTATTATTATTTATTTAAATAATTCTTTATTTTCCTAGATTAATTAGTTAATGCTTGTTTTGTATTTAATCCCATTAAGGCTGAGGAAGTTGGAGGAGGCCGTTAAGTATTTTACCAGAGTACTATCATATAGGAAGCTAGATTTGAACGCCCTCGTTGCTAGGGGTAACGTTTTTCTGGATTATGGTAACGAGCTGGGATTACTATATGCAAAGTTCGATAAGAGAATTACATTAACACTTTTTTTTTAATTATCAAGGAATAACAATACGTTTTTATCGATAGACGCGATTATGCGAGGGCAATTTCGTTGAAAGCCGACTACATCCCCGCTAGAATTAATTTAGCCTATGCACTTCAAGTTTATGGACACTACCAGAGAGCTTGGCACCAATTTACCGCTTGCATAGAAATCGATTCTAAGTGTCAAAGGGCATACGAAGGAAGGTCTATTATTAATTTACAAATGTCCGATTTCTTCGCCGCATTCCAGGATATTAACGCCGCAATACGCTGCCATCCAACAGCCGAATTGTATAATAATAGAGGAGTAATATTCGAATTGACTAGGGATGGACAGAATGCAATGGCAAACTATAAAAAGGCCATAGAAATTGATTCAAGCTACTCTCTATCTTATTATAATGCCGCAAATATTTACATGAGGCAAAAACAATACTCTCAGGCTCTTACCTATTTAGACAATGCTCTTAAATGGGATCCATCTTCGGAATCGGCATACCTAAACAGAGCTATTGTAAAGGTATTTTTGAAAGACATGAAATCAGCCTTAAAAGACATGAATCAAGCTGTACGTTTAGCTCCTCGAGCAGCAATTAATTACTTAAACAGAGCAAACATCAATAGATCTATTGGAAAGTTGATAGAAGCAGAAAGAGATTATTCAAAAGCCCTACACCTGCAACCCGACGATCCGTTAGTTCATAAGAGAAGAGCAGACACTAGAGCTATGTTGAATAGAAAAGATTCAGCAATGGAAGACTATAAACGAGCAATTGATCTTGAAACAAAAAATTTGGTTCGGATATCAGTATAAAATAGAGACTAATAAAACTATTTCCAACCAGTTAATCTTTTATCTATATATATATAAATCCTCTCTTCTTCTTTATTCTTATTCTTCTTTCTCTTATTTACTATAAATTATTTTTCATAAATATGAAAAATACAATAACTTGAAATAAGTAATTGATCATTAAATAGTTAATATCTTTTATACAAAGAATACAAAAGAAAAATAGACATTTCATTATCATTGAAACAAACATGGAACTAATTTATGAATATTAATTAATTTTTCGTCCTATTGTCGCATCAACGAATACTCATACAAAACCCTAATGAAATTTATTAAATTATTTAATATATAATAAAAGAGATTTCTAATGAGAATAATGAATAGAGCGCAATATTTAAAGGCTTTACCCGTGGGGCAGGGACAAAACTGTTATATATTGTTTATATACAAGTCATAAGAATTATTTACTTATCTTTTATAAAGCATTAAAAAGGCCTCTCTATACGCTTATTCTTATTATATGAATTGTTCGTTCAATATTCATTGAACTACATGAAATTTTATCTTAATGATACTTTCTCTTTCAATTGTAACAACTATTTTTCATACAATCATAAAAAGAATACTATATATTTAATTAGTAAACTAATAGTTGTAACATACAGCTCTACTTTTTGATATTGATACCAACAGATTATAAAGCTAATCCGCTTCGTCAGTATTTATTAAACATTTCTAATCTTGTTTTCTTTTATACATACTGTGTACTATCCTCTCTGTTTTTGGCGGGGGATTTTATGACCAGTTACTGAAATTGATTATAAGTTATGGAAAGTATTGATTTAAGAACATTTTAAAAATTTCCCATTATGGAATGTGTCAAAATGGTAGCAATACAAATATAGACCACTTTAGGTTCCCCCCCAGATATAAGAAATGATCTTTAGATTCCGAGTCTAAAGTGATAGCCATTACGCTCTGAGACCCACAGCTGAAGATGCCAAAAGAGATCTTGAATCTAAAACCCAATTAATTGAGTGGCTTAAATATACGTTATTTAATGTTATGTAATGAGTAAACTTTCCAACTTTTAGAGGTGTTCAGAATGAGATAATTGTGACAACTAAATTGTTCAAGTATTTCGTATTAAAATATTTAGACGTTTAATTGGCGAATACATTTAATCCTTAAATAAGAAATAATCACTTTTTAGCCTAAATCTTAAATTATCTTAAATTTTCAAATGCTATCACGTCAGTTTGATAAATTTGTTTAGCTACATTGTATACCTTTATAGGTTGAGAAATGTTCGTATTTACCCGCCTAAGTTTTTGGAATACGGAACCAGACGAAATTAATTTGTGTGTTCCGGTATATATTTTTTTCTTGCAAAAACTATTTCCCAGTCAAACTAATTTATCTTTAACGGTTATAGAAGATTATGCGATATTCAAGGCTTTACCAGTATGAATTCTTTACAAGGAGAGAGTAAGTAGCCACTAGTTTTCAAATTCCAATTATAACGTGCTTTAATTTTGTACGGTACATTATTTTCGTTATGAAAAAGCGTGTATTTTATTTTAGACGGCAGAAATCATAGAAGCTGCTGTCCGTGGAAGCAGAAAATGCGTATTCTTGTCTTGGGTGGTAATGGATTTATTGGTAGTGAAATTGTCAGCTCCTTGTTACATACTAAACACGTTTTTCGAACGGACTGGGACATCACGTTGGCCAATAGGTCCGAATCTTGGGACTGGGACAAGAAAGAATTGATTTATTCAAGTGTAAATCATCTCTTTCTCGATAGAGATGAAGACAATACCAAGCTGACCGACAGCTTCAAAAAGTACCTTCAAAGCAAAGAGCGAATAGACATATGCATCGATGTCAGCGGCACTGAGCCGCATCACTTACGGCAATCGATTTCCCTCTTAAGGTTGAAAACTGATTTATACGTCTATATATCTTCGGATTCTGTATATGAAGTTTGTATGAGGAGGAGACACGATGGTTACTCTAAAGAAATTGATGCAATAAGGCCATCGAAACAAAGAATAAGAGAGAAATTGAAGGAGAGAGACGCCTACGGAGACGATAAATTAACATGTGAAGAAATGCTAAAAGAACAATTCTCGTCTGGTACAATATAAATTTTTAATATTGATAGAAATAATCACATTAAGGCTCTTTTACAGATGTTTCTATGCCCTATGTAATTCTACGCCTTTGTGACGTCATCGGGGAAAGGGATGCTACTGATCGTTTCTGGTCTCTACAGTTATGGATAGAACTTTCTCACATGAGTGACCTTCCCGTCTACATTCCACATACGCTCGAATATCAGAAACTCTCATTAATCGACGTTAAAGACGTCGCCAGTGTGGTCAGTAACATGGTCTTAGATGGACCTAGGCTATCTCGACGATATTGGAATAAAGCATTTAATCTAGCTGCTAATGACAACATGACTTTTATGGAACTAGTTCAAGAAATGCAAAATTGTATGGGAGCCAGTCAAGCTAAATTATGTGTTGTCGACAAGTACAGATTCGATTTACCCGAATTTTATCCTTCTGTAGAAAGAGGACCCATTGATACAACGGAAGCAAAAAAGCTTTTGGCTTTTACAGCAACTCCTTTAGCAACATCCTTGAATAGGATTGTTAATTTCTACACAGATGCAAGGAAAAATAACCTATTTCCTCTGCAATTCATGAAGGTCAGGAAGTCTTTGTTTAAAGATCTGAAGGGAAATGCCGAGAAGAAAATTCTTAGGAGAGCTTTTAAATGCCTGAGGACTAGAACTAACTTTTCGTCTTGTTGTAATTCAACAGCCGCTGATGATATTCCGACGGAAAAGAAGAATAGTCTTTCTCCAGAAATTAGCAGGGGTACAAAGAGAAAAAAAGAAGAGGAAACAGTGGCGTCGAATGGTAAAAAACATCATAAATTAATCTTAAATGGAACGAATTGAGAGTAGACGTTTTTATTCTGTGTCCTTATTGTTTGTTACTAGATATAAATAAAAGACCGAGTTAACAATCACTTTTTTCCCTTCAAATATTATCAACGATAGATGTCAGTGCTCTCATAAGTACAAATATTTTTAACCAATCACGGATCAGTAAGTAAAGGTGGCGCCACCTGTGTGTCGCGCCATTCAGTTAATGCAGACGACACGGTAGACGCTGTGTTTATCGATTTTATAATTTTTTTTACCGACTGAACATCGTAACTCTCGCACCTGATAAACTCTTACAAGTTTTTTTTTCGGATACCTTAAAGAGAGAAAGAGAAACCAACACAACGTGATTCCCATTGCTATGTAAATTTTTCACCAGTCGTCAAAAAGGAAAAGCAAATATGAAACTAGTGGCTTTGCTGTTAATTTACTCCTTATGTACCATAGTTCAACCAACAGGTTTGTTTTTTAATTAGACGGATTTAGTACGATTACGTAAAAAGATTCGCAGTGGTAAATCAATCAGCAGATCAATTTTACAAGGGTAAACCGATTTTCGCTACATACGTCCTGTAATTGAGGAGCGATTAATTATAATCGGACTTGAAAAGACGACCACCTTTTCTTGAATAGGACATAATCCCTTCGTTTTGCTATACTATCCGCTGATAACACTCTTTTCCAGGGCTTTTATTATTCCGTTAAAAAAAAAGGAATTGTTCGATTGCTTTTAATGGCTAACGTTCGAAAATTGCGGACGTTCTATTGTTCCGTTCCTTGCCGGGGTTTTTTTTCGAATTTAATGATTGGGTAGCCTTCTGCCGACATTTTTCAACTAGTTAATAAAATATTAAGTCTCATTTGCCAATCGTTAAAAAACGTTCCGAAGCCAAGAGATTTTTGTACAAGGGTGTCATATACATTCCCTCTTTTTATAGGTCGTTCGTTATTCTTCTCTTTTGTGCTAGAATGTTAACCGGGTCAATACGAGGAACGATAAATTTGCATATCTATAAAACTAAGCATCAGAAATTGTAGCTCCCTACCATATTATTATTTATTATTGTTAAAAGCCATCATAATAGTGAAAAGGCAAGTATTGTACAAGGATGTCCACTCACTATATGCAGTATATATAATATATACTGTACAGTATATCTATAGATAGATATGAACGTGTATAGACTACAATATGCAGATTATTGTTGTTATTATTGTCATATTACACTGCCATATATATACGAAAAACTCTAATAATAACAGTTTTGTTCACTTTGTCTTTATAAATCGGCTGAGGGTTACATATAAATTATCACCAGATAGTGTTTCGTAGGGAACACAATGTAGAAAAAGTCGAATAAATAATGTAAATGCCGCTTTTTGTTAAAATGTGGCAGATGTAGAAAAAATACCAAGTGGTGGAATTATTAGCTTTAACCTCCACCCGTCTCTCGATCTTTCAATATTAATACACTTGTATTAATATATTAAAACTTGAAAGTAATTTTTAGTATTACGTAAGACCGCATGCGTACGAAAAAACTGATTCAAACTTTAAAACTTACTAATTAACCTTGTACGGTGCATTGGGAAAACTGTAATTAACTTCTCGTGTCACTAAAATTTAAGTTATATAATATAGCAATTAACTAAGTAGACCGCTACGGTTAGACGTCACAGTATCCCAAATTGAAGCCCAGCGCAGCCAGAGTTTTTTTTCCAAGCTAAGTTATTTTCTAATGCCATATCTCAATCGACCCACTCTGTTTCGCTTCCTATAACAGCTCAAGAAACAATTTCCGATTATCCGCAACAGCTGGAAAATCACCAGGGTTAAACTGGTCACGTGGTTGAACAGCGTGTGACGTCATATTTAATTAGTCTCGGTAAATTAAGAATTTACGGATGGTCCAACCGTAAATAATTAAAAGGTGTTAATAGGTGGTGATAGGATGACGCTGCCTGTGGCTTAATTTATACTTTGTAAACGTTTGAAGACGCCGCCAGCTTTTCACCTTCGAAAGCATTTCACAGTGAGATAAACGCCGCCCGTGACACGAGTCTTATCGACCCTACTAGATAGATGAGCGGCTAATGAGAATGGAAGCGTCTAGACAGCGGAAAATGGGTCAGCTTTGCTGTTTGATTACTACTTCGCTTTCAACTGTAAATGGACGAAAAACTGGAGGGCGTCTATAACACATTATTGGATTTCCTTTTTTCGGTTGTAAAAGAAAATTAACGAGCCATCCGTAAAAAGGAAAAAAAAGATAGATAGATAAAAAGAGAGCTACACAATGGTCTTCGAGCGAAAACTTTTAATGGTTGAATAACCAACGAATCGATTTCATTAATGACTATATTTAAATGTGTAGTTGGTTGAAAATTCAAATGCAGGTTATATGTTAGATACGATTGACAAGTGAATGGACCTATTGTAACCAATGAGTCGTTACAAATTCGTGCTTAGAACTTGGTATAGGGGGGCAAAGGGCCTAGAAAATGGTTAATGAACCAATATTTGCCTCAGTGCTTAACGTCTTTTTCGCGACCAAAATAAGAAGTTAAAAATAAAGCGAGCGAAGAAAGACGGAAGTTTATGAGAAACGTGTCTTGACACTTGGCAGATCTTCGCTGTACATACATTTCACCACAGATATTAAATTTCCTTTGGTTCTTTATTGAATGTATATATCTCGGACATCAATTGGCTTGACAGAGATACAAAAGAAGTGGTATGATTAAACAAACTCGTCATTGAAATCACCGCAGGTCGCATTTTAGAACTTACCTAAACAGTCATAAGAACGCAAATATGCGGCGAAACAAGGATATACAGCTAGCTTAAGCTCCGTGAATGTTTAGATAGTTTTAGCTTATGTATATTGTTCTATTTAACTTTACTGGCTTAAGATAACGGCTGTAAAGGTTCGAATGTTTTCGTCATTTCACAAAAACAACTACCTTATATAGAGACTAGCAGCGTGCAAGGGTGGTTAGGTACTAGGTGGTAATTAAGTGGCTAATGAAATTACAATTAACTGATTAAAACCGACCTGCTATTTTCTGCTGCTAAAAACGACGTTCCTGACAACTGAACAAAGACGTCATAGTGTTCTTTTAGGAATTGCCTATTTCTACTGACGTTCTAGTTTTATTATTACTATTATAAATGGCTGTTTTTTTTGTACATTTTCCCTTCCTATCAAAGCGTTTCCTCTCCATTTTTGTCGAGAAAGAAAATATTAATTAGGTAACGCTTTTGTCAAAAACTCTATTGAAATACGGGGGTCAGTGTATATAACGCTTTGCACCTGCTAAAATAGTCATTTTCACAGGTGAGCTACTTCGTTAAATGCCTACCAGTAATTACTTTGTACAGATCGTTTAAATAAGGAATAAATAATAATGACCGGCTTGGCAACGAATACTCGAGCCGTCCTGCAAACAATGTCGTATATAGGATAGAGTTAGTTAGCACATGAGCTTAGTACTATCCGGGGATTTATATGATACTGCAATTATTTGTTCTAATTATAGCTTCTATGCTTATACGCATGGTATACACAAACTAGTAGACGGTGAACTTCCGATCGATAAAGACGGTCGTAGATGCTTAATAAGGGCTATTTAAGTCTTGTCCCCTCTCATTTATTTGATCGGTTTTAGGGTGAGGAAGCCTTGGATATACGGGTGTTGTTCATATATATGATTTGTAAACTAAAATATCCGTTTGCACTCGCCACAGTATCAACTAGTTTTTTTTTCTTTTAATACACTCAACGAAAGGAATGTTTATGTTATTTATCACATTTCTTCGACCGTGGTAAGACGAATAGGGAGTAATTTCAATCGCAAATAAAAATTGGAGAAGACTATAGGCCTGAATGGAAGATTTAATGCCGGCTCTCCTTTCTCTAATGCTTTATTCTATTCATTTTACTGATTCCGTCTTAGTGTTTTGAGTGTTTATTTAACGCTTAGACGCCCGTGTTAACGAATTAGGGTGCCTTGTTTCCTTTACTCGCACTATCTTATCAATGGGGAGAAATCACCGATTTATTTAATCGAACTGTTGACATAATAAACAATAATGACGCCGCCACTGCCGATTGTAAATAACTTTAGAAGACTTTTTATGTGTTCTTTTTTGAATATGCCTTTTTATTTTTAATCAATTCATCTTTATAACCGTGCCTTATCTTAACGTCAAATGTTTATTCTTTCATCGTTAATAATATTTAAAAGAAAGAAAATTATCTCTTCCGATTCAACATAGTCTGTGTGTATAGTAAAACCTTTATCTTCCCATAAATGGATACTTCATTTATTTATAAGAGTCTGGATGTGAGATTGATTACAGTCTGGGCTATTGTTTGCCTATATTTTTTTCTCGTAATCAATAAATGTTATGTTTTTTTTAGTTGGTTTAATCGTCGTATAGGGGAAAAAAAAGACGGGTGGGAGGGGATAAAGCTTTTTAGATTTTAATCACTCTCTCTTTCTTCCGTGTATAAAAACGAATTGCAATATCCGCTATCGTTTAGCGATTACCATATTACAATACACTTGGCCGAATCCTTGACTTTGCTCCCCTTTCTCGCGTCGACGGTTCTAGTAATTATAAAGCAGCGTCGAACGCCTGCAGTTTGTCAATAGCATGGAATGCGTAGCGTCCCTTTTCTCTAAATGTCAAACGGAGGAAAAGTAGAGGTCAATCATTGGTCATTCGCAGTGATAAAAATCTTTTAGCACAAGCGAAACAGACGTCGGAAGCAAAATGATTGCGTCCCTCAACCGTCTAATGGTTGTTTGCTAACGCCTTCCAGATAAATATAATGTTTGTTTAATTCGATCTACCGTGTTATTGTTTTATTATTTTTTTTTAGCGAAATATGCTGGGAATTCATATGCGAATTTTACCCATACGACCTCTTGCTCCCCTACACAGCCATTCAACCCAGTCTTATCTTTACATCGCCAATTGAAAACTATTTTCAATTGAGTATAGATTTCTATTTGCGCGCGTATGGTTGTTATTTCTATTCGCATAGCCGTACCTCTTTTTCCGAAAATATATACTACTTATAAAGGACTGTCACTAGTATTAATACCGATTTAGATAAGATTTAGATAAACTCCATGTGGCATTTTAAACCCTTGACGATAGAAGGTCAGCGTCTGCAAGCAATCTAGACTTGCCCATTTCAACATGACATCTTTATACATTTGTTTTCTAAATATGACTTTTTTTGCAGACAAAATATTTAGTGTCCAAGTTCCATCAACCTATAAAGTTCTGACTGGAAGGTTACAAGTTGACCTTTTGGTACCTGTAGTAAATTACAACGTAACTCTACGGATATCTAGGAGGAATACCAAATGGAAGGACATGGTTGTAAGACAACATTTTTCCAAATACTTAATACATTTGGAATGTGGATTTATCGACGTACCTGATTTATACACTTTTTCCCTCATAAATAAACAACAAAAAATTCTGGCGTCATCTACAACCAATGCAACTTGGCCAGATGTTAGAATAGAAGCCAAGGAACATTTTACGCTCTTTGAATCTGAATTTACTATTAGGGTGAAGTCTAACATTGGGAAATATGGATGCACTGGAATAACTTCACATAACTCCTTCACCATTAACTATATACATTATTCTACCAAACAGGATCTAATCAACAATATTAATGGTAGAATAATTCATAAATTACGGTCGTACAATTTGTACAATTCTCTGAACGCTATATGTAAACTTGGATGCCATGTAATAGACACAAGCGGATTCTATAGAGTGACAATGACGGCTAACACCTCTAGCATTTTAATAAGTTCATCGAAACCAATTAAAGCTGATTTTCCTGATATAAACTTTCGTCTGCTACCTTCCGAAGTCTTTCCTTGTAGTGGATTCATTAACCTAGTATATAGTCGTCAGGGATGTAATCAAGCTCACCAATCGGACACTATTAGAATGTTCAGAATACCCAGAACCAAGTTTGCAGTAATGAGTGATATGAGAAAGACGGCGGAAAAAAGCGTTAGTGGAAAGGATAAAGTATCTTTCGAATGCAACTTATTCAACGAAAAGCATGATCTCGGCTATTGCTTTCATTACGTTTCGCAAAGTGAAGTCTTAGGGATAGTTAAAATTGTCAAAGAGATATGTATCCCTTCCGATTCGAATTCTGGTAAGTTCCTTCTCAAATCCTAATTAATTTGCACTTGATATACTCGCTCAGCGTCCGGGAGCGCTCGGTCGTCCCTCGTTAACTTGATTGATGACCGACTAACACGTATTATGTACATAGACTAATAGGTTGTTGCTATTTTTTTTATATTTTAGTTTTGCGAAACTCTTTTACCTGTTCGGACCTTTTTTATTATTCATAAACTTTTTGTATAGGCATTATTCGACGCGCTTTTTGGTCATCATACGTCAGTGAATAATTGAGTATTTTTTTCTCCATATGTAAATGTCTCAGTTATTGTATTGGGAGAACATTCTGAAAACCGCTCAAGTCCACTAATAGCTGCTATAGTCACGTTTTCTTCCTTTTCTTTTTCCGCATCTAGGATGCTCTATTCCGGCTCTTTTTCCACGCTAATGCGTCACAAATTCCCTCGGATAGTCCAGTCTGATGGTATATTTGTTTAGTGTTTCTAGGTTTCATCCAATAGGTGTTTATTAGACGATTAAGAAGAATAAAAAGTAGGCGTTGGAATTTTATGGAGTCTGGTGTACAGAGTGCATGCGCTGACAATAAAAGATTTATTGTCCTCCCCAACCTTTTATGTTTATGACCGTTTGTTTATCGATTTCTCTTCAGTTTTTTCTCCTATAACGTAGACTTTCCGAATAATTTAGTAGGATAAACAGCTGGAAATAGCCTGTTCGCACAGCTTTTACGCTTGATTAGTTTATACTTGAAAAGACTCGCTGTATTTTCAATTAACACCTCTTCAGATCGTGTATCGATTAGTACTATTGATTTGAAATCGGACAATCTGATCCCTTGTCCATCTCAAGAGCAGCTGTACTGATGTAGTACTACGCTTGCCAGTTAATTTAAGAATTCGTTAACAATGGTTTATTCGATTAAAACTACAAAGCGATCAACTAACTAGACAAACAAACGCGAACTTCAGCATTAGGCGTCACGTACGATGGAATATCATTTACAAGTTCTTCAACGCCCCCTGGGGTCAAAAGGGTAATTTTTGTTGACGTCGTCTTTTTTTTACTCGTCAAAGGGGATTGAACAACGCTCATTTAGTATGTTATTTGCTGTGTGCGTGATTTCCTTTGAAGCGTTCCGTCTGTCGATCGGCGTTTCTTGTTTTTTTATGCGGGTATGTTTGCGTTAGTCAGCCCGTGAGTAATTCGCGAGTATTTTTTTCCTAGACGCTCGCAGTCGTTAGGCCTATATTGAGTCCCCCCGTTTTCCTCACGGGATTACGGGATTGAGGGCGTAATCTAAACTTGGCGTGACATCGGAAGACGCCGGAGCTGTAAAAAAAAGAGGAAGGAAAGAAAAAAATATTACAAGTCATGGAATATACTGAAAATTTTAATTATCGTTTGAAATCCTGTTAGAATCCCAGTTGGGAGACATGGTTAGGCTTTATACTTTACTAATTGTCACGAAAAGATACTCAACGGGTGGTCTCACAAACGTGTACGTTAGAGAGGCGGTGTTATGTAACAACTTTGATGTTTTGAGAGATTTCAATGACCAAATGCTGAGTTTGAGTATGCGCTAATGAACGCTTGACATATGTCATAGGACCTTTGGGACTTTCAATATGGTCGGATATTCCTATTGTTAAAATAAAACCATAGTTTCCTTAGGTACAATGTTTCTTTCCTTCAAGGCATGTTCCAATTGACGACAATTGACAATCATATTTAGTAGGCGTGTACTCGATTTTCACCTTTACCAACCGAGAACTACTTTCACTATTCTCCCACCCCCTAATCTTCGGCACGGAATGTATTAACGGTTTTTCTTTTTCGTCCACTCCTTTAGAATTGATTAGGGACGGAAATTGGAACACTTGGGGTCCATGGTCCCAATGCAGTCGAACTTGTGGATTTGGAGAACAAGTGCGATACAGAGAGTGTGATAATCCTAAACCGGCCTTCACTGGAAAATACTGCAAGGGCAGAAACGAAGAAAAATTAGCCTGTGGTGGTAAACCGTGCGAAAGTAAGCATCTTTATAAGGCAGCTCTTTTCCCTAAATTAATTATTAACAATTTTCTTTCAAATAACAAAGAGACTCGCACTACTCCGAATGCCTTCGCTCTTTACACCCAAGATCCCCGTTGCAATTGCGGATGCGAAATTACGTCTCCGAATGGTGTAATACAAACATCAACTTCGTGTGACAAAAGAGTATCTCAATGGATTCTTATCGCAGATAGGAATCAAGTTATCCACTTGATAATGTACTTATCCAGTGGAAACAATGGGAAAAGTCGGAGTTTAATTAGAGTAAGAGACGGTAGACGATCAGAAGACGATTTATTATTGGACTCAAGCGGCTACGATATTCCTAAAGAAGGAATTCCTAAAGTTGTTACCAGCAGTGGCAATAGCATGCTTATAGAAATTATATTGCCTTTATCAAATAACGTTGAAAATGAGGGTTTTATCGCGCACTACTCAATGAAAAGTAAGTTCTATTTTTTACTTTGTAATATAGCCTCTAAGAAAAAACTCATACCCCTAATTTATGGTATTTACTATAATTTTCCCTTTTCTTTATACTCAGAGAAAAATACAACAGCACCCAATAATGATGACAACAACAATCACGTAGATAATTCTCAATGGCGAAACGCCGTAGCTATAGTTGCTATATCATTATGCATCGTAATTATCGTCATCATTATAGCGACTGCTTTTCACGTTCGATTAAGGACAAAACACAAAAAGGAATTGAGAAAAAACCCTCTTTTGGTAAATGGAGAGATACCGACGCCTAGCCAGTCGAGCGCCTCGAGCGCAGGTGCTACCCCAGCCACTCTGTCGCCAGTGAAGACTACCACTTCGCAAGGAGTGTCAGCCGGTGGTGGTGGTGGCGGTGGCTGCGAGGCGGGAAACGCAGAGAAAAGAGCCTCGTCTATGGGAGCGGGAGTAAAGGGGGCGCCTGTCGTCGGTAAACACGATGAACCCGTAAGAGGGCGTGCTTATCATAGGAAAAGTAGTGGGATGTCGCCATCTGGGCCTTGCCCTGTGCATAATTCTCCTTATCAAATTCAACAAGAGGAATTCTTACACCATTTCGAAAAGAAGCTCCATTCAGATAAACGTCAAAAGAAGAAAGATAAGCGGAAACATCGGTCCGGTACAATTAATGAAATTTACATTGACACGCCGGAAATGAAGAAGACAGCTCGCCCGTACGTTCCTAGTCATTTACCCCCACTAGCACTGCAAGAAGATCTTTCCCCCTCTACTGCCGTATCGCCATCCATCGAGTGTATTCCAATGCAAGATTATCGTAAAAAACGACCACCAGCAATTGGCCGAGATGGGTCGAAGACTGAAGATAGCGACTTTCAGAATGCGAACGTCTCCACAGACTGTTCAAATGTCTCGACGGATGGTAGTTGTAAACCTTCCGTAAGACCATTACCAATTCGGAGTGTATCACGTCCTGATGGTCAGAGTCCAGAAAATAGAATGGAAGGCGATCAAAACGCAAACACTCCTAACGGCTTAACACAGTTATCACCAGTCCTACAAAAATCAAAATTATTTCCGAGCGTTCCAACGACACCTGGAAGTCGTCGTACGACTCCCAGTGCTGATTACGAATATGACGATTACGTACCTCAAGTACCAAATAGTTATTTAGAGATGAATCATGGACACTACACACTTTCTTGGTCCAAACCTCCTAAATGGGCAAAACCTCCACTTTCCGAAGGAACCAGTGAAACTAGTCTACCGATAAACGGAGTAGGTGAAACTAATGCCTGAATTAAAAAGTCTGATTTCGTTCACTTTAAGTTTTTTTGGCTGCCTTATTCCGCTTTATCGTGAGAAATTAACCCGTTTATTTTCTTTATAAAAAAAATATGTGCTTAATTTGACAGTTTATTCTGCCTTGTTTTTTTTTTATTTATTGTTTTTCTTTCATCGTTAATGTAACCTGTAAAAAATTTGTTATCTTTCAAGCAAATGAAGAAAAAGATTGTAAAGTGAGATACGAAGATAGAAAACGGAAGAAAAAAAACATAAGGAAAAAAAGTGAGAATAGATAGAATAAAATAAATTATTTATGCTTTGTAGTAAGCTATTAAAGTAGCCAAACACTACAAAATATCTACTACAATTGCTACCGCTACATTTCATAAATAAAGCAAGAAAAAAATGAAAAAAAAGAATTTCAGCTTCAGAGCACAAGAGACTTTTTTTTCTAATTCACAAAAGAAAACTTTCTATCTATACTACATGTTAAAACATTATATATATATATATATATATATATGCTGTATATACATATACTATTTTTCTTTTGCCGCAAAGTGTTCGCTATAGAAAATTGAAAAAAAATAATCTATATTTTTTTTACTGTTCTTTTTTTCTTCTTTGATGATAAAAGTGATGATTGAAAAAAAAAAGAAAGAAAACTAGAAAACAAAACAAAGAAAAGAAAATTCATAATTTATTCAATTATTATTTTTAGAAGAAAAAGAAAATAAAAACTCCACTCTATTATTATTCTTATCGTTATTATACATACAAAAACTTACACGTCATACATATATATATTACACAATCTTACGTAACATACAATGAAATGACATAATACTATATTGCTGCTGTTATTTAAAATCTTTGCTCCTGGAAAAATTTCCTCCTTGCTTTTTTTTTTATTTTTTTTTCATAATTTTCGTTCTAGACATGAGACAAATGTAATCTTTGGTTAGTTAATGGACGTAATGTTTTCATACTAGTTGTTTTAAATCGTTCTGACTAGTAAGAGAGGACGTTTTAAGTGAACTGACACAAAAACAAATGAAAAAGAAAACTACCAAATATGTCATATACTGTTTGCACGCATAGTATATATATTCCATTTTTAGGGAATATAGAGACAGAAACACAAAGAAGAGAGAGACAAAAATCATTTACAAGCTTCTAGTTAAAATACGCGAAATGATTCAAAGTAGAGGGAAGATGTATCATTGAGAGTTTTAGCGAAGAGAAGTGATGTAGTTAATTAATTATAAGTTAATAAAAAATTAAACAAACAAATATAACTTTTAACAAGAAACAATTTAAAGTATACGAATTTTTTTTTATTGTTGGCTTTCTATCTTCCACCTCTCAGTTATCATTAAGCGTAGTAGGCTTAATATCAATTGGTTTCATAGCATGATTAAAAGGGGAAGGGTCAACCTCCTCGTGGATTGAAGAGTTTAGAGGTGTATAAGGCTCTAATTTAACTGACGCGTAATGATGGGCTGGTATTTGATGTTGGTATGAGCCCATAGATGGCGTTGTTAGACCATGCATTGGATGGTGATAGTATGAACCATATCCTTGGGATGTTGCAATTGGACTATTGGATCTCGAAGAACTATCTGTTTGATTCTTACCACCTTTTGCGTCCTTTTTCAGTTTAGCTCTCCTATTCTTAAACCAAACTCGAACGACTTCCTCCTTAAGACCTAATTGGGTAGCTATCTCCTCACGTTGATAGAAATCGGGATACTTTTGTTCACCGAACATAGTTTCTAGACTTTCCAATTGCTGCTTTGTGAATGAAGTTCTATTTCTACGAGCTCTTCTCGTTGGTCTCTCTCCATTCTCATCGGGACTCTCTTCCTCTTCGCCTCTAGGCGATTTCTTATCAGTTGAAAATGTATTCAATACTTTACGGCTACTGCATTCAGTTCCGTTAAAAGACGCCTCATACGAGGGCGTTTGTCCGACATAGGCGCAACCTGTGTAATACGACGATCTAGACGTAGCGTAATCGTTTGGATAGGAAGGTCTACTTCCGTTTGTAGAGTATGTATTAAAACTCGAATAGTGAGCAACATCCCAATCCTTTTTCGCTAATGGCGGAGAGAATACATCGGCAGGATAATAACTCGCGGAATAGTCGGGTGAGAGATAGGAATCAATTCTTGGCGAAGGAAAAATTCCATTGTGAGGAAATTCCGAAAAGTTGTGTGCAGAGGTCATAGCTAAGGAGGATTCAGATTGAGTTGTCCTTTGTAGGTTCATCAATTCGGGTGCGGTAGCCGGATCTAATGTGGCTATACTCTGTAAACAAAGAAAAGAAAAAAGATCAAGAGCGGCAAATATATTTACTCCTTCTTTATTCTAATAAATAGCCAGAATATTTAGCGAACTATACACTTCATTAAACCAATAAGAGTCTATATCATTCGATGGCTGAAAGCTTACCTTTGTTGTGGCTTTCAAACGCCGCAATCTTGTTTAGACACGCTACCGAATTATTGCCGAATTAAAGAAAACTCTATATACAGTATATAAAAACTTTTGTACAATAAGGTTAAAACAAGAAGACGTTGACGGAGAAATGAGAGAAGAAAAAGAAGAAAAACAACAACAAGAACAAGAATAAACGTAAAACATTAAACAGAAAAGAAAACAAATACAGACGAAAACAATTTCAATCACTACCCAAACAACAAATGGCGTATTTAAATCTCTCTAGTGTAGATATTCTAGACACACCCCTAACGGATGGAAAGAGGGGATTGAATGAAAAAGAGAAATCCTCTAGTTGACAACCCCTATTGATAGTCTCTTTTTGTTCTTACTTTGACGCCAATTACCAAAGGGATTTTACGTTTAGTATACAATTAACTACTTATTTATTTGCAATATTATGTAAAAACAAAAAATACGGAAATAAAAGGACAGCATTATTCCCATTTAATATAAAAAAAAGTAATAGTAATAAGTCTATAAAGTGTCAATATATGACTTACTTAGGAAGCTTACGTCTAACGTAAACAAACATTTTGAGCGAAAGGACGGATTATTGTCAAGTGCTTTATGTGGATTGGTGATGATCTTCGTATTGTCACCTTATTACTAAAAGCTTAGTATTATCTATATAAGAGCTGGCTTAAATATTTAGTTAACACGTTTATGTTTTCATAATATGATTGTAAATATTAGGAATTGAAGAAAATCTTACAAAGAAAAAACACTTCCAATATATCACAAAGCGGCATAAACGTTCTTCCTTCGTCTCTAATAACAACAACTATATACCAGACATACTTAATGTCTCGCCTTATTATATACAGTATATAGTTTATATACAGTATTACAGTCTTTGTTTACTTGTAAAGGTAGTAAAGTAATATTCAATAAAACTATATATCTTATATAGCTATACAAATCTTAATAATGGAAATAGACCATTTTTTGTCTTTTTTTCTTAAACAAACAAATACAAACCTGAGAAAATAGTGTACTTGACGATGATAGATTTGCAGCCATATCTTCTTTTATCGGAGATGAAGATGGGGAGGTAAGTTTCGACTTATCCATTCCTTCTTCAACAGACATTTTCTATTGGTTTTTTCAATAAAGAATTAATTTAAACCATGATATATATATATATATATATATATATATTAACACATACATATATCATTTATGTTATACATTTGTATATATATATAGTTATATATATATATATATATATACATATACATAAGCATATATATATATATATATATCTAATTCTTTTGTTGTTTTTCCAAAAGATAATCAAGCTTTCCTAATGTTTTCTCTTCCAATATGTTAAGAAAGCTAAGAGACTTTTGACAAAAAGAGCACGGAAGAAAGTGATTAGCCAATATATTGAAACCGAACAGTCTATAATCCTTATGAACTAGCACGAGAGATTTAACGTAAGTCGGCAAAGAAGGCGTATTGAAATCTCCGTCATGCGTCGGCTGACTACGTCATTTAGACTGGTATAGCAATTAAATATAGGCCTAACCGTGTCTTATCTCTAAGCCGCTTTGTAGTTATATAATGACCGGGGGACAATAGGGTAACGAGCGCGAATTCTAAACGATTGTTCGAGTGTGGGAGACTGTCCGAATGAAGAGCGTCAAGCTGCGTCGGTTTCTATTAAAAAGTTAGAATAGGGGAATTGAAAATATACAGCATATATATAAATATATATATATACAGTATATATAAAATAGTATATACTACAGAGTATAAAGGTATAATGGAAACCATAAACGCGTGTACGAACGCGTCCGGCGCAATCGGCTTTGTTCTCATTTGACGGATAATTTTAACGAAGCACGCGTCGAAAACGTAACCGAATATCACAATGGACATCACGAGCCTTCAAAAAAAAGTTTTTTGCGTAATAGTTGGGTTTATTTTTCTTTTATTTTTATAATCTCTCTATCTGTACCTACTTTCTGTCTATCCCTTTTGAACGGATGATTATTTTTCTTTCTTTTATATTTTTTAGTTTACCGCCCACTACCCTTCCCCTTTTTATTCAATAGTTCTACTAACAACAGGCGAAGGGGGGGGAGGGCAATACAGAGGGGAGAGAGAGAGAGAGAGAGAGAGAAGTGTATGCGAAAAGTTAGAGGGCAAGAAACAATAAAACGAATAAAAAAAGGTGAAATCCGTAGCAGTTTTGTACTTTTAAAGGTCAAATAATTATTATATACTCAATACTGTCCAAATATCGATATTGGTAGTCTATTTGTCTCTTCCTATGACGTTTACACTAATAATCTCTAAGGAGAAAGAAGAAGAGAAAAGAAAAAACCCTAACTAATCCAAGTTTTTGTGGCATAAAAATATTACTTAAAAAGACCATTGAGAAAAATATCAAGCAAGAAAAAAATGGTCAAAAACTAGAACATAATAGATTTCTTTAAAACGTTGATTATTGGCATTAATCGATTGTAATAATTAATAATTACTATTATAAGATATTAAAGTAATTGAATATTGGGGCGGGTATCGGCCAAGGTAATTTATGACTACCGTTTTATACTTTAAACTTGTAATAATGGTAATAATAATAATAAAGAAAAGTATACTTTGTTCCTTTTAGAATATACAAAAAAGAGATTTTTGAATGATTTTCGTCATGGTTAAGAGTCTTTTAAGCATAAATTATTATAACTTGTACATATATCTGGTATTAATTTTATATACATATACTGTATACTGTATTTACTTTATATTATATACTTGTAAATTCTCGATAGGGTTTACTTAAGATTAGAGAAAATCCGCAAATCAACTTACCAAAACTTCAATCATCTGCAATTGAAAATCAACTAATAATATTGTATGTAAACGTAAGGATTGTTGAAAATTGTCTTATAATATAATCAGATTAGAATACTTACTATGTTCAACCAATGCTCCTTTTCACCACTTTTCCTTTAGATTAATCAAAGATAAAACGGTAAAAATCTTCTCTAATCTCTTTTTTTTCTTCTTCTTTTCTATCTACGTTCTTTCTCTTTTCTTATCTTCTAGTGATACTTTCAATTTCAGAATTTTTACTTTACGTCTCTTTTCGACTTTTTCTCTCCAAAGATAGCATGAAAAATAAACTTAAACGTATATATATATGCTCTCCTAACGCAGTGTGACGCCTAGCACATGACGCCGGTGACGCCCAACTCGCAACGGACACGCGATTAGTTCTCATAATCCCCCGCGCGTGGATTAGTTAAACGGCGAGTGGACGCCCAAGTGAATGCGCTAAGAGTCCGCTCAATCAATTTCACTATCACACAAAAAGGGGAAATATCTAAAGTGTTCTACTGGTTTAAAGACTGCTTCAAAAGATCTATTTACTACGCTGATTACTGTGTATGACTCGAAAATTTTGGTCAGAAAATGAATTAATAACAGTTAACTGATAACAGATAACCAGTTGTAAGATATATATTGTATACTTTATACTGTATAAATACATAGTCCGTGAATCGATAGTGTTGAATATTAGCTATGAATTCAAGAGCATTATTGATAGCTTTGTTTATCCTTTTAAATATTTCTCTAATTGATGCACAACTAGGAGATTCATGGTACTCGCAAGTCGATGAATTAAATAGTCAAAGAGCAACCATAAACTGTACTTTTCCAGAAGAATATAACAAAGCTGACAGAGAATATTGGATTTTACCGAATGGAACGCAATTGCGTATACGTAAGTAGATAAAATATTATACAAAAAATGCTATATAACTATTGACGTTGCATATTCATTTTAGCATCGGTAAATGGTCGATTTCAGGTTGAAGATGACGGTAATTTAACTATAAATACCGTACAAAAGTTAGATCTTGGAGTCTATTATTGCGTTTTTACAAACGATACGAATATTAGGCTAATTAAGCGTGGAATCAATATTAATGGTTAACTTTTCAATTCTTTATTCCTTTATCATTCTCATTATTACTGTCTTTATGAAAAAAGGTCCTTATTTTATTTCAACGTGGAGTGTATACCGTAAAAGTACGATAATTGGATGTTCGGCTTTTGGAGGATATATATTTCTTGCACTTTGTACAGCTCTACTATATCGTTTTAGATGGCAAGGAGATAAAGAAGACGAAGATCCATATAATTTTAATGGTGAAATAAATCAGGCCTATTTAAGAGATATACCTATCGAGAGACTAGGGCCACCACTTGATAAAGCTGACTACGACACAACTCGTATGTAAATGAAGATTTTATATATATATCTATTTGTATATACAGTATAAATTTATATATGTTATATACAAGCAAAAGTAGAATAAACACAAAATTCTAATGAAGAAAATAGACTTTATAATTAAATTTTGTAAGATTTTTATCTCTTTAATCAAGAATAACAAAAAGATCATGACAAATTTTTATATCAATTCGCTTTTTTTTTCTCTTCTTTTCCTCTTCTCTCGATTTATTATTTTCATATTGGTTTCGTTTTAAACAATCGTTTGAACAAAACAAAAAAAAACAAGTATTGAGAACAACCCAGAGAGATAGAGAGAAAAAGTGATGAATAAATGAGAGAGAGGGAGAGAGAGAGAGAAAGAGAGAGATAGAATGTTAACCAGACACTGTAATTTTGAGAGAGAGAGAGAGAAAGAAAGAGAAAAAACAATGACAAAGAAATCTCCTAAGATCTACGGCGGATTTCATTGAAATCGATTGGTAAAATTTTCCACACTCCTAGGCTATACCTGAAAAGAAGAAGAAAAGAAAATAAAGAGATATTTTTGGATAATAAAACTAATTACTAGTCCGTAATAGACCCACCTTAATCGGATTGCTACGATATCTTTACCCATTTGTAACCAACTAAAGATCGGAACAATTTTAGATCCTTCAATCTCTGTCCAAGTTACTGGAACTTCGTCAATAGGTATACGTAATTGTTCGGCAACGTGTAAAAGATCAACATCGAACGCCCTATAAATGAAAATAAAGTTTCATTTTAATAGAATTAATAAAATACTCGAATAAAAAAGAAAGACATATGATGATATAATAATAATAACCATCTATCTACATGCATTATCCTAAATAATACACTGGCTGCAGGTCTTGTCAATAATTTAAATCCGCATTGGGTATCTTTTATGGATTTGACGCAAAAAAGCCATACAATCAGGTGAAATCCTTTCATGAGTATAGTTCTAAAAAAGGAACGCTAAAAATAAAGTATGGGGATAAAAGATTCTCAGTTAGTCATTATTGCTCAAGATTAAAGATATTATAATGTTCTTACCGATGCTATTGCCTCCTTCTCTAAATGAGCTCTAGAACCGCATGCTATAGCCATTTCCTCCTTTCATTTAGGTTAAAACAATAATTATATTAATAAGCATATTATTTATAAAAGTGTGAATATTACTTTATGTTTTGTTTGAATTTCTCTAATTAATTTATCTAATTTTTGTATATCAGAAAATTTTGTTGCGCCATCGGCGTCAGCAAAGAGTATGTAGCGCCCCCTAGATACGAATGCCCCCTATTAGAAATAGAAGAAAATAAAATAATTATATTAATAGAAATTTTTCAGAATAGTTCTTATAGTTAATTATTTCTTTATAAATAAATCAAACCATTCTAATTGCGCCACCTTTTCCTCTATTTTCAACGAGTGTTAGAACACGAAATTTATCTGTTCCGTATTTTTTGCTATAAGATCTTGCAATCTGTATAAATATTAGAAATAATTTATTCTTTATTTATTTAAATAAGTTCTATTCTATATTTAGATACAAATTTGTAAATATTTAATACAAACGTTTGTAGTTTTATCCGAGCTTCCGTCATCAACGACTATTATTTCAAAGCCAGACTTTTCATCTGCATTTGCCTTTAAAATTGATCAAATAGATTTTTTCATTGCTTACTTTAATAAATATACTATTCACTATTAACATAGTTAATTTTTTATATACGCTACTTACGAATTTTTTATTCAGATACTCCATTGCCTCTTCGATCATTTTCGGTACTAAAACAAATAAATATATACATATATATATACGTAGATTAATGCAGTATAAAAGCAATGTTTAGAGTTGATTGACTTACATCTCTTCTCTTCGTTGTATGCCGGTATGATTACTGATAGTTCTTTGGTAGGTGGGTCTTCTAAGCTAGGAAATTCTAAAACTTTATTGTCATTCGCTGGATCAATATATTTTCTCTCGGAATCATAGCGTTTTACATTCGGTTTTCTAGTTCCTGTGTATGCGTATATGAGGATCTATAAAACAATAAATAGGAGGTTAAAACAATCCAGTTTTGGAGTATTAGTATTAAAGAAAGCTCTTGAAACTGTATTATCGCTCTCTATCATAAAAGTCAAATAGTCGTTTTAAAGAGCAGTTGTCATACTCACTATTATTATTGCTAGTGAAATCATAACACTAAGTAGAATGGATAAATTAAGCACAGAAACTTCCAACATTTTCAAGGAAATTGACGAGTTTTATTTTTGTAAATTGAATATAAACACGCTGGCAAATAGTAAAATATTCCAACGTAAACTTCCGTTTTTTTCTATAAAAAATATTTTTTAATAAACATTTTTTTCATTTGAATAAAACTTTTTATTGAATAAAATATTTTTATGGAAATTTAAATTAAAATTTTGAGAAAATTTTGAAATAATTTTTTGGTGCTCATGTGGAAAATCACGTTTTTCCAGCACTTCGGAACGGCCTGGCGCGAACATAACTTCGTTGACAAAATATGTGTTAACCCCATAGCTGACGACAGAGAATACTTTAACGGAGTTGAAAGGTATGAAATTATTTACTAAAATTTACACAGCTGTATTAACGACTTAAGTATAATTTTGAAGCTTTTATTATAACTTTTCCTATTCATAATGGAAGTCGATAGAAACTTTTCTAAAATCGACTTTTTTTGAAAATAATTAACTGTGGAAGGCTAATATAGTTGCTAAATATATATTAAACGCTAAATTGATTTATTTGGAATTTAATATCATGTCCAAAAAGTCGTTTTTCAGCTTTCCGCACTTTTAAAATGGCAGCCGTTAACTACATGTGTTGAATTATTTTTTTCAGAATGTCGGACGAGACTATTAATGAACTCTCCATTAAACTATTAGAACTCTTCGTGGAGGAGGGAAATGGAAAGCTTGATAGAACTATTGGCCCGAAATATTTCAGAAAATATCGGGAAATAATACCAAACAAATTTCTTTGCGAAAAAGGCTACGTCACCGTCGAAGATTTCGTCATTCGAGAGTTAAGCCAAACGTTGTCTCTGAGGGAAAGGGACAGCGTTATTGAATATCATACTTCACTTGAAACTAAAAAAGATATATTTCGTCGAAAAGTGCTACAGAACAAAAGTGGATGCGACCTGAAAGATCCTACTGCCAATATTGAGTGTACTTATTCGAAGAGTGACTTTTCGTATGAAAGCAGCCCAGTCCCTTCAAATGTACCTGTAGTCGAGCCAATTGAAGAGCTTACTTATAAAGGAGAGAAGAATCCGGTTGCAATAAAGGACACTATTGAGCTTCAAAACTTATATAATGAATTCACAGAGAAAGTACCGTTTCGTTTTCTTACGAAAAGGTCAATTAGTACTCAGAAAAAAGTCAAAGAATGGAAGCATGCATTCGACATTTTTGCCTGTACAAAATGGATTGAAGAAAAGAAAGAAACAGAAAAAATCTTGTATAAAGTAAATCCTTTAACTCCTCCAATAGAGCCTGGAAAGCTAAAATTCGATAGTGTGGATGTAGCCATAAGTGCTGTTTATTCTGTTGATTCATTTTACGTTCAAGTAAGACTTACGTAAATTGAAGATCTAACTGTTTTATATAATTCGATTGACTATTTAATTTATTTTAGATAATGAACGAGGATGATTGTCGCTTAGAATTAGAGGAGAAGGTTAAAAATTACAAATCACTGCCTACAGTTATTCAAAAGAACACTTCTTGTTTGGCCTCTTTGCAAAATCTATGGTTTAGAGCCAATATTGAAACAGTCTTCGTAGATACAAAGACTGTAACGGTATTTTTTGTAGACTGGGGAAACAGAGCGACACTCTCATGGTCAGAAGTTCGATATTTACCTCCTGAATTGGCATCTACTCCAGGCTATGCTTACCATTGTTCCCTCATGCCTTTGCCTTATGTATCCACTGCACACCAGAAACTGAGAGACCTCGAAACGTGCGTAACTCTTAAGCAGATTGCACCTTTCGATGGCAATGCCATTATTGTGAATCTTGAGATTGACGGAAAAGATTTCACCAAAAGTATATTGAATCAGACTATGCCAACTCTCTCTATCCCCGACTCCTGCATCAGATTTCAGCTTATAGTAACGTACCTTGTGTCACCTAAATGTTTTTTTGCCAAACTTTCAGATCAAACTTCGGAACTTGCAAAGATTCAAGTTGATCTGAAATCGTTGTTCCAGCATGTGGCAACGCAAGTCCATTTAGGTGAAAACGTTGCTATTAAGCTGTCATCTGATGGTCAGGACTACTGCTTGCGGGGGAGAGTAGTAAGTACCGAAGATAATTGCATCAAAGTTCGTTATTTAGATCTTGGAGATTACGAGAACGTAAATTTATCAGATGTAAGAAAACTGCCGAGTGAAATTGATAAGAAAGTGCCCTACGAGGCTGTTTTACTCAGTCTAGTTGATTTGAATGTTGATTGGGCATGTACGACAATTGTTTCGCGTTTCGTGCGAAGGTTAATACAATCACAAGTTCTAACAGCTGTCCGTTGCATAACGTCGGATTCAAAGGAGCTGTTGGTCGATTTGTTTACTGAAGATAATCGACGAGTTACTGATATAGTAATGGATTATCTTCCAAAGTTATTTCACGGTGATGCAGTGTTGCCTGATAAAGTATTGAGATTTCACGTCTACGTCGTGAAAGTAGATAAAGATAATGTATGGATATTGTTGAAGGATGAAAATACTGAATATTTATTTTCGGCTCTAAAATACTGCAGCAATGACCCAGAATTAAAAAGAGTCAAGTATGTCAACCTGGGTTCAACTGTATTAACTATGGACAAGTCGAATTATATAAGGGGAATCGTTGAAGAAATATATGGAGATCGTTTAGTTATACGAAATATTGATAGTAATGACATCGTACATGTTCCGATAAAATTAGTCTTTGAATTGCCGAAGTATTTGTCTTGCGTACCGAAGCTTATAATCAAAACTAAGTGTCGTTTGAGTAGGTTCGTTTGGAGTGAGAAGACGGCTGAAAAACTCCACAAATTTTTGAAGATAAAAGGAAATCGATTTCAGGCGTCGATTAACAGCAAGAAAAACGAAATCGGTTTATTCTTAAACGGAAGGGAAATTAGTCAAATATGGGCTGCTGATGAAGAAGAATGATTCCAAGTTTTCTAAAAGTATTTCTGGTTTATTATGTAAATTTGTCAAAATAGGTCTATTTATTCGGCATTTTTTTTCATTTGCAAATACTGTAGATGAAAATTTGTTCAGTTTAGTTAAAAAATTTTTACATTTATATTTTTATACCTCTTTTCGGTTTTGTATTGCGTTCTGCAACCATAAAAGTTCAAGCATTGATTCATGTTGAAGACGCTCCAATTGGTTGCGATCATATGTGGGCTGTTCTGTGTTTTCTGTATGGGATTATGTGTTTGACATAAATAAATGCATATGAATTCTTTCTTACGATCCGTTGTAAATTCTGCTGATTTAATTAATGAGACTCCATCCTCCAAATCAACTTCAGAAACTGAGGTCAATGTTGAATCTGCATCTAACGATTCGTACTGATTTTCAGCATCACATTTAAGAATTTCGGCATTCTGTACAACATTTTCTATAACTCGATTTTCTGTTTGATGTTCCTGAATAGATTTTCGATCCCTTTGATATAGAAAAGGGATATGTAAATATTTTGTAGTGTCATATTCATCTTTGTCAAATTCTTTGCACATTAACAAGAAACTTTGAGATAACTCTTTTAAATGTTTTCTCCATAGCCAACCCCTGCATACCGCCTTTTGTAATAGAATATTTTTGATCAGTATCAGGAAAATTTGAAAATAGACTAAATTTACCTGAACTTTAGTTAAGTTTGAAATATCTTCATCTTTATTAAAATTTAGTTGTTTCATTCCTACACGAAAGTGATTTATATATATGTAGCAAAACTTAATTGAGAAGGAAAAAAGTTAAGAATTCTTTTGTAAACATATATTGTCTGCTTCACAGGTTCGCACTAAATAAGTGTGGTTCCCTGTCGATCTATAATACAAAAGTTAGTATTTATAATAAATTATTTCTATCAGAGAGAATTCATACAAAAAATGATTTTGACAATTCGTTGTTTACATAAACAAGGCCCGTAGCCAGACTTCTTGGGAAAGAACCGTGACGTCACAGTTTCCTGCAGATTTTGCAGAAGCAAGAGCGTTTGTTACTGCTGCACATACAAGCTGACCAAGGATGTTTATTCTTTAAAATTACAAAAATAAAAAGGACGATGTATTTTTAAGAAAGCATGTCGTAGTGAAAATAGAGGACAATATCGATAATTATCTAAAGGAGACGTGAGTAATTATACATATTTACGAGTGGTTAAAAAGGAAAACAAAAACAAATCGTATCTTTTTTTCGATCTATATGCAATTTGATAATAAGGTATTCGGCAGATGTTAGTGCAGTTCGCCAATTTTATACATATTAATCAGGCAACTAAAAAGCGAAATATTGCAGCCACATATGCTAATGTAGAGGAATCATGGATAGCGAGTCTTTGACGAATCAGTTCAGAAAATCTTTAAAGGAAAAGGGATCGAAAGCACGTGAAAAATTAACTGCTGTCAAGTACGTATAGCTTGTTTTCTCTTAGTTGGAGAAAATGTAATATAATGCTACCCCAAATCGTTGGCTGAGTAATCTATTTAAGCCAGATACTCTGTAGTTAATTTGTGGTGTGTTAATTAACGGACTGAATAAAATGAGAGGGAAAATGTTCGATAACAATGAGAGCAACTTTCCGCGGGGTTTCCATAGAAACGTTAAGTTAGACGGATTTGTGCTAGCGTTTTACTGAAAATTTTCCGCTATTTTGCTCGACGAAACAAATCGATTGTAGAAGGCCGAGGTGTCACTGGCTCCTTTCTCTTATTTCTACCTTCATATGAGGCTATCTTTCAAATAGGAACAAGGCTATTGAAGTGGGGGACAACACAGCAAGTGTCGCAGGAAGAGTTATCACTCCTCTGGATAATCTTGCAGATAGTATAGCAGCGTCAGTTGCACCAAAACCACGTTCCGGTTCGTCAGAATCAAATAAAGGTTTGTAGGGAAAAAAAACAAGAACCTAAAAAAAGTGTAATGGAATGCCTATCACGTTCCAACTTCACTTTTCGCCCGACAACATCCAATTTACACTGGAACGGTTTGTTTAATAATTATAGATCCTCTGCGTTCACCAAACAAATCCTCACCGGCCGAAGAAAAATGTCCTGTCCTGCAAGATAATGTTTGCAAGAAAACATCAGCCCAGCCTCTTGGCACCTTGGAGTATTTCGTAAGTAGACAATCTTTTGAAATAGTCGATATAGGAATGCATATAGGAATGCCCTCTCGTAAGAAGCGTTTAGAGATAACCGAAAATGAACCATCTAATATTACAACAGTTTTGCCTGACGTCACTCTGAAGTCGCAACAAGGCGAGAGCAAGTCATTGATTAGCGCTGACGACAACAGAGCAAACAGACGTTCTGCGTTTTTGTTGTTATTTTCTACGCTATTTTTTTTCCCACTTCGTTTATGGGCTTGCTCCTTTCGCAATAGCCTTTGGCTGTAGTTGTCCCGATTGCGTAAACTAGCACGAACAAGCGCTGTTCGACTATTAGGGCCCGAGGCGCGTCGATAAAAAGCGATTTCTTCGGAACGGTATCCTGCCGTCCCCTTTACCTACGCATTTTCCCCCTGTCATTCTATGTTTTCTTAAAGGTATCGGATCGAGATACGTTGACGTCAATCGCTGCGCAATTCGACACTACTCCATCAGAATTAAAGAAGATCAATAAGCTAATGAATCAATTTATTTTTGCTGGCCAGGTATATACAAAAACATATATCTATATCTCTATCTGTGATAAATTGATGCTATTTTGAGCTGAAGTTTGAAACATTGAGATTTATTTATTATGTTACCTTTATCTATCTATTAATCTATATATATATATATACAGTATATTCTGTATAAATTTATATATATATACTTTATATATATCTATCTATCTATATATATATATATATATATATATATATATAGTGTATACTCCTTCATCCTTTCTCTCTCTCGCTCTCTCTTTATTGTATACCTTCCTCTTCCTCATTTCACTTCCTCCTCTCATCGCTAATAGAGTTTTGTTTACACTACGGTTAAAAATTTTTATCTTCCCACTTTAGAAACTGTACGTTCCCAGTAAAGATTATGCTACTCTTAGTGCGACCTGTTCATCACCTAAAAGTCCCAAAAGTCCAAAGGATAAAGAGAAAGAAAAGGAAAAGGAAAAAGAGAAAGATGATGAGGAAAAGCCAGCTGCCAGCCCAAATAAATCACCTAATACACCGGTAAGAAGCTAGTTTTTTTCTTTTTATGCCTATTATTTTTTCTTTTATATCCAATTTTTTAGTATTATTATTGATATTATTACGATAATTAATAATTTAAGTTGCTATAAACAAAATACCCGTATTGTTAGCCTTATCCAAGTTATTAATAGAAAATTTCTTACTGGAATGCCCCCTATTATTGTTTAGCATTAAGAATTGGTGTATCTTTTCAATAGCATTTTTTTTCTTTTTACTATTATTAATAATATATTATTTAATTTAATAAGTTAAAAAATAACAAATATGTCATATATAAATATAAATATTATTTGTTGTTGTAAATATTTTCTTCTTGTTTACGTTTATATTTGGAGCAGTCGTAGTGTTTTCTCTTCTTTTTTTTTTTGCTCTCTTGATAGATGGTAGAGATATTTTTTCCTACTGCATTTCGCTACTGCATGATGATATCCAATCTATTTCTACCAGTGACATATTTATTATACATATAGTATCTATCTATATATATATATATATATATATATATGTATATATATATATATACTAGATACATGTTAGAGTGTTATTTTTTTAGACTACTTTATTTTATTCTATCTCTTATATTTTTCTGTAAAATGATCTATTAATTGATTCGGGTAGAACGTGATTTCTTTTCTATCTATCAGAGCTCGCTTAAGAGATTTCTGTTTGGTCTTAAGGTGAGAATTTATTGTTCAAATAGTTCAATTGTCGTTCCCTAGTGTATTAAATGCATGTTACTTTTCATACAATAGAAAGAAAAAAAATAACATGTATATATATAGTTTATATACATAAACATTTCGTTACACTCTCTTATAGTATCTACATATGTATAAATGTATATACTATTTATTCCTAGTTAACGTTAAATTGCACCATTATCATGAATTAAAAAGGATAAATACATATGTATTTGTATATTCATAAAATATTTATGTACGCCCTTTAAATCTTAAAAGGTAAGATT
This sequence comes from Dimorphilus gyrociliatus, assembly GCA_904063045.1. NCBI lineage: Eukaryota > Metazoa > Annelida > Polychaeta > Dinophilidae > Dimorphilus > Dimorphilus gyrociliatus. Next base: position 2,210,933 of record CAJFCJ010000005.1, read on the forward strand.
GATCGTCCAGCTTCGCTATTAGTGACGTTATTTCCTTAGATTTTATGTACTTAACGCCTCTTACACGGCCTCTAATATTTATGCAGGACGGAACGGCAGCCGCTATGCGACAAGCAAGCAAACTACCAGGCCATGCCGCCAGGGTAGCAGCTGGCGTTGGAAAGGAACAGGGTGGAGAAGGCGACTCCAAATTAGACGCCGAATGTCTTGAAAGATTTATCAAGGTCTCTGTCAAGCATATTACCGACGGGGAAGGAGTGGTCGCGGGTACTTTACTGGTTACGCCTAATGCTGTTATGTTCGATCCAAATGTCTCTGATCCGTTAGTTTTGGAGCATAGCGCTGACAAGTATGGAATGATGGCACCCATTGAAACGGTCATGTCAGCCGCTATTTATCATGATATAGCAGCAATGAGACTGTCGACAAGTACTGACGAGCCAGTCCAGTCAGAAGTTTATCACGTTAGTGATTGCCCAAATAACGAAAATTGCTCCTGTGCACAAACTGTTTTAGAAGAACCGAGCGAAAATGAGGATAAGGACAAAGGGGAAAAGAAGGAGAAATTAAACGATCACCAAAAGGACGAAGATCAAGATAAAACTCTTGAAGGGAATAGTGTCGAAAGCGGTCTGGGAGAAGACATTACCTCAAATGACAATGACGAAAGCAAAACAAAAAAGACTCCCTGCCCTATCAGCATTCCAGCACAGGCTTCAGGGGATAGTGAGAGTGGACCGAAATCCGGGTCACTTATTGGTAGGACACTTGGTTCATTAGGATCGTCAATTGGGTCCTTTCCTGCTTCACCTAATCTATCGTCGTTTGTGGATTTTTCTTCAGGATTTTTTAAAGGTGCTACCAGTGAAGAAAGCAGTTCTAGCGAGAAAGAAACGTCTGTCGAGAGTGCAGTCAAAGCGGACGAAAAGCCTGAATTATTCAAATCGTTAGAAGGTTTGTTATAACATTGTACCCTTCATTCTAAATTTATCCAAACTATATATAAAATTTCTTTCTTATCTATCAATTCCTCGTTCCCCATACAGCATTAGGTGTGTATCAATTTTGTATTTTCATAAATATATGTTCATAGAAAATACGCAGGTAAGGAAAAACAAAAAAAAAACCAGTTAATTCGTTTGCCGTTGTAGACAGACTAATTATTATTTAAATTTCGTGATTATTACAGTATACTAAACATATATACTGTATTTTTTCTTTATATTTCTCTTTTCCTCCTTAAATTATCATCTTTTTTTCTTTAATAGAAAACGAATATCTAAAAAAAAACAAAAAAATATCAATTATATCATCTTCTCCTTTACTATAAAAATTAGTTTGTTCACCTTACTCTTTTTTTAACTTTATATAAGAAACAAAAAAAAAATGAAAGTAATTTTTTTTTTAAAAAAACAAAAAAGAAAATATTCAATTTTTATTTGTCTGTTATTTTTTTTTTTGTTATTATTGTTTGAGTTTTTTGGTTTGTTTTGTTTTGTTTTGTTTTTTCTTTTTCATTTTTTGTGTTTTTATACTGATTCAGTGAGACGCGAAAAAAGTCTGAAACGAAAAGGTAAAATTTGTCGTAGAACAGCTTTTATTTTGTATCGCTTTTCTTTTTGCTATGATGAAAAGAAACCCTTCCTATCACCCTATAAAGAAATTTAAATTAAAAGAATATCGAGTATTGATTGTTATTGCCTATAAGCAAAAAAAAGAAAACAACAACAAAAAGACTTAGTTATAAATTATATATATATATGTATATATATATATATTTAGCTATTGATTTAAAACTGTTTTACGCACATGTTTATGCCAAGTACTACGCATTTATTTGCATATATACATATATGAATTATAGATGTATTATTCAGTATATATAATCGTATTTTTATCTATTAAGTCACCTTTTATTAAGTCCAAGTATAAATAATATATGTATATATGAAAAAATGTCCCTAATGTCATTAATTGTTATAATTACGTTCCTTGTTGTTTCGACTACTTCCGAAAGTAAACGTTACCCCCCTAACGTACTGGAAGCTGACATGGAGCATGTTTGTTATCAAAGTCAGGACGTCAATCGTCTTGTAGATTGATACACAGAAGAATTAAACGCATAGTTTTTACAAGTAGTTAAATAATTTTTCTCCTTTTTGCGCACATAATTAATTTGTTTATTTTCGTTTTTATTTGTTTGTTAATATTTAAAAACAGAAAAAAAATGTTTTCCTTTCATCTTTTCTCTGTTTTTTTTTTTGCACAAAACAAATTTTCTAAAATGATTTTTTATTTATTTATATAAAATGATAATAAGTGAAAAGATGGCCGAAACATTTCGTCTTTTTCTCCAATTCAATTTTTTCCAAATGATTTTTATTAATTTTTATTTTTATTGACATTTTTAAAATGAAATAATTCTCTCTCTTCATTTTTTTATCAATTAAATATTTACAACAGAACTGATTCCAAGGCCAGCGGCACAATACGAACATCCGCCATTATATTTATGCTTGAAGATTGGAAAACCTTTAAATAAACGGGTTTGTAGTACATTAAAACTTTTGTTTATATAAAAACTAAGAGATAAGAATATTAAAGTCTAACGAATTTGTTTTCGAATACGACACGCTTAGGTTTCTGAGGCCTGCCCATTCGAATCCTACGGGAGAAAGAGAAAAAAACCAGAATACTGGTTTTCTATACCAAGAGATAAGTGAGAATAATTATAATTAGTTCTTCGTAATTAGCAGGCGTATATTAAAACGGACTTAAATATTGATTTGAAATTAAAAGAAAAATAAAAAAATATGGTGCGGGTCTGCCTATAAAAAAAAAAAAAAATTTGCGGAGGCCTGCTGTTACATACATGTTTCTGGTTTAAAATATAAAAGAAAACAACATATTCTATGCATAACACATCTCTAACCTTAAGTGGAAATACGATATGAATTTGTATTTTCCATAAAGGATATAACAGCGGTTAATTTTCTCTTATCAGGGTGGATAATCTATACGCCTTCTTCTTACATTGGACGCCTGATATATACGATTCAGACGACATCGATCCAAAAGAAAAAGTTTGTCTAGTTCATTTGGCATATATATGCTTTTTTCTTTTTTTTTTCAATAGTTATATACGTGGAATATTGTATTTATAGAGAAATTTTCATTATTGCAAACAGGGTTTTGTTGTTATCGATGACGACGATTTAACAGAGACTGTTGAGATTGTTGAGGATCATTTCGAGAGAAAGGGTAGCAAAAGAGCCAAAAACTGGGAGGTTTGTTTATTTTTTTCCCTATTTATTGTAATCTTATTAACTAATTACCAAGAATGGATGGGAGGGAAAGGTGAGAAGACGACTAGAAATCAAATTTTAATTATTATCATTATGGTTTTGTTTTTTATTCTTTTTTTTTAATTGATTGAATTGAACCTATTTTTTCGCCTCTAATTTTCTTTTTCTTTTATAAAAAAAGGGATAGAGAAGAGAAAATATGCGTTTTTATTATATTAATTTCTCTATTAAAATATTAGATGATTAATAAATGATTTGTACTTGAAAAAAACTATGAAAGGATGTTAAGGAGACTCGTTGTGAAAAAAAAAAGGAAGAAAAGGAACAGGAGGAGGACGAGAAGATGAGAATGACTCGAATTAATTCAGCTGTTGACTGTTTGATGTTTGTCGACGAGTACTATGAACCGGGGGAGCCGGGATGGCAGTTTGTAGGCAAATTACCCTGGTGGGAGGTTGGATATTTTTTAATGGGTTTTAGTTACTCTTACATAAGTCTAACCTATCTGATATCAGCGGTTAATTAACATTAATTATCTAGACTTTTTGTTTACTTTTTATAGAATATTAGGAATTTTTATTATGTTGTTTTATAGGTATTACTAATAGCCAGTGTATCAGCTGGTTAAGATAAATTGTAAATAGAGAACAAAGACTAAACATTTGAAGTATCTAAACAATACTATGTTTATTACATCAAATATATCATAACGAATGAGGGTTAATTTTTTGGAATCTATTCAATTAATAATCTTTATTAAGCTTTCCTCCATATCAGACAATTCTTTATGTTGTATTAAAGGATTATTATTATTTCTTTTTTTGCTTTGATTAATTTATTTCATAAACAAGAGAAGTAAAAAAAAACAAAAAGAGGGAAAGAGAGAAAAAGAAAGAAACAAATCGTCGTGGCTTTCGTTTGGATTTAATTCGTTTTTTTTCTTTGTATTAATATACCTGTTTACTAGGTTTATTCTAATTAAATTATTATTCTTTAGTTTCGCTTTAAACAGCTATCGCATATTGATTTGTACATAGCGCCAATCCAATCGATAGAAGTTATCGACGTGATTTTTTTTTCTTTTTTTGCGGGCGAAAAAAAAATTGGCAGAAAAAATATGTTCTTCATTTAATATCTTTTGTTTATTTTTTTGTTTTTTTTCTCTCTCTCTCTCTCTCTCTCTCTCCCTCTCTCTCTATGCTCCCCCGCCCTTTTTATCTTTTGTTTTATTAATTAAAATTAATTTAAACGCAATATTTACAAAGTTATTGTTATTACATCTTTTTATTTTATTTAAAACGACAGATCGTTAATGTTACAGAAGCTAGACGTCGAATGTCTTTAGCTGAAGACGAAATGACACCGTTACCGGAAATGCGATGCGTCAGTCTAATCTTGAACGATGATCAATTGAGAAAAGTCTGTATAACACTGTCAGAATTTATTTTAATTATTTTATACATAGATAGATAGTTGTTATTTCTATATTTGATTTTCTTTTTTCGTTCCTTCCCTAACAATCAATTAGCTGGTCAAGAATCTTCCAGCACGAACAGTTGGTTATCCATGGTCGTGCGTGTATAGTACAGATAAACACGGATTTAGTCTCAAGTCGCTCTATAGATCGATGAAAGGAATCGACTCTCCTATTTTGATCGTAATAAAGGATACGTCGAACAACGTGTTTGGTGCTCAGGTTTCTTGCGCTTTGAAGGTTAGCGATTACTTCTATGGGACTGGCGAGTCTTTCCTTTTCACCTTCTTTCCGCAATTTAAGGTAATATTAATCGATAAGAACGTCAATGACTTATAAAAAAATTATATTTGTTATTTTATATAGAAATTTGCTTGGTCTGGTACCAATCAGTTCTTTGTCAAAGGGAATTTGGAGAGTTTGGCTATCGGCAGCGGCCAGTGAGTATTTTTCATATTTTTACGGTCACTTACAACAGAAGAACCTCTTTATCCCTAACTCTTTTCTTTTCGTTAAACAGAGGCTCATTTGGTTTATGGTTGGACGGCGATATTTATCATGGTCGAACGCACCACTGCGAAACTTACAATAATGATTTGCTCACGTCCCAAGAAGATTTCGTAGTTAAAGGATTAGAAGCTTGGTCGTTTTCCGATTGAATGTCTAAATGATGGTTTCACTTGATGTTATTGTAGTTAACAAGACAGAAAAAACAACAAATTTGGCGGAAAATTATTAATCCTGCATATGTTACGTCGTATATATGTAAATAGTTATGTATACGCAACTAACTATGTATCTGTATAATGTATATTTGTGCATGTAAAAATAATTCCTCTACGCCTGCTCAACATTTTTTAAAAAGACAAGATTAAGCAAGAACATTAAAGAGGAAATCATCATCCCTCTACTAAACGCAGGTGGAGGGAAAGAAAAATATCTTCGATGAAAGATTCAACTTTCTGCGCGTTTTTAGTCGTCATTTTTTATGGAACACTGCATTATTGACTGTATTTTTGCAGGTATTAAAAATTTTAGTTACAAAAAAAATTATTAAGAAGAGCATTCCGTTCATTACTAAGTTCATCCATCCAGACGATAGTCAAGCAATTTTTAGTGTTCAACTAATAACTATTTTATATATACAATATATATATATATATATATAATATTATATATGCATGTAATATATATATATATATATAAACTGATAGAACTTCGTTCATATTTCTGTAAATGTTTGTACTATCAAAATTTACAAAAGTTAGTATTAAGCATACAAACATACGTACTGTACATATAATACAGGATAATTACAATAATAGTAACAATGAGACAAATAATTAAACGTATTCGTTAATTCAAGTAAAATTTCCTTCGATTATTACCTGTTCAAAATTTAATACTTGGTTATTTTGAGCTTCGGTTTCATCTAGGACTATTTCACCAACTCCGTCACCGGCTTGGAATAGTATGACATTCTGCTGATTAATAGCATCCTGTTCCCGGTCGATATCGAAAACGGACGGCGCCATTTCCGTGGCGAATAATTGCGGATCGACCGGTTGCTGTAAAATTTTATGCATTCTCGACTCATGTTTAACGACACTATCCTGATCGACATGTCGAAATGCGCAATATCTACATTGAAATTGAACATTTGGATGAGAATGTTGAACGTGTCGATGTAATTTAGTCCTATCCCCAGTTGTATAATTGCATATTGTACATTTAATTAATTGATTATTTCCTGCACTATTCTGTGGATGATTCCTTCGCATATGAACTTCGTATTGAGCCTTCGTATTTAAAATTCTTTCGCAGTGATTGCACTTAAACTGACCAAAATCGTGATGTTTCTTATGCTTATTCATGAGATCTCTTATAACAGTTTTATATTGACATACATCGCAGGTCAAAGGTGGTCGTCCGGAAGCGTTTATTTTATGCCTAACCCACATATGCCCCAACCATTCAGCTTTGCCAAAGAAACTTGCACCGCAATTGGTACATTCGTAATTACGTTTCCCTTCGTGCATACGCCTTTGATGTACCTTAACGGCGTCCTGATTTGGATATCTTTTATTACACAAAGGGCAAATGACGCTGTCATTAGAGGCTGATGAAGAAGCTGCTGCAGCCGCAACTGCGGCAGCCGATTTTGCCGAGTTATGCTTTCGTTTGTGAGCTGCCATTTCTGAAGCTCTCACCCATTGGGAGCAATGTTCACATTGGGCGGCAAAACAATGTCGTATAGTATGACGTTTCATCGCCGTATAAACGATTGTTTGATAATCGCAAGAGTTGCATTCATAAAAATTAAGACACGATTTGGGTAAACTAAACGAATGAGATCCAGTAACGTGAGCTAGAAATCTAGCGACTGCTAAACGTAAGTCTTCTAAATATGGTTTCGTTGTAAAAAGACGGTCGCAATGTGGACAGCCAATAACACAAGTTTCAGCGTCTACTCTAGCAGTATGATTTCTCAAAATATGCTCTAAAACATCATTCTCATGGCCGACAAATGAATTTTCATCTTCGCAAAAGAAGCATCTAATAGTCATATTTTGGAAAATAGACGATTTTTTACTTAGGGTGTCCGCAAGATTTTCACTCTGCCTTTTCAACTCGGTTAGAAAATCGGATTTATTGGCGTGAGATGTCATCTGGTGCTTCCTCCACGAACCTCTGGATAGCGTAACGTACGAGCAATGAGAACACCTGTAGACCTTGGCGTAAGTCGGTACTAAGCGATCATGCTTGATAACATAATGATTTAACAGGGATGCAATACTTTGTTTAAAAAGGGAGGTATAAGCTGGTCCCTTATTTGTTTCCTTGGGAACGTTAATAGAGAAGTTACATTGTAAGCAATCCAATTTTCTATTGTTATAATGTTCTTTTTCAAAATGTTGAACAAAAAGGCTAAGACTTTGCTCTTCCTCAAGACAAATGAAACATTGGAATGGTCCTTGATCAATGAAAACTCCTTTTACATAGAGTACCTGATTCTCTTCCTTTCTTAACATTTGCTCGTCATCACTGTCGCTTTCAGATTCTCTAATGTCGAACAAATCGTCCTGAATTTCCGCTGAAGCGTTACATTTCTCTTTATGCTTTTCTAGCATTGATGGTTTAATGAACGCCGCACAGGCATCGCACATTACCAACGTTGTGTCGGCTAAATGTTTCTGAACGTGCTGTTTCGACATTTGTAACAGTATTCTTTCCCTACAAATATCGCACTCGTATATCCTGGCGTAGCTTGGTATATCTATAAGATGCACTTTAATGCAGTGTGACAATAACTTTGAGACGCTCTCCTTTATTGAAGCCGTTACAGTTCTTGATGTATATGATTGAGTACAATTAGACCAAGTGCATTTAAATTTATAACAAGTGATTGATTTAGTCTTTGACGATCTAGGTTTTGTATCAGTTTCTTCAGAATGTTTACTAAGAATATGATCGAATAAACTGTCTTCATTTTTGCATACGTCCTTACATAGAAAACACGGAAAACTCTCGGAATTCAGATCAAAAATAGGGCCGGCATAAGAATCGGATTTCTTCATTCCCGTTTTCTCCTGAATAAGGGCTTTAGCAGCCTTATTTACAGTGACTAATTGCTGTATTGTATTCTGTCCTGTTTGCCTTTTACAGTAATCGCTGTGTTTCCTATAATTTGGTCTAACAACAGTTTCGTAACCGCATAGTCTACATGTATAGAGCTTTAGATACGTAGGCAGTTGATGATCGTGATAAGAAATTACATGTTGACAAAGCCTAATAAAGGCTTGCCTATACAGAGTATCCTTCCCTGGTCCATTCTTGCACGTTTTATGCACAATCATCTCTTTACTGCATTTGTTGCAGGTAAGGTATTGCCTATCTCCTTTTTCTATTGTATGATCTTGCTGCATATGAGCTAAGTAGTGATTAGCATTTGAGCATACTACATCCGCACACAGAATACAATTATACGGTCCTGGCTCAATAAATGATGTATAACCCATGCCTTCTCCGCATTCTTCCGAATAATTAAATCCGACTGTATGCCTACGTTTTTTACGCCTAATGGCTACATCTTCCTCCTCTTCTTCCTGGCATATACCACTCCGGTTGATAACGCAATCGACTTCCCCTTCTTTTTCCTCTTCCTCCTCCTCCTCCTCTTCTTCTTCTTCCTCGTTCATTTCTTCCTCGTTTAATATTAATTCGATTTTTCCAGTATCACTCTTATCAATATCCATTTCTTCAACAATTGTTTTCGATTCGGCTAAATTATAGACAATTAGTTCCTTAATCGGTTTATCCTCTTTTAGATATTCCGTTATAGCCATTGATAATGAATCGACCGTTATTTCCTTATCAGTATCATTATTCATTAAGCTGTAGTAATTAATGGTCATTCTGAAAATTTAAAAAAAGGACGATGAATCTTTAATTAAATGCAAAAACTGGTTAGAAAGATTAGTGAAGTGGTATATGGGAAGAGATGAGAAGAAATCATAAGGGTATGGTGGGGAAGAGAGAGAGAGAGAGAGAGGAAGACAAAAAAAAGAAAACAACCCACTTTTTTCTTGTGAATTCTGATAGTGTCTTTAATAATAGATTCTCTAAGCAATCAATTGCCTCTACACGAAGCATTTCGTCCAAATTTTGCAATGAATTAGAAAGGTTGCCGATCTGATTTTAATAGGACAAAAAATCTCTGTTAATTCTATTAACCATCTCACGATAATTTAATACTATACCATTTCGTTAATAACTTCCATTATTTTAAATAACACCCGCACTGATTTGATCCTTCCAGGTGACCTATCTAGGGTTTTTTATTATTATAATTTAGATATATAATCTTATAAGTCTTCTGTAATTAATCTCTAGTAATGACTATTACATCTAAAGATATATACACATACATATAAATATATGTAAATAATGTCTTTTTTTTTTAATGTAATGTCGCCATCTTTGTGAAAACAAGCATTTATTCCCTATGATTTATTTATAGGATTATAAAACAATAGGGCCTCTTTATTTTTCAAGTGAATTGCTTGTAAGAACTGATAAAGAAATTTTGAATTTAAATTATCCATGTCTCTTCATCAGTTCAGCTGTTTTGCGCGAAAAAAATCGACTAGATCAAACCTGGAGCAAAATGTCGGCAGCGAAACCGGTCACGTGACTCATAGTACCTTTGTTACGCAGCGACATCTGTGTATTTTATTATCTCTACAGGTGAAACTAGACATATTATCACCCATAGTTTTAAGTTTATTACAATAAGTGCAAGTTTTATGTCTATGATAGAAAATTTTTAAGAAATACAAAATAAAATGGGTAACTACTTAAATAATGATCTCTTTTCTAGCAATATCCTCAGGAGAACATTCTTTTTTTTCTTTTACCAAACCACATAGTTTGCCGCGATTGTCTCGGTCGGACGCCCTTCGCCTCACTAATCGCTGTTTTGATCCAACTGGTCGGCGTAGGCGTCTTCTGCGTAACTCTATTCAAGGCTTTGGATATAACCCTTAGAGGAATCTTTGAAGAATTATTTAATTTCTCAGTAAAATGGATGGAAAATTTACTTATTATATTCATAGCTATAGCTATAGCTATGGGATTATATGCTATAGTTTTATTAGTATTCGGTTTTCTAGCTACTGGAGCAACAAGGCAAAAATTGTATAGTGGAACAAAATGCATTATGGGCGGACGTGTCGGTGCTGCTTTCGTAAGTTTAAACTTAAACTATACCTTTTATACTTATATTACTTTAACAGAACTTCAATAATTCTTTCAGTTTATGGTCTTGACATATCTAATGAATTTAATCTGGATGGGAATAACTGCTGTTTGTACTATACCTATTATGATTTATATTATTCTACGGAACATATGCCAAACTGAATATAAAGGAAGCTTTGAAGACTATAACTTTTGGAGGGAAAGCGATTGTTTTAATCTAAGTCGAATTGGTAGTGTTTATTATTCTCTTTCTTCTTAAAACAATTAAGGACTCAATTTTTCTTTTCTCTGTCATAAATTCAGGTCTGTACAAGAATGTTACGTACAGTATAGAAAAAAATGCTATATGCGGAGAAGCAGAAATTGGAAATTTTTGCGAAAAGGTTGAAGATGCTGGTCCAATGTTTGGTTTGGCTCTTGGAGGATCATTTCTAGTTGTTATCGGCATGGTAATTATTGATTTTGTTTGCTTTTTATGTCTTTTGCATGCTTGTTACTTTCTTTGCGTTCTTCTATTATTTTTTATTTTGCTACAAATTCTTCTGATTATAAAGCTTAAAAAAAAAACTTTATTACAAACAAACCAAGCAAACTTATTTATATTTTTATAAAATGCTAAACTGCTTAAAAGATATAATGAAGAAAAATCTGATTCTATTTGGGCGGAGAAAAAAGATTCTGAAGTTCTTTGTTCTTTGTTCATTTAATTATTTTATTTTAATTTTCTTTAATAATTTAATTTTTTTAATTAAAAAAAAAGATAAATTAAAAATTAATTGCAAAAAAAAAGAAGACAAATATGTAAAACAATATTTTCTGAAATATGAATTAAAAATTTTCAGATATCCTTTCTAATGACTTTATCAATTAACTACACAAGGATAAAAGCTACTAAGGAAATTACTGAATATAGAGAAACAGTTGCTCTGACAGAGAAATAACTTTCTTTTTTATATATACATATATATATATATATATATATATACACTGTATATACAGTCTATATATAGTTTTTCATTTGTTTGCCATTATAAATTATATACGGTTAAACCTGTATATAATAATTATATAAATTTATACAGTGCTAGTCATCATCAAAACAATCGGGATAGGCTTTATTTAACCAACCGAAACTTACTTAATTTTATTTTTAAAGTTGAAATGGTTAAAGTTATTTTTGGAATGGTTGTTCTGATAAAGCTTCCTCTTGGATGGTTAGATCTTTGGACTTGCATTGCATATATATTTATATATTTTTACGGAAGAATTATGTGCAAAATGTTTAGTTAGAGATGTTAGATGTATTATATAGAAAGTCTCAGTTAAAAAATATATATACTACAAAAGAAAACACAAAATCATTTCTTTTTTTCAGATTCACTTTTTAATGATCCTTGTTGCTAATTACCAAAGAATAAAAGTATCTAAGGAAATAACTGAGCATCGCAACGCTCTCAATATTGAATTGACTGATAGTTCTAGTCGAATTATGGAAAATTCTAGTGTTGCTAAGTTAACAAAATATGGACCTAAGTGACCAATTAATCGACATAAGAAAGAACTTATTACTTTGATCTATTTATTTTCTTGATCTAGTTTTAGATGTATAAAATTTTGTAATATCAGTTACTTTTTTAATAAAACCATATTTTACGAAATATATCCAAGGTTATATTTATTAAAATGAGGCATATATTTAAGAGTTGCACAAGCCTTGTTCTAACTAAATAAAAAAAATAAGGCCCAGGAAAATTACATAATATGAAATGGGAAATATTATGTAATAAATACAAAAACTGCGTATATATGCAAAAATATAGGGAAAACTGTAGCCATGTTGAAACATGGAACTATGTGCAACCTTAACACACCTCTTAATGGCCGAAATTTATCTGCATTTGGCTCTTAGCACGGATGGCCAGATATCCTTCCTTTGAAGACTATCGTAAGAGGTTGGAATCCTTCACGAGTCAGTTTCCTATTACTGGTATAAGTTCTACACTCTTTGCTGAGGCAGGCTTTTATTCTATTGCTGTTCAAGATTATACTAGATGTTTCTATTGTGGAGTTGGACTTCGAGGTTGTTTGATTTTTTATTTTATACTCTTAGTCAATTGTATTTTTAAGCTTTACTACTACGTAGGTTTAATCTTATTGTATGCTGTTCATACATAATATTAGCGAATAGACTATACTGTATATGTTTTAAATGTTTACAGGGTGGGATAATACTGATGATCCCTGGATACAACATGCTAAATTTTCTAGTAGCTGCCAATTTCTCATAGAAAAAAAGGGAATCGAATTCATTAGGAGCTATCAGCCAGGAAATTCTGCTGGTTTCAGATCTACTGAGACACGTACAACAAATGAGAAAACTGAGCGGCCGTCAGAAAATGACTCTGCAACTACGATTAGAAAGTTGAACGATAATGAAATAAGACTGCACGTAAAAATGCGTATGGAATATCCCAAAACCAGAATGCTATTAGAAAATTGCTCAGAACTGGGAATCTCTCAGGCACTACTTGAAAAAGCATTGGAAACAAGACTCGATCTTCAGAATGATGATTTCGAAAGTTTCGAAGACTGGATTGAAGCAGCCAAAAATTTGTCTAACCAGCCGTAGCGTATACAACACAAAATCTGAATTTAATTTTTAATTCGTAAATGGTATGAAAAATTCTAAATTAATTTTAGACTACATTTTCATTATAATTGTTAATTGTTTTTTTTATAACGACATGGAAAAACAATTAATCTGTAAACAAATTTTTTGGCTGAGGCTGAAATGAAAAAGTTAATTATATTAATACAAATTACTTCACGTAATCTACTCACAGAATCACTATCTTTACGAAATTCATGTGGTATAGGTAATGCCTGTATTTTTCAGACAAATGACTAAACTGTGAATGCATAAAGCAATTTTGTTATACCTCTAATCCTCGCCCTAAGCGTCTTCTTAGTATATCATCTACTGTAGAAGTCTCTTCACTTGAATCTTCTCCCTCAACCTACAGCATTTCATTTAATAAACTTAGGAGCAATAAATTTCGAATACTAACCGGTGACAGACATGCTGCTATATAATCTTCGGCAGTTCTAGCTCGTCCGATGTTGGCTAGATAATGAATAAAAAATATATCAATTCGTAAAAAACTTTACTTTAAAGTAATGAACTTACATCCAGTGGAATTTTGAGAGTTTATATATTCTTTTTTTTTTTCACTTTTTATCTCTAGACTTGATTGCTGTGATACTTCAAAATTGAAAGTTGTCGTTTTAAATCTTTTTATTTCACTATCCATCCAAGAATCGAAATTTAAACTCTCGTCTCCTGAAGAGTCATTAGCTGATTCAATAGAGCACGGAGCTTCTTTGTAATAATCTAAAATACAAAGTTAGAAATATTAAGTAATAGCAAGAAAATTTTTATGAGTATACCTGAATCATCCATACTTTGCTCGCCATCTTCAGATTCAAGCTCAGCTCTGTGTACAACGAAAAGATTACCACGATTTCCGTAAAATTTCTTCAACTCACCTCTTGTAGATTTCTTGAGCAGCAATTGATCTTTGTAAACCTTGAAAAATTTTTTTTAGATTATAGCTAAATTGAAAGGCTTAAATTTGATTTATTACTGCTTCCAGTCATTTTATCACCGGAACTTATTTCAACTTCTTGAATATCGTCAATCCCATCATCCGAAATAGATATGATTTCCTCAACTTCATCTAAATTCTTTTGACTTACTTTCTCGGATAAGCCCACTAGAAATAGATGTTAAGAGAAAGTCAGTTCTATTTATAAGACAACTTACTCATACTATTATCTATTGAAGTATTAGATATTTTATCATCTTCTGAATTATCAGTTAGATGAAAATCATCTAAGCTCCTTAAATTAAAAGTTCCCTCTCTTTCTGACATGATGGAACTTTCTATATCGCTGTCATTTAGCTTATTTTCATTTATGGTTCTTTCCAAGTCTGATAGATAATTTAGTAGCATTATTTTGAGTAATACTTGTGTGGCACCCACTTAATCAAATCACTTACCATCATTTTGAAGAAAAATATTGTGTTTATCTAAAACCTCAAAATTAGAACCAGCTATTGAGCTTTCGGAATTAACGGAAGTGTTAATGAAGACATCAGTCTCTGTGTTTGAGTTGTCGAAATCAAATTCTTCAGTATTTCTATCAGATTTAATACTATCGGGGATTTCATGAATCTCGTTAGAATATCTTTCTTTAGAGCCTGTATGAGACATTTCTTCAATTGATCTCGATTCAGACTCCTTTTCATCATCTGTGGTATCTTGAATTAATATTTCTTTGATTCTCATCATTTCTTTCAATTTCTCAGTCGAAATTCTTTGAACAATTGGCGATTCATGAGAAGTATCTAAAATGGAATCTTCAAGATGAAGTTTATGAGGTGTGCTTGTTATTTTGTTATGGATTATTTCTGCTTGTTCTGGGTTCCGAATTTGGCTATGAATGTTTCAGAAACAATTAAGACTCACAAAAATAACTTATACTGAAAACTTACTCTTCGTTAGAAGAGCTCTCGTCCCTCACTTTCTTAGATACTTTTTGAATTCTGAAGAAAAAACCTAGCCTTAATTTAAGAAGAGATCGGAATGCCTACTTACGTTCCCTTTAGTGCTTCGTAATCAATGTCAACTAGAGAGGAATTTAAAAGTTTTTAAAATACTTATCTGTTTATTTTGATTACTACCTTTTCTCTTTCTATTACCCAATGAAAATTTATATTCATCTATTATGGAATTATTTAAATCTGTGAAGAGTTCTGGTTTTGCATCTTTCAACTAATGATTAATATAAGATATTTATACAAAAATTAGATTTTCTGAAAATTACTTAATACTCTTACCTGATTGTCTAAAAAATTTTTTACCAAATGTCTATCTTCTTTATACAATTTTCCACTCCATTCACTTACAACTCTCAGAAACTCTATATATCGGCCGGAATGATGTCGGATAGAAAATACAATTCCTTCTTCGTGTAGAGCTCGCATGGCATGTCGGTTAATATCAAGCTTTGGTCCAAAATTTATAATCAGTTGCTTAGATAACTTTATAAGGTCACATATCTCATGTTTTTTATTTTTAAATGAGATACCCAAAGCATACATTATCGTTCGACATAAATTCGCCCTCGAAGTTCTCCTACACCAATCAAAAAATTGTTTCATTAACGGTTTATAAAAGTCATCTTTGTTCCAGTATAAGAAGATAAAATGTGCATACTGCATTACTAGTCTGGAACTCATGACAACTGTCAAATAAAGTTTAAGGTATTCAAGTCTCTCCTTCCTTTGTAAGCAGCCCTTCTGCAAAAACACGAATTTTTCGATAAATTCTTGTAATTTAATCCCAATTGTCTTCATTTCACTTGCACCGTTAGGTATAATGCTATGAGTATGGGATAAAAGACTTTTATAACATCCAACATTCTTTAAGCCTCGTTTGTACGACAGGAGTATATAACAAATACATTCAAAAGCCGCTTCTGCTAATTCATCATTTTCAATACTTATTAAAGAGAAATTCAAGACAAATTGATGAGCATCATCTAAATTATTTTTATGACTTCTATCGTCTTTCAGAGTTTCGTTTAAAGATCTTTGAATAAAGTATGTACATCCGGTGAGGACTTCTTTTATCAAAACTTCTGAAACTTCCTTATCGATTGACTGATACAGTAATCGCTCAAGATTATCGAAAAGAGTTTGAAATCTAGAAAAGTCTATAAATTTTAGGAAACATTTTATTCTTCTTAGTTTTGGCAAGAAATCTTTCTCTATTTCTTTTTGACTCAGATGCTCTTCAAAGTATTCGCTTAGGTTAGCATTGGTCTCTTGTATAATATCCTCAAATAGAGAGTGTACGAGTTCTTTGCAAACTGTACCCAAGGGATAATTCTCCTGGGACAAAAATTCTAAAGCAGATGCTATTTGGAATAATAATGATTCGTCTGTATGCGTACTCCCAATTTTCATCAATTCCTTTACTATGATTATGAGGGAAGATTTCCCACTTGTCCGTCCGATGTACTGTTTATCCACCAAATTAACTATTTTAACTAAAGGCTTCAATTTTTCTATATCACTGTGAAATAAATCGGTAATAGTTGTAATCTTATTCAAGATGAGATTGGTGAACTTCTCTCTATTTTCGGATTGTTCCCTCAGTCCTTTTTTGGTAAGTTTAGCATCTCTATTACTTACACCTGTTTGATTGGTCGAAACTTTTATTGTTGCAAACAATAAGTTGCATATATAAACTTTTTCTTCATTTGCTATATTACTAGTTCGAAGCATATCAATCATATTATCAATATCCAGAAATTCCTTACTTGTAGTTATCAGACTATCGGCAATCAAAAACATATATTGGTCATTTCTTTCTACTTTAGCGTCAATTAGAAGTTTTATGAATGATTTGATTATTTTTCTTTCATTTCTATCTGCTCCCCGTAGGCGCTTGTATATATAATCAGCTGAGGAATATGCAATATTTTTCTCTCGAACAAGATTTGGAACAAATATTTTAAGGAGATCTTTATAGGGAACTATAAACTTATCCTTTCCGATTGAATGAAGTAGTTGTATAATTTTATGAGCAGTTACGTTCAATTCAGAATTACTTTCAGAACAAGCTGAAATAATTACTTTTTTGAATACTTTATCGGTGAAGGATTCTAACTGAATTTCAACGACGCTATCTTCACCAGCAAGTTCATATAACGGTATCAGTCCTCGCATAGCTTCAACCCTTGCATTTGGTGAGTCAATGTCATGCATAACTCTATGAAAATACTTTAAATATTCATCTGATAAATACATATGGGAATCTTGATACATCCACAGTCCAAGTTCCTGCATGGTGATGCATTGAATATCTTCGATTTCGTGAATATAACCGATTGAAATTAAGCGATTCAAATTCTCATTAACGTTACTCAAATAATCTAACTTTTCCTTCAAATGATCTATCAATCTTGAATCACAATACCGTCCCTTTTTGAGTTCTTCAATCTCTGAAATTAACTTGCAATGAACTTGTATTACTGTTGTATTCAGTTTTAATCCAAATAATATTGCTGTATGAAAGAAGCATTTTACATATTGGTCGTTTTTCGATGATATCATGTCAAATATTAATTCCAAAATTTTATCTAAGATCAATCGCCTCTCTAACAGAATGTCTTGACCCATCTCAAAAAATGCTTGAGCAAAATTAATAAAATTTATTCTGAATTTCTTCCAAATAGGTTTAGTATTCTTTACAGACAATGGATATTCTTCGAAAGGTAATTTTTTGTCCTTGTTGAAACCCTCAGCTATACACTCAAGTAACATTTGAGAAACACTCGTTTCTGCAACCTTTTCAGGTTTTATTTCATAGGATGCACCACTGGATGATAAGAACAACTGCATAATTTGTAATAATCCTTTATCTTCATCTGATTTGCAAGTTTGTACCCAATCATACATGATATCTTTAATTGATAAACGTTCTCCTTTTAAGAGTCGAAATATTGATACATTCGTTGGAGAGGATTGTCTCAGCGAATTCTTTGATGATCTGCGATAAGAAAGAATTTTCGGGTTATAAAAACGTCCTCTTTTAAACAAATAAAAAATTCAGCTATTTCAAGGGAATACCTTTGTTTGGTTTTTTTCGCTATACCTCTTTTTTTCAATTTTGCCATTGCTAGAAATAGTGATATCAATGCAAAAGATAATCTCTGACTCTATAAGATCTCTAAGACTTCCTTTTTCGAATGTCTGTTAAACAATTGAAAACTTTTAATATAAAATTGCTTAATGCTTTAAATGAAGCTCAATATTGAAAACATTTACAAAGCAATATACATTTCTTTTCTAGAATGAAAGTCATTATTAATTTTAGAACTTTGTAAGGTCTTTTGTTCCTAATCAATACTAAAATTATTAACAGAATTAATAAAATTTTAACTAAAAGTAGTCAAATATTTTAACAATTTAAATTATTTTGTAATAGAACTCTTTTTTTAAATTATGATTGTTTCAGAATAAAAGTACAATTTTTTAAATATTCGATATTAGTTTGTCAAAATTATTCTTACTTGTCACTTTATTCGTTTGTAATAGTCAATGCACCATCTAATCTAATATGACAATGTTGATCAGCTGACAAATGTTCTCAGCGGAATCAAAAAAATGTTCGACCGCCAAACGGAACGAAGTATATAAGGACCGCACATAATTATATCAACCGGTTGATATTAGACAAATAGAACGAAATTTATACGGACCGCACGTAATTGTTTTATAGAAATATATATATACCATATCTGTAGTAAACTTTCTTTACCATTTATTGAAGTTAGGACTAATAATAAATAGACGCTGATTTATTCAAGAATAAATATATATGTTTTTTATTTAGAATATTCCATATATATTTTATATAAAAGCATACTTATTTTGGTTTAAACACAAAAGGGTTAAAATATCATAAAATATCTGGAATATGTAAATATTTAAGAATATTGTTCAAATAAATTTCCTAAGATTAAATTTGCAATAATGAGCTTGAGTATAATATTTTGTTTAAATTTTTGAGTTTGGTAAATTTTCATCATAAATAGAGATATTATTTATTGTTTGAAGTGGACTCGATAATTTTTCAGTTGTTTCTCCATTCACGGCAGTCAATGTAAACTCTTTTAATTCCAAAGTTTTTAACTCATGACCCCATTCTTCACTAGGTTTAATAAGCTTTTTTATTCTCTAAGAAAAGAAGGAATTTGTTCAGTACACTTAAAAAGTCAATGTATAAATGGAACTTATACCTCAATAAGATCTCCTTTTGTCGTGTATAATTTATAAATAGCAGTTGCTGGGATACAACTTATTTCGAATAATGCTATGAGCCAACCTATTCCGTCAGCCCACAATGGATATATATAATCATCATATTTAGATCTTTTGAAGTCGGCAAATGTGAATAGCAGAATGAACTGTATGAATTAAATTTAATGTTATTCTTTGAATATCGTACTACGTGTACTACTTACAATAATTGAAACAGGAGTTAAAAATTGCCAACATATTTTAAAGAAGAAGGCTAGTGGCGGTCTGCCAATCATTGACTCGATATCTTTAAAAAATTTATCAATTCCGTATAGCCATGATAATGCAATACATTCGGCTAAGCCGACAGTTAATAATCCATAAGACGGAGCATATTTATCCATAAGTTGTAAAACGTACATTCCACCTCTAGTCGCACAAGTCAAACCAAAGAGATAGCAAACAATACAAATTGTTAAAAGTAATAAAATTCTTCTTCTTGGCACTTTAAAGTACTTTTGAAAGACATCCATAATCGTGGTATGAACAGTCGTGACTAGGGTAAACTGAGTACCCAGGCCAAGATTTAATAGCATAAGCATGAATAGTATAGCCCATAACGGAGACAATGGTAGCATGGTAACGGCTTGAGGATAAACCACAAACGCTAGGCCTGCTCCTTGTGTTGCAACATCCTCAACTGGTACATTTAATTCATGAGCCATGTAGCCTATAATAGAGAATATAACAAAGCCACCAAATATACTCGTTAATCCGTCTCCGACAGCGACAACAAGTGCGTCTCGAAAGCAGTTATTTCGATAGTTATTGTAAGAGGCCAAAGTAATTAAGCCTCCCCAACAAGTTGACATAGAGAAGAAAACTTGCACTGCTGCGTCTCCCCATACCTTTGCCGAAGCCAATTGTTTCCAATCTGGTAGAACATAATACTTAATACCTTCCATTGATCCCTCAAGAGTTAATCCTCTTATCAAAAGAATTATAAGTATAACATAAGGAAAAGTTGATGTGACGTATGTTGCTTTTCCACTTGTTTTTATACCCTTACTAAGGCAAATAAATACGATAGCCCAAGATAATAGAAGACATAGAGCTAATTTCCATTGAACTCCTCCTAAATTATCAACACCATCTGATATGTTCAAAACATGTTGACTGAAAGTGAAAAATAAGATTATATTTACTCATAAAAAGTAAAGCTAAAAAGAGATTATTTTATTGATCTAAATCTTACTGAAAATATTCATCGCTGGCCGATTTGCTTGTATTTTGAACAGATGTTAAATTTTCAAATAGTGTTGTATTTGAAGAATCAACGGATGAAAGATTTCTTTCGCAGTCTGCGGGTGAAAAAAACAAGTAAATATAGATAGTATAAAATAGCTATTAAATATATTTTTGTAAAATATTTAATTACTTTTGGTACTCCACGATCCGCAAGTTCTCCAAGGCACATCTGATGTGAAAGATGCGAAGAAATAGAAGAAGCTTATCGCTACTATCATGTTGTAGTA
The DNA here is from genome assembly GCA_904063045.1 of Dimorphilus gyrociliatus. NCBI lineage: Eukaryota > Metazoa > Annelida > Polychaeta > Dinophilidae > Dimorphilus > Dimorphilus gyrociliatus. The sequence goes on from CAJFCJ010000005.1 coordinate 2,231,879, forward strand.
GATACAACTGATAAGTGATATGAAGAACATACACCATCCTATTCCTTGCATGAGCGGGACAGCCTTCCATATACTGACTACTCCTAGTCTGCCAAATTGTCCAAAAGCAAATTCCAGGAAGAGTAGGGGAAAACCCGCAAGTATTACCATTATTATGTATGGTATAAGGAATGCTCCTCCTCCATTACTATAAACCAAATATGGAAATCTCCATAAGTTACCCATACCTACAGCAAAAGAAAGCGCTGACATGACAAAATCCAATTTGCCTTGCCATTCGTCCCGATTAGGAGAGGAATCTTTCTTTTCCCTATCATTTTTATTTAAGAGAACGGTGCCGATCTCTTTTTCTTCAAAAGCATCCGGGTTAGGCGTCATTTTGCTAAAAGATTTATATCCGCCATTAGTTTAAACAAAACTATTAAATTGAAGAGTTTACTACTTACCTCTAAACAGAAATGTCTCGTGTAAAAGGCGCTACAAATATTACTATAAAATTAACAATTGATCCACCAGTTGTTGGTAATCTTTTCTTCCTTAGTTTTGATTTTATCTTATTCGTTAAGATCAGATTATGACTTCGATGAACACAATGCATGGACAGCTGGAGAAAGAATTATAATATTGTTAAAAAAAAAGAGAAAGTACTGCGTATACTTAAATGTGTACTCTTTGTATAAAAAATAATAGAATACTTTCTATTAAATAGCTAGATACAGCTGACCGACTAACTTATTATATTCAATCATATATATTTATGTATATACTCACTTTTCAAAAATATTCTAAAGCAACATAGCTATAAACGCTGTAAGGTGATAAAGTGCAGACTGAGATGGGCTGGCGCCGCTTTAGTATATGTATAATAGTTTGTCATCATGACTTGCACTGGGAAATTGCATCATACATATAGGCTTAGCAACGAATGTGAAGATGTAGGATTTATTGTGCAATTTTTTTTATAAATTCACTAGAAAAGGTTCACAATTTGGGTAACTAGTCTTTTTAGATGTACAGGAGCAGTCTTTATCTATTAATTTAATTTAGGTATACTATATATTCAATAATACCAATCCTCCAACTTTTGGCCTATGAGCTTTGTTTTGTCAATACCCTTCGCTACTATGTTGATCCGAGTAAGTTTATACGTTGTTGCCATGTAAAGAAAGCAAGTCATTGACCGTTCTTGCACATTTCACCTCGATCAAATTCTAGACAAAGCTGAGAGAATGAGGAAATAATAATTTGATGTTTTTTATTAAATATACTGAAATTTTTTTACAAAGAAATTCTGTTTTAAATTTCGTACAATACACTGATTTAATTTGACTAATAAGCATCCATTGGAATTACTTTACACTTTATTAATAAACATAATTAATAGATTGTATTTTGTAAATATATGTATTTAAATTTGAAAGACACATATGTAAATGTTTATAAATATATATATATATTAAATTATATCAAATCTGACGACTTTTTCTTTGACAATTAAACATTCCATCTTTTTGGCTGATATTTTCTGGCTTGCATAAAGAAATATATCGAATATTAGACGTCTGAAAATGAGTTTATTGTTAGAGAGTGGGGGAGGCACTTAAGCTTTGAAAATAAGTTTACCACCTGTTTAAGTCTTCAGAGTTTAACGATTCAACTAAATATCTGACGCAATTTTTGAAATAATTTCTGCCCAATAATAATTTCAAATAATCTGTTTTTAGAGAGAAGTATGGTTCAATAAATATTTATATTCAGTAATAATTAAAAACGAACAAGGAAAAAAATCAACAATGCAGTTTTCAACTTCTAATTTGACGGAAGTAGTATACTCTTGACTATTATCCTCTTCCTCATCTTCCTCCCATATTGAACGCTTTAATATATTTAAATAATATGCAATTTTCTTTGTTGTCGTTACTTCATCAAGATTTTTCATTAGATATCTTTATATGTTTTATATAGAAAGATAAACAATGTTATTATTCATTGGAATTTGACGATTTATATGTAAAAGACTTAACTGGTTTAGTATGCTCCCAAATATGTTTCTAAAGTATGTCATGAATTCGTACTGAGTAAACCAATGTTTACTATCCTTTGTTAGATCGATTGCCAAATCCAAAACAGCTTCGCTAAGTTTGCAATTTCCGTTACTATCCTTTTCATTAGAATGGTCAGTGCTAGTATTTTTATTAATATCTTCTATATTAGTTCCGTCCAACGTCTCATCAACGTGACAGATATAAGAACAAAGAATATCGTTTAGGTCACAAAGACGCTGTAGAGAATATAAAATTATAAACAATAGAAATATTCTTTTCTACTCTACTGTTGTGTTATATTTTTACCGAATTATTTGATCTTTCCTTCCATACAATTGCTACGTCGTATGAAAATTCTGCATGTCTATCATCCAACTTAATCGAACTTGTACTACCGTCTAATGGTAAGCCTGATATTGCTGTATTCAAGTCACTACTTGGCATAAATTTAGCAATAACGCCTGAAACTGTATTAACGAAAGTGTCTAATTTACGACTTTCGTTTAGTTTTCTTAAATAGGCTACTGATGGTGATGACGAAGGAGAAAGAAACCAAGTTAACTCTTCACTATTGCCAATCAATTCATTTTCGCTAACTTCTTTTAGATAATGTCCCAGATATTTAATACGATTTTGTAATCGTTTACTACTCTTTAAATCACTGGCAAAATGTGGCCAACGTCTTGGAGTTCTTAAACCTAATAACGAAAAGAATTCTTTATTCTTGAGTCATAATGACAAGAATTATCTATTGTTTTTTTACCAACCTTTCAGAACTTTTCTATAAGCCTTTTTCCGCTCTAGACACTCCTGCAATTCAACAAATTGAGCGTAGCGCCTTTTGACAAATCCAGATTTTAATTTCCAAGATCTACTCTCCGGTTCATGTTCCCACATCTTGTACTGGTAAACAAATTACGTTTCAAGAATAAGGGTTACAAGTAGAAATTTATTCATAATCACGCTAAGATTGTAAGACACGTAGAGACGATGGTTTTGATCTTGAACAAATTCGGTACCTTCAATCAATACATCTTCAAAAGCTACTTTAGGCGCATCTGGCAAAGCGTCCAGAGCCTCTTGAGCAGATTCAATAGAACATTCGACGTCCTGTTACAGAATTATCAATTAATAATTTAATTTCAATAGAGTTCACTTTATGTGCTTAGAATATTTACTCTCTGATCATTATCATAGTCTTCCCCCGAATTGATTGTAGCCGTAGAATTCATAGAAGAGGGAAGAGAAAAGTCATCCCCTTCGTTCATTCGCATTTCAATATGTTCTATATCATCTTCATTATCGTCAATTTCATTTCCCGCATAGAAACTTACACGACGACTTGTTTTGATCGATCTCGCCTTTTGAGCTTTTGATTCACTTGATTTGACTATTCTATCAGATAAAATTTGAATAATACTTTCATATATGAAATCTGGTGAGCTTAATTTTTCTAAGAGCATCTCTAAGATGTTTCTCTCAAACATATGAATGAGTAGCCATTTGGCTGGAAGACAACTAGGTATCGCGGGAGGTGCAAGATTTGACATTGTCAATAGATTTCCAATGGCTAAAAGACCGCTTCTTTGATAATCATAATCCAACTCTTGAATGTCTTTTAAATGACTTCTAAATATTGTTATACAGTCTACGACTAATTTTTCCTTGTTCAATTTTTGTATATTGATTAGAGCTTGTTCTTTAATGATATTAAAGTAAGAGCGAACAGATAATAGAAATTCTTCATCTTTACTTATATCTCCATACCATGATTCTACATAGTGTAACAAAACTTTGTCAACAATTGAGTCAATTTCTTTTTCTAACAAATCACGGTTTGCATCATTTTCATCGATTTTCGATTTAAGATAAGAATTCCAAGAAGTGAAATGTAAAATGATATTCAGTAAATACTGTAATATTCTACAATTTACTTTAGTAAGCCATTCTGGTGCGTACTGTTTAGATAGTATAATAAAAAAAAATCCAGCAGCAAACGAACTAATGCACCTTATGAAAAAAGGATAATATTCAACTGATTTTTCGTAATCAAACATCGTCTTTTAAACTTGACCATGAATTATTTTCCATATATATGCCTCCATCTAAACCATTAATAATCCATTTTTATTTATAAAGATAGCAAAGAATGTACGTAATTGATAAAACATTTTAACTCCCACCGATTGGCGAAATATACAATAACAATAGTAATTAAAACTGTTAAAGGATAATATTTAAAACGAAAAACAGTTTAGCTTTAGGGGGAAGTGAAATGAAAAGATCGAAAGAAATTTGGTAATTAAGTTCCCTTATCACCTGTTAGAGTATCCTTTTAACAATAGTACAAAGGTTTTAGTTATTTCTTAGAAAATGGTATTTATTTACAAATTTTAAAGTAAATATAATATATATATATGTAATATATATTGAACCTCCCTTCTTCTCAAGTTCGAAAATCTCTTAAAATAAATACTATTTGATAAGATATTTTCGAAAGAGAAATAATCGATCTTGCAAGAAAATGTTTACTTTTAAAATGTATTCGTCAGAAGTAATATTGACATATTCTGCTTAAAATATCAATTCGAATGGAATACATTCTTTAAAAGGAATTTGATATTAATAGCTTTTGCTTATATTCCCATTCTGTCATCAATATAATTGTAATTTAAAATTTTAAATTAATATATATGTATACACAGATAAATCATATTGTAATATATATATATATATTATATATATAAAGCACTATTGAAATATTCCATCAATTAATCATTAACAACGACCAAAATTTTAATTTAATTAATTAATGACTTCAGAAAAGGACGATAAGAAATATACCGATATTGAAATTAGGACAATAAATTCAGAAGGTGTCCGATTACTTCAAAAGAATCAATATGATAAGGCGATTCAAAAATTTAAACAAGTATTAATTGAATCTGAAAAGGATAAATACGCATTATGTGGAAGGTCACTTTGCCTAAAAGCTAAAGGAGATGCTCTAGCTGCAGTTGTCGATGCCGAAAATGCTCTAAGACAAGATAAATATTTCCCTCCAGTTAGTATTACTATATCTGATATGATGTTTAATTGATTGATTTTCTTAATTAATTAGGCTTTACTTCGAAAAGCCGAAGCGCATTATATACACGGAGACCTTGAACATGCTCTAATGTACTATTATAAAGGAAATAGGCTAAGACCAAATATGAGCATATTTAAAAATGGTATAAAAAACTGTGAAACAGCAATAATAGATAGTGTTGGAGGTTATGTCAATACAGATGTTCTTAAATCGAATATTTTTACTTAACTAACCTAACACCTAACTATCTTGTTATAGATAAAAAAAAGACTGTTCTTGGAAAGGAAGGTTTAATATATCTAAATGATTTGAAGCCATTGGTTTATATTCTAGCATACGATTTTTTATCTTCTTACCTTACTAATTCATTACGATATTCCCAGGGGCCACCGAAACCAAGAAGGGGAAAATCAACTAAATTTACTAAATCTCAATTTGGTGCTTTCTCTTTAACGAACCTTCTACTAGAGGTTTTCATTTATTATCTTACTCTATATATAATTATAGTAATTAAATAAAAATCAAAAATCATTTGTTGCGAATAAAAGGCTGTATTTAAAGAATTAAGAGTACCAAAAATAGGAGGAAAGAACAAAATGATAACTAAATTAATGGAAGAATTAAATTGTGATCGATTGTTTTTCGAGAATCTCGTTTCTCGGTGCGGTAAGCAAAATAATAATATATATATATAACTGATATATAAAATTAAAGAAAAACAGCTATTCTCTTAACTGTAACAAACTAAAAAAAAATTAAATTTATGTCATTAATCTATTTATTTAAAATTTTAAATCTAAATATAAAATACCAATAGAATAGAGAGAATATATTAATTATAACAATATTATAAAAATATTAATTATGGATACATATTTTAGGCCTAGAATACCAACTTTCAATAGTATATTTACACATATATTAATTAGTTAATTAATTCTTTATTAAACGTTTGTTTCTTCGTTTATTTTTAGATATGCATACAGAATCTGGTAGGAAAACTTATAATGCTATTTGGTAAGTTTTCTCATCTATATTATATTTTAAATTTAACATTGATTACTATTAGCGACGCTCTCGATTATATGGATAAAAAACGAGGATTTTGGCAACAATCTAAACCATTATACGTAAGATGTTGGGAAGTTGAGGGTAAGAATGGTCCAAAGATTGGAGATGATGATAAAATGAGACAAGCATCGGATGGTCAAATTCGTTTTATTGAAAATGAAATAGAAAAAATGTCTTATGATCTCAACAACTCAAAACCTACTGATTGCCTTCAAAGAGGTTTTCGTCTTTTAGAAACAACTAAAGACAGCAATTTATCTTCAAATATAATGTAAAAAATTTATAAATTCACTGGAAAAAAAACCATAATACTCTATAAATAGCCTTGCCATTTCATCTTTTTTTATTTCCTTTAGCAATGAATTACTTAGTACAGTTCATAGTTTCATTGGATTAAGCTACTTTGATTTAAAACAGTTTAATGGTGCCTTAAAGCATCATCAAAAAGATCTCGAATTATCTACGCAAATGTAAGTTTGATATTAGTATTAAAGTCCATTTATTTTCTATTTAATTATTTCTATCGTTGATGTAGCAATCACAAGAAAAATACATCAAGAGCCATGGATAATCTTGGTCAGGTATACGCAAGAATGAAAAAATACAAAAAAGCTATTCAAATGTAATAAATTATATATATACATTTATATATATATATATTTAATTAAGATAAATTCTTTCCATTAGATTTGGATCAAAAGAAGGATATAGGAAAACTCCTTTGGAGGCGGCTTGGCTATATCACGAGATGGGAAGGTGTTATTTAGAACTTGATAAATACGAAATAGCTCTCACATATGCTAGAAAATCTGTTGGAGCTGCAATAAAATGCAATGATTTATCATGGAATATGTACTCAGCAATTCTAGTAGGTGAATGTGAAGTTTGCCTTGGCAGGCTAGAGAAAGCTCTAGAAAGCTTCAGAATAGCATTCGATTGCGCTTATCGCATTGGAAATCAAAAATCTATTGTCCTTATTCGTAATGCAATCAGAAAAATTCAAAAACAAATAGAATTTGAAGCAGATATTAATAATTCCAAAATAGACAAAATTCAACCTAAAAAGAAAAGTTTAATAAGGAATGGAAAATTTACGGAATACGACGAAATGCAGAAATTATCAGAAATTACATTTGATATTATATTTGTAATCTTGGAAAAATTCTTTAAAGAATTTTATCTAATAAGGAAAGAGAGGAATGTAATTAAAACAGATATTGTTAAAGAAATGACCAATTATATTCAACAAGTTGCCCAATTTAGGAATGAATATAGAAAGCATAAATTTTTTTCAGACATTGCCTCTAGTTTAGGTGAATTTATTCGTAAATACGCTCAAGATCTATTACAAAAGGGTAGCGGGAAATTGCTTGATAATATCTTTGGAATAATTACTGGTATTATAAATGATATAAAGGATTTACAACCAACTGACGAAAGGAATTCAAAACAATTGAAAAAGTTGGCACTTGAAACGATCTCTTTAGCTTTACAATACGCAACACAAAGTATTAATACAAATAGAAAACAGGATATATGTAATAAAATATATAAAATTATTTTGAGCTACGGCAAACCTGGAAGTAGGCCCATGTATACAAAATCATTAGGGACCGCTGAATATAACGACTGTATTAATTCTACGGCTAAAGATATTGTTGATGAAATATTTCGAGAAGTTACCGGAACTTTACACGACTCAAACATTCTTGATTTAATTCTTCATTGTTTTAATATTCTTTCCGATATTTTAAAGAATATTGTTAAGCAAATGGAGGATGCATACGATCCTATAGTTTTACAAATGGAAGAAAATCCAGGCTCAAGTGATCTTGCCAAGATCCTTTTGTTAAAGATAGCGAAAAATACGTTTACTTGGAAAATAACAGACGATATACCGTCTAACACTAAACAATGCCTTGAAAAGATATCTAAATCAGTTATAGATGATTTACCTGAGATTGTTAATCAAATTATAACTTCCTCAGATGCTGAAACGTACAGCTTAATTAGCCAAGAAGTTGCACGTAATATAGCAGAATTTCTTTTAAAAGATGTATGTACAAATCTATCGAAAGCTGATAAGAAAACTAAAAATAGCAATGATCAAATTTGTTTAATAAAGGAATTTTATAAAACTGTCATTATGAGAATGGTTAATGAATTATTTAACTGTTTAGAAATTGAATCAGATAACGTTCATGCAGAAATTTATAGAGATTTGTCATTTAGAATTCTTCACGAAATGGATAAATGTCTTTGTTCAATTAAAGCTTTTTGTGGATTGGATGATAATGATTACAGGGAAATTATTATTGATATTATTAGCGATACTCTTCAAGAGGTATTGAAAGTTGCTAAAGAGGATAGTGCTAAAGGTGTACCAGTTTCTGTTGCTAAACATGGAATTCTTCTTCAAGATATTTCATCTGCAATTTTACATAGTCTGCTAGATAGAGTTAGGCAAGAATTTTTCGAAGATGACAAATCTAACGTTGAAAGCGTTCAAAAATTATGTCAAGATATAGTATTTAAGGTGCTTTTACAGTCAGCTAGAAAACTTGGAAAGTTAAGTGAGGCTGACGATAAATCTCAAGAATTTAAGATACATTCGTCACTAAAAAGGACTCTCATACTATGGAAGAAATCTATTAAACAGGAATTAAGTACCTGTTCAAAAGATGTTGAACAATTATTATTAGGTGAAAAAGAGCAGATTTCTAAAATTAAACCAATGGATGATGTAATAAAGAGAAAAAAATCGGATATTACAAAAAGGAAACAAAGTGTAGAAAAGTCAAATGTACATTTAAAAAAGAAATTAAGTAATACAATTCTTGTTTTCTTCTTTCAAACAAAATAAATTCACTTTCCTCTTTGTTTTAGGTAAAGAAAATTTTGAAGGTCAAAAAATTAGAATGTCTACTGACAAGGTGATTAAAGATTATAAAGGTCATATGGCTCCTCCGTTTGCTAAATCTAAAGAAAAGAAAAGTCCCGAAAAAAGAGTCTCTATAAAAGAGAAAGACAATAGAAAATCTAAAGAGGTACATAAAACGAAATCTCCTGAGGAGAAAAAAGAGAGACACGCTAGTGGACATTCAGTAGGCTCAACTAGAATCTCTAAATCTGCTTCAAAATCTGATCCGAATTTAAAAAAGGATGAAAATCTCAAGAAGGAAACAAAGCTTGAGGACAGTGAAAACTTTAAACTTTCTCATCACGATTTATCAAAAGAAGAAATAAAACAGACTGAAGATAAACAAGAAACCTCATTAGCTGAGCTGTTTAAAAAAGGGTCGGATGAATCTAGAAAATTCAAAATGTCTGACGTTGACAAGCCTGGTTTAGAATTAGAAATGGAAGAGATGGCCTATTTAAAAGATATTGGTAAAAGAGTGTCTATAAAATCTTCTCATTCAAGTAGAACCTTAGCTGAAAAGAGAAATTCGGGAACAGATGAAGGGGCTGCTAGGACTAGTAAGATAGAAGCTACCGATTTAAACACTGCTCATAGTTTAAGCACCAAAAAGTCAGCTCGAGGAATACTTTCTCCCGAATTAGACCAAGTTACATCTTCTCCCAGTAAAATAAAAGATAAGGCGGGGAGTCTTGACGAAACAAAATCAAAAACTCCTACTATCTATAAAATTGAATCTAATGTATATCCCAACGAGATAGAATTAACTATAAAACAAGAAAATTTAGCTGAACTTTCAAAAAAGCATGAAACACCAGTTAAAAGATTTAAACAAACTGCAAAGACAATAATTAAACAAATAGAAACTAAAAAACATGATGAAATAAATTTACAAAGAGAAAAGTCAATTTCGAGCGGAAAAAGGTCAAAAAAATTATCTAAATCTCCAATAAAATTATCAATTGATAAATCTGAAAAAAAATCAGATAGTAAAAAGACTTATACCTGTTCTCCAAAAAGTTTAATAAAGGAAAATGACAAACTTTCTTCTAGTAAGAAAGATGGACGAAAATCTTCAACTCGAACTGAACATTCTAAGAAAATATCTTTAAAGGATACTATAGAAACTATGGATAAAAAATCAAGCAAAAATCTTTCTTTACAAATTAGTAAACAAGAAGAAGGTGCTTCATCAAACCGATCACCTGAATCGATTAAACACGCCGAATCTACTATTTCTCCGTCTGGAAAATCTCCCAAATCTAATAAAAATGAAGTTCCTTTGAAAATAATCAAATCAAAACCGTCCAGTGAGCAATTAAAGCTTTTGAGTAGTGTAAAACCAATTGAAGAGACTGGAACGGGTCTAACGGATCAAAATATTCTAATATCCACTGAACAGTCTCCATTTTGGGAAATGCGAACGTCAGACTTTAATACTCCAGAAGAGATTACAAGCACTGCGTCTAGTTCCGAAAATGTTAACCATTCTAAAATAAACTATCCTATAGAAAGTGTAAAGGCTTTAGACGAGCAGCCTATAAATGAATCTCAAAATTCAGATGACCCTCAATTTGAACTCTCTAAATCACCCAGAGAGCCCTTAGATCCTAAAATTAATCAAAAAACTCCAAGTAGGACCTCAATTGAGGAATCAAACAAGTCTCTTTCCAATAAGAGTCGCGATTATCTTCAGACTTCTTTTAGAGACTCGCCTGTCGATTCTAATCAACAATCCACTGAAAGACATATCTCTGAGGAAAAACATACCAAAGAAAGTTCAGTAGATCATTCAAAAGGCGTTGAAGAATATACAGGTATTTTATCATCTGGTTCGGGTAGGGCTTGGAGTAAATTTTCGGAAGAAGCCTCGTCGACGACAAAGGACCAAATAGGTAGTCTCCCCAGTCAGTGCTCTTCTCCAAAGTATTCAGTCAAGGAAATCAATGAAACAAGTGAAAAAGATATTAAATTACATTCTATTAAAGAGGTTGTGAAGGATTCAGAACCGGCTGCCTCTAAGAAAGATGAAGATATGATGGTAGTTCCTTATGAAAATATAGAAAGCTTAAAACAAGATGCAACTCAGAGTTCCGTAGATCGAGAATTTGTTAAAAGTATAAAGGAAGTCGAATCATCTCAACAGAAAGCAGAATTGAAAAGTGATGGACATGAAACGTATTCTACTGATCTTGATAATGTTAATAGAAAAGTTATCCCTTCTCCGAATATTAAACTCTCCTCAAACTCTAAAACCACAACCGAAGAGAATATTGAAACTCAATCGAAGAAAAGCTTAGCTACAGAGTCGGCTATAGATACTTCTCCTCGACCCAGTTTAGCATCCATTACAGTAACCCGAGAGGAATATAAGCAGTCTATAAAAACTTCATCAGTAGATAGTGGAGAAATTATTGAGTCTCCATTAGTTTTAAAAAAAAAATCACCCATCGATATAAGTGAAGAATTGAGGTTAGAGAGATCTAGTAGAACGTCTCCTATACAATTTACCACAGAAATTGATACGGTCGAAGAAGAAAAGGATCTAAATAAACACTTAAATCAGTCAGAAAAGATTAATACATCTGGTCATTTAAATAAGAAGGGATTAAAGAAAAAGGGAAATTCCGATGAAGACAGAATATCCGATATTCCAAAATCGACAGGAATGAGTAAGGAGAAAAAAAAACGCAAGTTGGGTTCGGCAAAGGCAGTTTGGCTTCAAAAGATCGCTAAAGTCGAATCAAATAACGATGGTGCTATTTGCGCAAGAGGTGCTTTAGGTAGAAAATCAAATTTAAAGAAGAAACCAGAAATAGAAATTCATTCAGATAGTAATAATTTGACGCCGGATATCTCAGATATTTCTAAAACTTCTACGTCAAAGAGACCTGTTCAAAATTCAAAAGTGTTAGATATTAAGAAAGAGGCTAAGATAACTACTCAATATAAAACATTTCCCGGAATGAGTAAAGCCGACGAATTAAAGGACAGTTGCGAAAGAGTTGGCAGGAAACTTCTGGAACGTAAGAGGATCTACGATAGATACGCAGAGAGTGAAACTGGATCAGAGAGAACAGCTGATGTTGTAGAGAATTTTCAATGTAACAATGAAACAGACTATTTTAACAGTGAAATACTAAAATTCGATTCCAGCTCATCGTATATTCTATCGAAAAAAATTAATATATTGGGAGCTAACTCTGCAGCTTCCAGAACAAATATTACATATCCTTCAAAGAACACTTCTTTAATATCTATTGCCGGAAGCGATAGTGGTTTAAACCAAGGAGGATTATCTGTGAAGTATACCGCTGGTCAAGTTATCGGATCTAATAGTTCAGCTAATACGACTCAATCGGATTGTACCGATGGCCGTAAGCAAGTAATAAAACTGGGTCCAACGGTAGACGATAGCTCATCCGATACTTCGTGTAGTTGCCTATATGATAAATATAGCGATGAAACATTTAATACGGACTTGATTGAGGACGAAGCTTTGTTTACAAGCTCCGATTCAAATTATGATTACTCATCATCAAACAATCCTATATTTAGATGCTATGAATTACATTCGTTACATGATAGCTCGGAAAAATCAATCACTAGAAATCTAAGTGAAACTAGCGAGAATACACCATATGATAACTTGTTTGTGTAATATGTTTTCCATTCAAACATGTGATGTTCGAATTAAAGTATTCTTGATAACTGATAAAATAAATTTCTTATCACTAAATTCTATTTGTAGAATGTTCTCTTACAAAGAAAAATACATTTCCAGCTAAAACAGCCTTTTTTTATTCTGTAATATTTTTAAATATATAAGCGGGAGTGCAACCCATCGGAAATGCAAATTTTGACCAGCAGAGGACAGTAGCTAACAGTCACTATAGATGGCGAGTTCAGGGCATGTTACTTCTGATTGGCTAAATAATATTTGAAAAAGAGGCTGCAGGAAACTCCTTGTTTATGGGGATTTCCTAAGGAACCGCCTGGTACGTGGAAATTTCGATTTTCAATTCTTAAGAATGAATTAAGCGATTCCACGCTGTCAGCTAGCTGATGTCTTGGTACTGATCAGAAAATTTAAAAATTCAGTTTTTAATTAATATTTTATTACTGCTATGCAAGAAAAATATATAGAAAAAAGATTTTAAAGTTTCTAACAAGTTTATAGTTCAATGAGAAAAAGCGTTTTTAGAGAATAAATAGTCAAAATATGAGGAGGACAACAAGAAGAATACTTCAATATGTATTATTAGCTCTCTTAATTGTTACATTAGGTCCATATTTTCTAAAAAGACTGTCCGGAAATGGATCATTATCATTTGACCAATCGCATGGACTACCAAGAGAACCTGCCATATCTCAACGAGATAAGAAAAATGATAATTGGAGGGTAAGTATTTTATGACACTTTGCTTTAAATAGTAATTGAGAAGATTTAAAAAATGTGTAACTTTATTACTTAATGCTTTTATTCTGGCTAATAAACAATCTGACCAATTTATTTTACTCTACTGATCGAGGAAGCGTCTCTAATAAGAATAAAGGAGGTAACATCGGTAAAAAGGATAATAAATAATGAGGTTTCTAGCTCCAATCCGGGTATTGAATTTAAAAAGGTGAAGGATTGATTAAAATTTGGAAAAAAACTATTTATAGATATATATAAATTATATATATAAACACTTAGATTTTTCAAATATGTGTACAAGATATATAGTGTAAACTCAATTTATATTGAAAACCTGCAATTTTATTGATTTATATGCCATTTTAACTCTCTCTCTTCCCACATATACATTTATTGCATATATCGTTCAGCTCGTTCAAGATGTTGGAAGTGAATCAGAGATTGATTGGCACGATTATGCGGCAATTGCAAAAGATAAAGAGAGGACAGGACCCGGGGAACAAGGTCAAGGCGTTCAAATAGGGGCTGATGAACGAGAGAAAAAAGATGAACTTTATCGTGCAAATGGATTTAATGCTCTTGCTAGCGATAAAATGAGTTTAGATCGTGCATTAAACGATATACGACATCCAAAGTAAGATTATAGATAATCTATTAATTAGAAATTAATTCTTTTGTACTATTAGCCATTTTCCAATAACTTTTTATCTAAAAACTAAATCCTTATTTATCTCCCAATGTATCAGCTGCAGAAAGAAGAAATATTTAGCCAAATTATTGACTGCCAGCATCGTTGTGCCTTTTCATAATGAACATATAACAACTCTCCTACGTTTAGTTCATTCAATATTAAATAGATCACCTCGTCAATTGCTAGCTGATATTATTCTTGTTGACGATTATAGCAATAAAGGTTTCACACTAATTAATTTCTTAGATTTCATTTAACCTCCTTCTATATAAATATATATATATTTATTTTATTTATAGATTTCCTTAAGGAACCTTTAGATAATATGCTAAAAGATCAGTTCTATCAGGGAAAAGTTACTGTTCTTCGTAATAAGGAGAGAGAGGGTTTAATTAGAACAAGAATAAATGGAGCAGCTGTAGCTAAAGGAGAAGTTATCATCTTCCTTGATTCTCATTGTGAAGTAAATATCAATTGGTTACCTCCATTATTAGGTTGTAATATAAATAATTAGATATATATTTACAAAAATATGTATTACTATTGAATTTTATCTGACAGATCCTATTGCAAAAAATCATAAGACTGTAGTTTGTCCTTTTATTGATGTTTTGGATCATGATACCTTCCAATATAGAGCTCAAGATGAGGGTGCAAGAGGCGCTTTTGACTGGGAATTATTTTACAAACGATTACCTCTACGTCCAGGTGATCAAAATGATCCTGCCGACGTTTTTGAGTGAATATCTGTCATACTGTCGGAAATAGTTAGTATTGTTTGTTATTTTGCTTTGCAGGAGTCCTGTTATGGCAGGAGGTCTATTCGCTATTCATAGAGACTGGTTTGAAAAATTGGGCAAATACGACGACCAACTTGAAATCTGGGGTGGTGAACAGTATGAATTATCATTTAAAATTTGGCAATGCGGCGGTAGAATGGTAGATGCTCCTTGCTCAAGAATAGGTCATGTCTATAGAAAATACGCACCATTTCCAAATCCGGGAAAAGGTGATTTTGTTGGTAGAAATTATCGACGAGTTGCCGAAGTATGGATGGACGAATATAAAGAGTTTATTTTTAAAAGGAGAGCACGCTATAGGGATATCGATCCTGGAGATTTAACAAAACAAAAGAAATTAAGAGAAGACTTAAAATGTAAAAGCTTTAAATGGTTTATGACCAACGTTGCCAATGATTTAGAAAAGTATTATCCATCTGTTGAGCCAAGTCCTGTAGCCAGCGGAGAGGTTAGTCTCTTCATTTTCATTCAACGTGAATAACTGAATAGTATATATTTTTATTTACAGTTGAAAAGCGAAAAAGCTGGATTGTGTGTAGATACTAAATTTAAAAGTCAAAACGAACAGTTCGGTTTGGACACTTGTTTATCTGTTGATAGTGGCCACGGAGGAGAACAGAATTTGGTGTTATCTTGGCATAAAGATCTAAGGTTTGTACTGTTTTATAATTTATCAAATAATTACAGAGTTTCCTATCAAAAATGCTATATATATACATAGGCCTTTTAAAAGAAGCTTATGCTTTGATGTATCCCAATCTATCCGAAAAGCACCTGTTATACTTTATACATGCCATGGAATGAAAGGAAATCAGTGGTTTAAATACAACGTTGTGAGTATATTCTTACAATATAAAAACAATAAATTAACTATTATTATTCTAACTATTCATAAATCATACATAGGACACTCATCAACTATATCATCCAGTATCAAGTCAATGTTTAGATTGCGATCCAGAGCAAAAACAGATATTTATGAATCCCTGCAATTCATATTCCGAAACTCAAAGATGGTTATTCGCCAAGCTAAATACGACATTAGCTCAAAAATACTTTCAAGAGCAATAAAGCAATTCTAATGAATTGAATTATTCTGGTTTGAAAATGTGATAAAACTAATAAATATAATAATAAACAATAAATAATAATGTATCACCCAAAGCTGTCAACACAATTCATTAATTCCGCTTTGTTTTTAATCTTTTTTTTTGGAATATGGTTTTAAGCTAATCTTTTTAATGATAGATTGTTATTATTATTATTATTATGTTTTTTTTTTTGGACTTGTTAACCTATTTATCAAATTATTCAGATATCTATTAACATATACAGTATACTGATGTATATATATATATATATAAACATATATCTATACAGTATATGTTAATAAATGACAATAATATACATGGCAGCCATATAAATATATGTACATAATATCAACAAATGTTTAAAGAATGTTCTAACTGAATTAAGAAGAAATCCATAAGTTACCTAGAAAATAAATAGAACAAATTTTCGTTACCTAACACCAAAGTAATACCTACATAAAAAAAGAAACAATAAGTAGAGCGTTAACGACAACTTCAACAGAAAAAACTTAACTTGAAAATTATTATAAAAATGATTCAAAATAACAAGCAAATAACAATCAACAATTAACAAAAGTAACAAGTGATAGCTCTCTATTGTACAATAATAAGATAATAATAGAGAGCGAGGGAGAGAGAGAGAGAGAGAGAGAGAGACTAAAGATTAGAAAGTTTTTGGTTTTACAATCGAATGTTCTTTAATCTAATTCGACTTGCCAAAATTCTGGTACGCTTCTAGATACTCGGTACTCGTCTAATTTAGATGGATTTCGTTTGATTGGAATAGCCGATTCTGTAAATTCTACACTTTCTATATCGGCGTCGTAATCGTTTATATCGGTTGATTCGTTATTACGACTTCTTCTGATAGAAGGATTCGTTCGGCTGGAAGAATATGGTGGTATGGTGGACGTTGATCCAAAATCTTTCGTTAACCGCTTCAAACGATTTCTTCTACGTTTTTGTTGGCGTTCAACTGAAATAAAACAATTTATTGTATTTAGACATGTGAAAATATGAATATTATGTTAATAAATGTTAATTTGATTGATAAAAATGCGTAAGAAACCCGAATGTAAACAAAGAAATGTATCGGAACTTTTGCGTAAAATTTAAATAATTAACGGGTATTTGTCCCACTTATTGTTTTTCAAGATGGCTAAGTAGCGAACCCACCCTTTTTAATTGAGAGGTATCTCGTAAACAACCCCAAATATTGATATAAATGAAGACAATTTCTTTTCAATACAACCTCGATGAATTAATTAGTAATTAATTAATTGAGTTTAATTAAAAAAAATTTAAATATCGGCCTAAGAGTATTATTTTTTGAAAGTTTTTTTGGGAACGGCTAAGTCCCCAAGCGATTGCTAAGTCCGCCATTTATTTCCAAGAACTGCCCTGCACAAACATGGCGAGAAGTTAACACTTTTTTAAGGCGGGTTCAAGGTCAGTAATTAACTATTACCTGGCCAAACGGTATCATCAATGATTTTATAATTATCAGAGACATCCAAATTGGCGAATGCATCGCGCGCTTTTTCTTCTAGATCCTTTTCTGTCGTCGTAGAGTCTACGAAAGGTGTCAAAACGATGATAAGATCAGTTATAATATTCATACGTAGGTTAAATCATCAATAAAAGGAATTAAACTTACGATAGCTTAATCTTCGTCTCGCCTTTGAGGTGATATCCAACCTTCGTAAACTAAAAAACTCTTTAGGCTTCGGTTTGAGACTAGGAGTCCTTAGTAAGGGGAGTTTTTTTGGAGTTTGACAGCTATATATTCAACAGTAAACTTTCAAAATGATAAGAATAAGAATTTTAAGCTTACTTTAATAGTTCCTCCACGAAATGGTCGTTCTCTTCTTCCATGTGTATATCGTTTCCTGATTGACGTATTTTAACCGGTGTTATTTGCTCTCCAGGGGTAACTTCAAAAACTTTTTCAGAAGCAAACATTCCCCACTTTATTCCTTATTCACAATTCTATATAATAGACAATTTAACGTGAAAATATAGATTAAATAGAACGTATAATAAACGAAGCGTCCTGGATGGAGTACACAAACAGCTCAACCGATGAGCAACAACTCTTTAAAAATACATTTTTATATTTTGAAAATACTCCTTTAATATATTAAATATTTTTAATATAAATTCTATTATTTTACATATTAATTCTATAAATATCCAGACCCATATTCAACAAAACTCGCACATAATTACCTCTTCCTAGAACTCCCTCCGGCGCCGAAGCTAATTATAGTTTCCCTGACGCCGGGGATTTAAAAGTCAAATTTTAGACACAGAATACAATTTGCAATGGTTGCTGTGTCATTGCGTAACGTCATTTTCCTTCCAAATGAGTACTAGCCGTTCGCGTGTTTTATTAACTCCGTACTTAATCTCATAATTTCCGTTATAAAAAAAATTTTAATTTTTTCAAGTAATAAAAATTATTATTTTATTTTTATGCTAAAATATTTTTATCTTTAAAAGGAAAATTTAAAAAAAATACAAAAATAAACAAACAATAACAAGAGCATAAAAGCTGTCTATATTTTTTCTTCATCTTAATCGAAATTGAGTTATTGGTTGAACAAACTTAAAAAAAAATACAATGTCTTCCAGCCTTTAACGTTTTGGCTTAGTGCTGAAAATGAAATGAAATCAATTTGAGTATTTAGAGAGTTTTCTTTTGTATCTTTGTGTAAAAAACTTACTTTTGATCGTAATGAGGAACGAAAGGCACTTGATTCCTTGGATTTTTTGACATGTATTGTTGCTGCTGATTTAGAACCATTCGCTTTCTTTCGTTACTTTCGGCTGGTGTCAAGTGCATGGGTCCTCCCCATGAAGGGGTGGTCGTTAATTGCATATTTGTCACCTAATTGAGGAGAATATGTAAAAAAGACTAATCAATAATGAGATTATTATTTTATTACCTTTACGGGAACGTGCATTTTGAAAGATCCTATGCCAGGAAGTGTTGCGTCAAATGTTGCATGAGTTGATACTTGGTTATTATTTGGGCTGGCGTTGACTTGATCGAGAAAATAAATATCTGCTTTAGCTCTTTCCTCATCATTAATAGATAAACCATCAATGACATGAAGTGATGGAACTCTATATACCAGCGCTGGTCTGTGTAAGTGCCTTCGTGCACAAGGATTATTAATTAAAGAAATCTCTACAAGATTTAATAAAGGTTCTAATTTGTCAAGCTCTACCATCTCCGATATTCTATTATTAGCCAAGAATAATCGTTGTAGGTGTTGTAAATTGCCGAAATTGGATAAATCTTTTAAGCGGTTATCATCCATATGCAATTCATTGAGTTTCCATTGGGACACAAGCGAATTCTCGGCTAGAGATTTTATTCTATTTCTATCTAGAACAAGAGATCTGAGACCAGTGAGATTGTCCAAACCGCATACCTTGGAAATTTCATTGCCTTGCAGAAAAACAGATTTCAATGACGGTATCCTGTTTAAACCTAATAAAGCTAAATCTTTGATTCCGTTATAGCCGAGATGAAGCACTTCGAGTGTAGGTAATATTGGTTTGTCATCTGCCTCTATATCATGTACAAGTTTTGTTTGGAACTTGGAGGGTTTACTGACAGGTATAACACTTTCAATTTTGTTATAGTTTAAACATATAACTTTTATATTCGGCAAATTAGTCAGCCCTGCCAAATTTGTCAAGTTATTATGCTCTAAGTTAATACTTTTCAAATTTACAAAAGTTTTTGCATTTCCCAAATCTACTTGCTTAAAATTTGAATTGGCAACTTCCAACTCTTTCAATTCCACAAAATTGGAATGACCTAACCGTTCAACAACAATATCTTGCGTTAATTTACCGCCAAATTCATCTTTTGCCGCATTAGCTTCAATAATTTCAACTGCTTTTCCATCAAGAGCTCTTAGATTTTTCAAATGATAAACAATAAACAGTCTATAATTATCAACTAGCTTGACTATTGGATTACCCAACAGATCTAATACCGTAAGATTATTCAATGGCTTCAATTTAAATAATTCTCTTCCACAGTCTATTTTATTTGATCCCAGATACAAATGCTTCAGTTCTGCT
Organism: Dimorphilus gyrociliatus; assembly: GCA_904063045.1. NCBI lineage: Eukaryota > Metazoa > Annelida > Polychaeta > Dinophilidae > Dimorphilus > Dimorphilus gyrociliatus. The sequence goes on from CAJFCJ010000005.1 coordinate 2,252,109, forward strand.
AATCTCTGTAAACCATGAAGGTTAGCTAGCATATTATTATCTGCCGCTAGATATTGTAAAGATACTAGTCCATGTGTACCTTCCAGAGAGTGAATATAATTGTGACTAAGCTCCAGATGTTTTAAATTTTTTAAATTAGATACATTTTCCAATTTTGTCAAACAATTATAGTTTAGACATAATTCCTCCAAACAATAACAATTTTCCAGTCCTTCTATCTTTGTTAAATCATTGTCATTAAAGCTGGCCCATTTAAGACTTTCTAGCCTTTCTAAATTTGACAATTTACTGATGTGCTGACCATCAAGATTCAATGATGTTATGCAATTTAACCATTGGTCTCCACCATTTGATTCAATAGACCTTCCTAAGTCGTGTAATATATGGCATATACTTTGCAACCTTAATGATCTAGGTAGAGAGTCGTCCATTCGTCCATTTTTCAAAAGCAATTGTTGATTAATTCTCGAAGCTGCCGCTGCTTGAAAAGCTAACTTTTTCTCATCCTCTTTCACTTCTCTTCCATCCAATATGATTAAATTTCGCAATCGACCTATCGCCCTAAATCTTACTGTATCCTCTTTTTGCCACGGATTATATCTTAAATCCAAATGAGTTAGACCCTCGCAGTGTTTGCGCAATATAGATATATCTTCCCTGCTATTACGTAGTCGGTTCCAAGAAGCGTTCAAGGTTAGTAATTGATGCAAATTTTTAACACCTTCTAGAGTACCTATTCTATTGAAGCTTATGTCCAGATATTCCAAATTTAAGTTGTTAACTTCGTCAATTCTGGACAAGTCGTTAAAGCTGAGTATTAACTTTCGCAAAGATACGCAATTCTTGAAGGAAGTTAATCGGGTTAAATTTGATCCGTGCAAGTTAAGTACAGTTAAAAATGATAAATCCGAGTATCCTGTTAAATCTCGTATATCGCGCTCTGTAATCACAGATAACTTTGGTAGGCTCTCATAATCTTCCGGAAGATTCTTGATAATCTCTTCGTCTAATTTTAGTCCAGATGAATTAGAGTTATCTATTAGGGCCTTGTTTAATCTTGTTGGAAAAATACAAATCAGTATATCATTTATGTTTAAATAGGGAGCTTTAATATTTACCTTAAGTAAACTGAAGATTCAGTACAGCCGGAGAAAGGGGTAGGATTAGGTAAAATTGTTTCGTACTCGAAATCAATTAAAAATTCTGGAACGACTAATCTTCTTTCGAATGAAAACCAATTGGCATGTCTGGATGTACATTCGCATGAAGTTACTCTTGGAGTAGAGGCAGTTGATGATGGAGCATTCAAAATCTTGTTAGTTGCCGCAAGTGAAACGCCTATGCAGAAGCAATAGCTTATTAGTACATAAAATCAATGAAATACAATTAAAACTCCTACTTGCGTTAGAGCATTCAGTTCTAGGCTGATATACGGAATCAGCGCTCTTGAACGCATCTCTTGATATACTAAAAAAATACAGTAAAGCTTTAGTTATATACGGTATACTATAAAATACTATAAAATATACTTTTCGCCGTTTGAGTGCTGCACAGATTGTCCTAGAAATACTTTACACAGCATGACTTGACCTGCACAATGATTATTAAATGATTATCAATGGGCTTAACCAAATAGGCTTTATATAACAAAGTTGTATATTAACCGAATCTAAATGGGCAAGGATCATGGCATTTGCCTAAATTTTTTAATAAGGACTTTATTCTTTCAACATCGGCTAGCCATAGAGAATTAGCTAATGGGATAATCTCATTTTCGGCTGGAATACCATCTTCAGCTAACCGTATTAAGCCTTGAGAGCATACTGAAGGATTCCAAACGTAAAAGAAAAATTCAGTTAATTTTCTTGTTGCGGACGAACTTTGTTCTTCTTCTCCCAGCTTTTTCATCAAAGTATCGTCATATAATTGATTTAATATTCTTTTCGTAGTAATATATAAAGTTTTTATTAGTTATTATCTGGGACATTTTTATAGTTATATATTTACCTATTATGAACTCTTATAATACTTTTAACCTTCACACCTTTAACGTTAATAGAATTATAATCGTTCAAACAGAATCTTGCTTGAATAAGATTTTCAACGTGTTTTAGCCAAACACTATCTTTGTTACCGTATTCAAATCGAACATTACCACCAGTTTCAAGTTCGATTTTCTCCCGTTCTAAAGATTCTTCCGTCTTAATTACCCGATTCTCATGCACCTCAGCATATTGGGAATCGATACTATAAAAAATTAATAATATTTTATAATTATAAATTTGTATTTCTTGTTTATATTTTATGTTTTTACTCATTTAATTTCTCTTCCCATTGCTTAAAATCAGATTGTAAATCTTCAATTTTATTTGATATAGCTTTTACCCGGTCTTCTTCGTTATCCTCGGAAGTTTTTATGTTTATCTTATCTATTTGAAGTTCGTGCTTGAATGGTAAAGAAAAAGAATTTATTATAATTATTATTAAATATTAATTGCGTGCTTATTGTTATTTAATAAAAGACTCTTACAGCTCTAACGACGTAGTTTAACGCAGTTAGTTTGGAATTTGGTAAATTAATTAGTTGGCTTTTTATGTGATCTAGTCTTGTTATTTCTTCGTCCAAATTTCTTAAATGAGTTTGGATTCTCATATTATAAAACATTTTCTTTCTATCGACAGTGGCCTCCGCTAATTCCAATGATTTATTCTGAATTATTTCACCATCTAATCTTTCTAGTTTTGGCATATGGAAAAGAATATGCGTAGCGTAATTGCATAATTGACCAACTGGGCTTGGAGCGAATGTTGGTGTTCTGAGGCCTAATTCCCTTAAACTTTTCACTTCACACAAGCCAGTAAGTTCCTGCGAAAGAAAAAGAAAATAAATATATATTATTATGACGAAATAATCGATTTTCGTTTCTATTCAAAGACTAATCATAAATCTAAAAGGTTGTTTGAAGCAGGTAGTAAATGTACAAAAACTCTTTTTTTTATGAGGTAATACTTTAAAAGATTTCTTTTTTTTGTTCCTTTTACGTTTAATTTCTATCCAATTTATAGATAAGAAATTCAATTATAATTATTTCTTTATATGTTATTTCTATTACCTCATAAAGTATGGAATAATAGGAATTTTTTATTGTCAATGGTTATTGTGCTCTTCATATTGTTTTTTTATATTTTAATTTTCCATGAAGGAAGGAATTTTTGTTTGTTTAAAAAAAGCAACTCACCTTAGTATCCTGATATATTATTTTGTTTATTTACATATGTTTTTATATACATAATATGTACAAATGTTTTTATTGATACAATACAATATATCGATAATACATACTTTAAAGCTATAAATAGCATTTCCAGACAATTCAAGTATTCTTAAATGATCTAAATGCATAAATTTATCTCCAATTTTACTTATTCTATTCTCTGCTAAGTTTAAATCCATCAGCATTTTCAAGTTATCCAAACCCTATTTGTATTGGAAACTAGAAAATATATAAAAACAAGATTAACGTTTCTAACAAACCTCAATATTGGTTATTTTATTTTTATGCAACCATAACACTTCCAAATTTGATAAGTGGCTTAGATTTTCAATTTGTTCAATTTCATTACTATATAAATATAATTTTACCAAATTGATATTTTTGTCTAGATTTTCTATTCGCTATATAAAAAATATTTATTATAATCGTAGACAACAATACAAACAACTTTTTCTTAGAATAAAAACCTTTATATTGGCTTCGGCAATCCATAATTCGGTTAAAAATACAAGATTGTCTAGACCTTTTATTTCAGAAATGGATTGTGAAACAAGGCATAACGTCTATATGAATGGAATAAAAAAAGAACATTTTTTAGAAATAAAGGAATAAAAAGGGAAAAAAATTATATCTTTATACTCTCAAATTTGTAAATTGTCTTAATCCTACTATAGTTGGAAAACCAGAAAAGAACATTTCCAACAGTTCAACCTTATTGGCTTCTTCGGCTAAATTTTCAAGTGAAATTCCATTGCATATACACTAGATATTTGTATTATTTTTTAAATCATAAAAATTGATCATTAGTATAAATAAATGTGACAAAAATTATTTTTATATTTTAATGAATTAAGCTTAAACTAACCAATTCCTTTAAAATAGTTTCTTCATCCATTTTCTCGACTTTCTTTATTACTGATTCACCCATCTTTTAAGCAAATATTAGCGTTTTATAGTATTAAAAATATATTATCCATTCGATTAAGTACTTAATATGTTTAGCAGTATGATATCGCTGCACATGTTTACATTATCTTATACCATTCCATTCAAAGAACAGAGATTGGACGTGAAGGGTCACGTGACAACTTCTCCCTAGCAACACGACGCACTGTGAGAGCGACATCTAGCGGATTGTGAAATATAATAAGTCTCATTTTATAAGCATAAACAATAGAACATTGTCATTAAATTAGACAAGTATTGTGGATATATTTTTCTGTAGGAAATCGACAAAATATAACTCATAAAGAATTAAAAATCGAATATATATCAACAAGAGCGGGGGCTTATTTTCGGATAATCAACTTGATATTATCTTGTTCCAAGTATAATAATTAAGGAAATTATAATAAAAGGGTAGAACTCAAAAGAATACAATTAATTAGCTTAAAGTAAAGATTATATTTCAATATCCTATTTTATTTTTATATCAACATTATCATTGCAAGAGACAGTAGTATATAGATATAAATGATTTATTAGTGTATATATGAAATTAATCACTTTAAAATGGTACTTTTTTTCTTTATCAAAGAAGTAATCAAAGACATTTAGTATTTAATAAGAAAAACAATCAATCACAGTCAATCGCTTGATGGAAAAATAACAAATGTGGTCAGTCACCTATTTTATAGTCATGGAAAGAGAAAAGAACTGTAAAATCGGTCTGAGTTCAACGATCATGATGAAAATGTTAATTTGAATACTTCTAATTCCATCGGAGCTATTTCTACAGGTAATTTATTAAATTCTATTGGTTTGTCATCCCATAATAAGTTTAGGCTAGTTGTTTTAACTTCAGATAAATGGTACGAGGCTGAGAATAACTTTCCTAAGTTTATCTGAAAAGATGAAAAGAAAAACATTAATTCTTATTAAATTAAAATTCATTTTTCTAATGACCTTTCCACCACCAGGAGTACAAAATAATCCTCGAGATTTGAAGCCACAGTTTGGAGCAGTTCTATGTAGAATGAGGGCATAATTATTACGATTTTTAAGATCACTTCGTAAGTTAACAGCGTGTAATTCACAATTTAATGGTTGGTTTAAAGTTGTAACGAAATGTTTTATCTGAGGGGAATTAATACTTGATTTTGCAGGCAAGACAAATATAGAATGTATAAGATCATCTGACAGCTTTGATGCCGTTAGCGATGCAAAACCAGTCGATTGAGCATTGGTTCCTGAGGAAATTCTCTTCTCTAGGAGAAATCTAAACCTATGAGGAGTTCTCTTATTATCTAACACTCCTTGACCCAAACCCCGATTATCATCTTGTTTCATTCGTCGATCTTGCATAATTTCTAACCAACCAGTATGTAAACTAGCACAGCCTAAACTTTGCCCTGTAAGCACAGTAAATCTTTTATTCTTATCTTCCATGTAAGCCATAGTAGCCATGGGATAAAAGTTTCCTTGTAGTGGTATTTTGCTAAAGTATCTTCTCTTTTGCATCTAGATTATATACATATATATAAAGCTATTTCGTAAGACGTTTCTATTTCAAACAGTACCTGAAAACCGTTTAGATCAGTAAAATACTCGTTATCTTCGTTCTGTATATCTGTAACAATTCTCATACCCAATTCATAATTTTGCTCTGATCTAATATCAACTATATTTTCGATCTCTACTCCAAGATTTTTCATATCTAAGATAAATGTAGACAGGGAAATATATAAAACGTATAAATGTGTAATTTATCGATTATTGTACTAATAAGAGTAAAAATCTATATATTTAAATGCTTACCACCAGCATTTTCAACTCTTATTTTATGTTCAACATTTTTCATGAAAGAATTCACTTCAGAGGATAAAGGTCCTTTTGTTGATCGGACAAATACAGACGGCGAAGATAATTGCTAGAAGAGGAAAGAAAAATAAGGAAGCTATAAAAATATCCTTTCGCTTTGTTGTCTATTATTTGCTAAGAATCGATACCTTAGCCAGGCCATCTGGTAAGAATAAATATGCTCCCGATTTCTCTTTAGTTCCCCTTGTTCCATAATAAATAAATTCTACTTTCACTTGTGAAGTTATATCATCTAATTTATTCTTAATTTCCTACAAAATTTCATAAATATTTTATTAATACAACAGACTTAATTTAATAGATTATAAAGTAAAATCAGAATTAAGTTTCCAACCTGCAAAGTACCAGTATTCCTAGAGATTTTTATTGAAATTTCTCTATTCTCCAAAGTGACGTCACTCCTATCGGATTGGTAGTCAAATATTTTCCTGATGAAGGGGAAACGCAGTGTGATTAATGTTAGATATATTTAGATTTATTTAATAATAATATTAATTTTTTACAGAAAAGAAGTAAATTAATAAGCTTACTGGTAATTGTTACCCGAGCTATGAAAATATATTTTAGCTAAGGAATGTAATTGATTTTCTCCTCGTCCAGCTTTCTCTATAGAATATCTAACCATCCCAAGGCCACCAACAGTTACTACAAATAGCAGCTAATTTGAGAGAAAAGAGTATAAAAAACCAGTTTTATTGCGGATTATTACCTAAATTATTAAATAATTAATTACCTTGAATTGATCTGTACTATATTGTTCGTTATTTGTCCAGACGGGATTACATTGAGATTGAATAATTTGACCAAATTCATTTTTGACTATAGCGTACGGGCTATTTACCCAAATTGAAACAATAACTGATCTATTGCTAGCTAAAGAATTATAGAAAACGACGTAGCGCTCGTTTGCCGAGGAGAGCTTGATTATTTGCTTTTCTGGTATTGAATCTTGACTTTGTCTTGTTTCGTCTAAAGTGAAAACATCATTTCCATCGGACATTAAATATTCTGTCGATTTTTGTATAATTTTCTTCGTATTTTCCAAACTTTTCAACAATTTCATTGCGTAATCAACAACGACAAAATCTTTTTCAGTACCCGTAATTGCATCGTGATGCTGAAATAAGGCTAAAGAACGTCTAGAGAATGTTAACATTTCAGCCATGTTTTTATCTGAGTCGAAAATCGATTTCTTGGTATCAGCTATTCTTGCTAAGGAGTAAGCTATTTCGGCGGCTCGCAAATGAGCTTCAACTATTCTATCCATTCGTTTATAGAAAGGTCTTGACGTAAAATAGCCGCTCCAATAATGGTCGTCTCTATCTGCATATGTAAAGAAATCACCGCCGAGAATTGGATAGTTATCGGGTCTCTCCCCCCTTTTGACTTTTTCCCTATTAGCTAATGCTTCGAAATAATCTCTTAAAGTGCCAAATTTTGCCTCAACATGCCAGTCCGATTTAGCATTCATATAATCAAACAGTTTCTGATAATTGTTGTATTGGTTGTCCCACTCGTCTGGCTTATCGTAACGAAAATCATCGCCTAAAGGAATTAGGACAACGTCACTTTTGTATAAAGATGCCTTCTTTCTATATTGATCTAACAACGTCTCAGCTCTGTAGTGCAACAAATGAGATGATTTAGAAAACGAAACTAATGGATTTTGTTGAAAGGTCACTTACTTTTGTGCAACGTTACCGTCAGTGATTGGAACGGGAGCAATTCTCCAAGGGCAAGCAATCTTTCCACCTGGTAATCTCTTAAAATCGTACTGGCAACAAATTTTCGGATCTGGTCCACAAGTATGCGGTACATCATACGAATAAAAAGGCATCATATGACAGAACATGTCTGTTTTTCCAGATAGATCTAATATAAAAACAGAATATTATTCATAGAATATGCATTAAATTCTAGTAATTTCTTTTTTACCCCAATTTTGACGCCACATAAATTCCAAATTGGACTTTTCAGCTAAATATTTTTTAATTGTATAATGAACACGCTGTATAAGCATATTTTTAAATCCAGTTTTCTTTAGTAAATACGCCATTGTAGAGGATTGACCGAAAGGATCTATTGACCAAGCGCTGTCGGGTCTTACTCCTACATTTTCAAATAGCCAATTATTTCCTTCAATTAATTGATCAAGCATCGCGCTGTAATGAGAATTTGCTTCATCAGTCATAACCCAACCAGCCGTTGGCAATTCCAAGCGACCTTCATTAAGGAATCTAATAAAGAAGATTGAAAACATTTTACTTTTAAATTTAATAAAAATATTTATAGATTTTTTTTTTCACTACCTCTTTACTTTTTCCTTGGTCGCATCGTTTTGTTGACTCCACCAAGTACTAAAAAATGACATTTCCGCGTATATGAAAGTCATTTTACTATGCTGTTCTAATTTTTGTACCATGTTGTCTAGAATATGCCTTGTTTGATCTTGAAAGTATCTATCAAAGGTTTTTATCCATCCTTAGGTGAATAAATAACAAAATTATAAACGGATATGTTTCGTTAGAAATAAAAACCTGGATCGTTATGTGAGTGAGGTATTACGAAAACCTTCAAAGGTCTATCTGTAGTCCACCTAGAGGGGGAATAAGTTATATCCCATCCCTGTTTCCAGACTCCACCATCGGGGTTACTAAAAGGCAGTGTGGCAAAAGTTTGCAACATCTGCAAAAGAAAATTGTCATCAGGGAAAATGATAAGGAATTATAAAAAGAAAACAAACCTCAATATTAGGACCAACAGGATTAGGTTTCTCAGCTAACTCACAGGTATCAGGAGACAGTGTTATCCCAGTTTTCGAAAATTGAGTTTGATTTAGTAAAACAGGTTTATTTTCTTGCGGTTGTATGAATTTCTATCCGATTGTAGATAAATATAAAAGAAATATATAATAAGTAAATATGACATAATATAATTTTGTTAAAATGATTCAACATAAAATATCTTGATAAAAGAGAGAAGATTAGGGAAAACAAAAGCGAAAATTGAGAAAAACAATCAATAGTAATACCCTTTTTTTTAGCAATTAAACAAAGCTAAATTATTTTTGTAATTTGTTATGTCAAAGTAATAGTAATAAACGTAAGAAAACCAAAAAAAACACAATGTTTTTGTTAAATTATGAACAATATTAAAAAAAACAGATGACTAAAAAGATTCACCATTGTATAATCTACCTTTTTATTGTTTTGTGATTTCTCAAATTGATCTACTAAATTCTGGAGGATGCGGGTAAATGGGTAAGAGTGGGTCAGTTTTCGTTTTTATGTGTTTTTTGTTTGGGTTATATAACGAAACGTATTGTTATAAAAAATTTTACTATAGTAATAATAAAAATAATCATAATGCCTAAGCTAGTAAAAATAATTTACCTTCAATTTATCAACGTTAATATTATCTCCTTTCGATAGATCAGATAACATTTCCTTAATTCTTATGATTGTTTCGTGATTTTTCTTTAGTTCTTGTTCGATTTCCTGAATTTTCCATTCAATTTTATCAACTTCACCCTTTAATATCAGAAATTAGAATTAATTATGCAAGTACTAAAAGGATAGTTTATCTTATTGTACCATTTGTTTGATTCTGTATTTAGATTTCGTAGTACCATCCTGAACAAGAAGTATTGAAAATGAGTTGTTAAATTAACAAGAAAATAAACAAATTGCGAAAAGAAAGCTTATATATAGACACAGACAATTATAATGCATATGGAATGAAAAGGATAAATGTATAAGTAGGTTCTATTAAGATATTATTGAACATGTAAGTTCAATTAACTAATTGGACGATTCTTCTGATTTTGAACTTTAACGTCGTTCTCTTTGAATAATTATTAATTTTTCATATTTCAATAATGCAACATGTAATTATGACATGAGATGAAGGACTGAAAGTTTTAATTTACATATTCTATGCTCTTTTACAAGTGTTATCTCTTGTAACTGGTTGATCTCATACGTTTGAAATTTTTATACTTTCTTGCTAAATATTATAATTATTCCAGCTAAAAGAGTGATCAAAACAGAGAAAAGACACTAATCATACTTAAAGACTTACATCTTGATCATTCATTACTCTAGGACTTGTTGTTGACGATTCTAACATTAAATACAGAGAAAAACATCCGACGCAGAACATAGCCGCTCCAAAAAAAGCAACGTTTCTCCTCATCTTTTCTTCCAATCTTCCAATCTATTATCACAGTAGGTCAAGGATGGTTGAAATAGTGTTTAATTTTCATTTCAGTCTATGACAAACGATTAACTCTTCTCGATTTTCAAGTTTTCCTAAAAATATACAGTTTCTACAACGTATGAACAAGTAAACTCTTCAAATACGCATGCGTACCGAAGCAGTCGATATTTTCGAAGTGTTACAGCTTCGCACTTAATTTTGACGTCATATGCTTTATAAGCTCTCTTTAAAGTTATTCACATAATCGATTTCTACTCAATTAGGTGTTTCTGTAAAATAAATAAGAGAATATTTTATTGTTTTCGTAAATTGATAAAAAAACTTTTACGAAACTTTTATTTAAAACTTTAGAAAGTTATTAAAAAAGAAATTCATTAAAACTCTTTATATTTATATAATTTATACAGTAAATTATTAACTTGTAGAATACCAATGGGAAAATATGCTATTTATGGAAGAAATCAATAATTTCCAGAAGAATAATTTATGATTTAAAAAAAAACATGAATATTCATAAAGCTATAGATTAATTATTTTCATACAAAAATTTATTATATTCTATAGTTAAATTATTTTAATAAACTTGACAAAATTTTATAATTGCATCAAAATTTTTAAAAGTTTAATATTTATTATAATTTTTTATCTTAGAAAAGTAGTTATATTCGTATTCAGAGTTGAGCAGTTTACCTTCCACATTCAAATAAATGCTCTTAAACTCTATAAAAGGAACGCTATTCAATTGAACGTAAACGTATTTGTTAGAGTTACTTTGTTTAAGAAGTTTGCTGGGGCTTTCCGGCTCTTCATACATTTTACTGACTTCAAAGAAAAATGGAACAAGAAAAGAACGTTTCCAGTAAGCTATAAAGAATATTTTATATACATATATCCTAATTTTGTTTTTCTGTTCAATTACAGCTGATATTTTGAATTTATTAACACCAATAACACTATTTATTGGTTGTTTATCTGCAATACTTATTATCTTCTTGAATAAAATGAAATTTAGAAATAAGACTATGAAGAAAGTTAGTTAATTTTACAATAGTCATTACTCGTCATCTTCAAAAACTGTTTTTTTTCCTTAAATAGGTTAAACAAGGTAATGAAATGACTGCATTTTCGAAAAAAAAAACAGTATATATTTCTTTCTCAAGATAATTTAAATTAATCTTTTTAGGTGAAACTGAAACTGGAATGGGAATGAAATGGGTAAAAAATAATATCTTTATTATTAAATATATCTTTCCCCTGTTATGTGGCCAATATGATTGACGCTTATGATACAATAATTAGCGTCTTTTAAAGATATTTTTATATTATACAGCTTTAGTATCAATGAAAAATGATATTTTTTTTCTGTTAGACTCCTACTGGTAACGAAAAAGTCAGTACATCTTCTTCTATTAATGGAAACACCGCCAGCAAGCAGGGTAAAATAGTATATTTATATTTAAAGCATCTATCCCCTAATTGCATTTCGCTGCTACATTAACCTGAATTAATAGCAGACCCTTCGGAAGTGACGGATGAAGTATCGGCGAAATCGGAAATGGTATCTAACGGGGGACAAAATGACTTGGTAAAATTAGTTTATTCTTCCTCTAACTTAGAACTTTTGTCATTTTTCTGGAACTTTTATCCTAAAAATAGTACAAAAGACCAACTCAACCTTTTAATGAGCTCTAATAGGTTGCCTTATTCTTTTTGTTTTTTTTTTCAAAGCAAGAGGGAATTGGTCAGCTGGCTTGTGATTGTGAAATTTCTTCAGAGGATGAAACAGTTCCCTCTGAAGAAATCATAGTCACAGAATCGATTGATCCTGTCTGTCCTTTAAATCCAAATCGGGTAGAAGACGACAGTTGTGACGAGACATTTCGACCATGCTCTGAAGAATTTTCCACAGGCGAAACTATTGGGCCTATTGACATAAACGATTTAGTTCAATGTTCAGCAATTGACGAGCCAAATAAAATTGGTATTGTATTCTTTTTTCTTTATGAGTTTTTTTTCTACAAAACTAAACTTGTGTTCTTTATCAGTTGGCCTAAGATCGTCTAGGCTTATGAAACTTAAGAAACAATTTAAAGGAACATTTGCTAGAAGCGTTGCTAAAATTCATAGAATGTACCTGAAAATTGATAACGCAAATAGAGAAGAGCTAGCAGAGTATCGTGCAGAAATACGAAACGATGAAGATAGTACAACGCCTGCCAGTGGAACATTCACAAGCCTGTCTGCCCAAAATTCTCCCTTGAAGTTCATTACCCCCGTTAGTACCCCATCTGAATTAAAAAACTTGGAATTTTGTAAAGATTCCGACGAAAATGCAGACTGTCTTTGCGAAGAGAAGAACATCGAGCCAAACGACAAATTATTGAACAAAGACACCATCAGACAATTAACCCCTATGGAAAAATTTACCCACGATAGTAAATCTAAGGGAAAGGATATCTTTGTCCAGAATATCTGTTTCGGAGAAGAAGAGAAGAGCTTTTTTTGTGATTTAAAAGAACTTGAAAATTTGACAGGAGAGAAGATTGTCTTTGACGAAGTAGACGACGAAGAAGATGACGAAGATGATGACGAAAGTGACATTGAAGATGACACAATCGATAATTCTGATTCTGGTGAGGATAAGATTGAAGAGTTAAGAAAGATTGCTAACGAGTATATTAAAGATCAAAGTGAAAACTTAAGCGCTAAAGAAATTTGGTGCGGAAAAGTTGATGATTCAACAGATGTTAAAATATCCTATGATAATGACCTTTGGGAAACTCATATTGTTGAGAAAGATTGCCAAATAAGCAGTTGAAATGAAAGAAATTATTTCTTTCCCTCTTTTTTTTGCTAATAAAACAAGCAAAAAAAAGACAAATTATTTGATTTAAATCATTTTTCTTTGATAATGATCTTGAATTGAAGTAAATACCTCATAAGTTCGAAGTAGTATCCTTATTAATATTATTATTATTATTAGTTATTATTTTGCTGGGTTTCTTCTTTATGCCCTTGTCGGAATTTGTTTTAAAAAAAAAACAAGTTACCTTATTACAGTTAAGAGTGTTCAGGTTTTTTCTACATGTAATTAATCTTTATGGCGGAAAAGAAATTGTTGGTTTAGTTCATTATTTGCTTAACAAGTGGATGACTATGCAAAAAGTTAATAATTAGTGTTATTTTTTTTCTAAATCACTAAATAGAAATGTATGTTGGGCAATTTTGATGTAATTGTTAATTTTTTATTTAATTTCACAGGTTGTGTCGTATATTCGTCGTTTCTGTTAAATAAGCTTGCTTGAGTGTGATCACGGAATAAAGTTTTTGTCATTAGATTCTAAATAGAACAAATAGAACAAATTGAACAAATTCTTTTTAATATTAAATGATGATTAAATAGCATACGATGGAAAAACATTGATATCAGTGTTGAAAACTATGCCATTGGCCTATGAAAAGTTTAATTTTAGAACTAGTCTCTAAATGATAACGTTTTAAGATTCCATGAACCATGCATAAATATTAACTTGGAATGTATAAGAGGAGCACGAACCATATTTTCATAGATGGCGCTCTAAACTGTCACGTGGTTATTTTTCTCAGCTTCAATTGGTTACCAACACTCCTAAGATGATTCATGAAAACGTTGCACTGGCGTCACAACGCCGTTCGACGGAGAGAAGTTCACACCAACCGATCACATTCAACCAACAGTCGTTAACCAGTACGAAAAACGAAAAGAGAATAATGTCGACTGACTTGAAAAGGTTAAGGAAGCGTAGACAGCGAACTAAAGGTAACCCTTCTAGAAGGCCTTCAAAAAAGTTATTTTGTAAAGAAAATGGTAATATTCTAGTTCGTTCCATGCCGTCAAAAGCACCCTGCAATTCTACTCAATTTATTATGGAAGACCGCGCTGAAGAACCCGACTCCCGCGGAGCCTCGCCTTTATCGAACGTTTCGTTCGATTTGGAAACTTTCTCTGAAGTTAGCTATATTGATTTCTTCAAAAAAGACTTTGACGAAGAGTATGCGAATGCCAGGCATACCGCTTTATCGAATTTGGACAAACATTCTTTAATAGCTTATATTCTTTCGTTAGAGGAGCGAGTACAAAAGAGTTGTGATGAAACTCTAAATGAATTGGAAGACGTCAGGATGTTACATCAAAAACAGAATGCTGACATAAGTTGAAAGTAATTAACTTGAAAAAAGATTTAAGATAAAAAATGTTAGTATTTTCTGGTTAATTGTAAATAATTTTTTGTAAACAAACAAGTTTTTGTGAATATTGTTTATATTCTGTCTTTAATCGAACACATTCACTATACAGTTTTGCCGTTTTTCAGCTTGGAAAGAACAATAAGTACGCTTTTCGAAATCATCCTGTTCCGAAAAGGGAGATGAAAAGCGAGTAAGGTAGGCCTTATAGTGGCCAATCCTAATTTATCGATAAATTATTTCAATCGATAAGCTTGATTTTACAGAATGAAAAAAAGCCATCGATAAACTGGAAAGGCACGTGGCTTAGAAATTACAGAACATATGGTATTTGTGTTTATATGATCAATATGTTTTTTTCGTTACCATCAATGTTTTCTTTATAATTGTAAATTTTTCGTTTACAAATAAGATATTTAAAAATATATAAATAACAGACATGTAATAATAAAAAGAACTTTTAAAAGGCTACTACTCAACCAAGTTACAACAGAGTGGGAAGATCAGTAGTGAAAAAAAAAACATAATAGAATATTACTCGGGGAATCGACGGTTCCGAAGTGTTAAAATTAAAATATTCCATTCTCGTGTAAGTGAAAAGCCCAACAGGTTCTTCGTTTTTTAATATTATTTTCTTTTCGGCATGTAAATATAACTAGGCGTGGTATTATTTTGACTTTAGTTTATTAAGGGAGGCAAGCAATTTGAAGATATTGATTTGTTTATGCTTTGACCTATTTTTACTGAAATATAATACTGACTCCTTATTTTCATTCTTTATGATTTCCATCTTTGAATACAAGAGATGAACATGCAAAAAACAATTTTATATTTTTGCTCTACTTAACGACTAAGTAGATGGGGAAAAAGGATTAAAGAGGTTTTTTTGGTTAATAAAGTAACGTTACTATTTTTGTCTCGATGACGCCAGCAAATAACTCGATGCTGCTATTGATAAAGAACTCGGTCACCGCAATATGGCGTAATTGTAAGATTAGCATATAAAATCGTCGTAACTCAGTTGAAACCCTGTTGAATAATGATTTTACTTGATTACATCACCGTAATGTAACTTTTCATAAGGCGTAGGTGGTTTTATACTGTATGAAAGAGTCTTAGGAAATGACATAGAAGTGTAAAGCGCTTTCTTCTTAGCTATTGATTTCGCGAATGCTAAGAAGCGCTTTAAAGCGTATTTTTTAAAAGAGAAACAAAATAGCATTTTCTGCTAAATATTTCCGGTAGGCAATTGCTCTTCCAAAATGGAGATGAGAAAAAACGTTATCGAATTTGCTCCTTTAAGATCTATGAATGACTTTGTTTTAGAAAAGGCGAGGTTTGAAATGCCTAACTTATCAAATCCTAATAAATGGGCCAATCGCGTCATCAATAACTTGTTATATTACCAAAGTAATTATCTTCTATCAATTATAGCCGTATTTTTACTTGTTGGGTATGAATAATATTATTTAAACGCTTTAAAGAGATATTTATAGTATTCTCTTCTTCTAGATTGTTACATCCAGCAAATATGCTAATTGGAATCGGATCATTTTGTGTAGCATTCGCAATTGTTAAATATGTAAAACAGAATCATTCTTCTCGAAATTTTCGAAAATCCAAGTTTAATGGTTTACTTCTCTTAGGATTAGGAGTTTTACTGATCTTTCTCTTGGGATCCATTTTGACCTTTCTATTTGGCATTGCCCTACCGTTATTACGTAAGTACACAACAAAGAATAGTAAAACGGAGGAAGATTATTGAATGATTCATTCTTTGTTTCAGTTGTAATTATTCATGCATCGTTGAGATTGAGAAATATAAAGAATAAAGTAAATAATGTCAAGGAGTTTGTTGGACAGAAGAGAACACCAATGGGTGTTTTATTAGAAACTTTGGAATTGGACGATTCCTTAGCTATTTAGGATAGGAGAAATAGAATATCTACAAAAGAAATTATACTTTTACCAATTTTTATGAGAAATTACATTTATGTGATCATATTTAAAGATTAAAATCTTAATTTTTACAATTGTTAAAGGAGTCCACCATCTACAAGATTTATTTCGCTCTTGAAACGGTTATCCTTCTGTTGTACTTAATTTATTTATTGCAAATCATAAAATTAATTAATAACTTATTGATTAGATAAAGTATTTTAATTAATAAATGCTGTTTTTAATGTATAATTGTTTTCCAATATTGCGCAATTTGCGGACTATGAACATATGGAGGAATTAGGATACATTCTAAATTGTGTATGAAGAATATTGGTGGATTAATAATCAGATAGAATGAGAAACTTGTTGCATTTGAAACGTTGATAATTCTTGAATTAAAGTAATAGAGATTAAAATAAGAAACAATAGCATCAAGATGATTAAGAATTGTATATGAAACGAGATTGATTTGTTGTGGAATTATCGCTCAGGGCACCTCCGACCGATGGTCAGGTGACATATCGCAAGAAACAATTTAAAAAGTGAATTTCTTCCCTAATAACTATGATTACGCCACGATTCATAATCCTTTCTATTATTTGCCTATTATGTGCATTATTTCATAATTATATAATATGGATAGTAACAAATCTTCTTCATATTGTTACATTTATGACAATATTCTCATTGGGTGTGATTCTTGCACTCTGGGTAGTAAATGGGAAATGTAAAAGATACAGACCGAAAGCAGTAGAAAATAACGAAGAAATATTGTCAATTGTGCAATCTATAATGGTGAAAACATTACGAATATATTAATAATAAAGAGATTGAGATTTTTTTTAAAAAAAACAGAATATCTATAAATATTTTTCTTTTCAGAAAAACATTGTTAGTTCAGGAGATTTACAAAAGAAACAAGTCATTGTCTCACGTAAAATAGACGATATATTAAATGATTTATTCGATTTAATATGCCAAGATTTCATTCTAAATTGGTATTCGGATTTGGCTAAGGATAGTGCAAAATTTTCAAGTATTGTACAATACAATCTTTGGTTGGTATTTGAAAGATTTTATAGGAAATTGGAGAAATTAGACGTTGTAACTTTCCTCACCCAAGATTTCGTTAATACCCTATTAGTACATTTTGCGGATTCTCGTGTTGCAAACAAAAAGTATATACTAATCCCTTTATTAATAAAAGTTCATCAGGTATTATAAAAAGAAATAATAAAAAATATTTATCGTTAATAAAGATCTAAAGAATATAATGGAGAGAAATTCGAACTACACTCATGGCTGGAAAATGATGAGACAGAAACAACGTTGCTTAGGAATATAGCTCACGTATTACTTTATCAGCTACTTCCTGAAGAGCATTATGACTTGAAACCACTTCGTTATTTATTAAGAGAAATAGTAACGGTTAATGGTAAGAGAAATACAAAATATACTTGCTAGAATAATAGTATATAAAGCATATTAAATTTTTGAACAGTGCTAAAATCATCTGTTGATTATCTGTGCGATCCTCACGTTATTAATTCATTCTTATTATCTTGGTTGAAGCATAGAAAAAATATTCATTTTAAACATACACGCTATTTTTCATACGCCGCAACATATGAGGAATTTTATACAATTATTGAGAAGTGCGAAGATCTAGAACAATTAAAATATCTTCGTTATAAGATAATGACAGAAATAATGGATGTAACTGCCATAATAAACATTCAAAAACATCAAGGTGTCGATACACATGACGATGCCCTACCTCGTACGAAAAGTAAAGGTGATTTATTAAGATCAAGGAATTTACCTAGATACCTGAATCAGGTTTGTTTTTTTAAAATAACAACAACATAGAGTGGGAGAGAGGAAAATGATACATCTATGTGATATGTTCTGCTTTTAGTTAGGTGTTGCTAAGTCACAATGTGAAAAGAAGATTTTCTCGCTTGGAGGTAAGGATTACGTTCGTAGGGAAAAGAATGCTGCCAAAAATGAAGTGGTAAGGGAGTTGAAAAATAAGAACTTTTACTCTAAAAGCTTTCTCTTAAGTTAATGTTTAAACTAATAATTAACAGACGGTTTTGCCCTTCGATAAGATAATGAAAACAAATTCGGCTCGTCAATGTTTTATAAATTATTTAGAGAATGAGGCTGCTAATCATAACGCTCCTGTTCTCGTCTCTTTCTGGGCAGCTATACAAAATATGAGTTTATCCTCTAAAAAGAATTGGCATGTAATGGGCACGGAAATTTATACTCAGTTCGTATCGTCATCAAATTCCCCAATTAGAATGCTTTTAGATAGATCTTGTCTAAAACAAATGCAAGCGTTTCTAACGGGCGATCACGTAAGGCTCAGAAATTAATCTAAAACAAAATTCTTCTTAATTCTATTTTTATCATTATGAAAAGACTGCAGATGCTTTTTTCAAAGCTCAGAACGAAATCTTTATATACTTGAATAGAAAACACTATTTATCATTTATAGTAAGCGATGATTATCATCAATACGTTGATGATAAAAACGAGAGCGTTTTAGAACGGTCAATAAGAGTTTGTAAGTAATAAGAAAACAAACATTAAACTATATAATAGCTTGATACCATGGTCGTAATTATAGCGAATTCCGAAGAACTAATAGATAGTATAAGAATAGCTGAACATACGTCAAATGCTCAGAGAAGATTGCAAGAGATTAAGGAAAAGATATCGAACAAAACTGAGGCATTGAAGGCACTTTCCTCAATTCAGCATACTAATGAGACAAGGGTACTAAAATCGCCTATATTTAAAAATACATAGACATTTCATTAATTTCTTTTGTACTACGTTGTCTATTTTTAGATGAAGAAGATAATTGATAATTTACATACTGAGACTAAAGAATTAAAAGAAGAAGAAAAGAGATTAGAACTTCATTTAGAAAGAATTGATTTATGGATAGATAACTTTGAAAATTTTAAAGCTCAAGTTTACAATGTCGAGGTATTATTACTGTTACTATACATATATACATATATTATGTAACACAATGTCTATTATAAGGTTATCGTTGAGGATAATAAACAATTAATATGGGCTTATATATCAATTAATGTCATGGAAGGTAAAGATTCTAGAGGATGGGTTATAGGTAGGACACTTGAAGATTTTAAAGCTTTCTACGATCAAATAAAATTGGTAAATATAATATTAAAATACAAAAGACATTACAAAAAGTAGAAAAGCAGATGTAATATATTTTTACAGTTATATCCTAATCATAAAATTTGTAAAGAGACTAAACAATCCGCCTTTCAAATGGCAAAAAGTAAATTTCGCCTGAATAAAATTGATGACAAAGCTTTAGAATCAAAAAAGAATGAGCTAAATGAAATTTTGCAAGTAAGAAAAGAGTTGTGTTATTTTTATAAATTTTATTTGAATATTTATATCGTTAACTACAAGTTTTCTCCATTCTTATTTACTTAAATATAGAATGTTGTTGGAGATAAACATTTGGCATTGAGCGAAATATCATTAGCCTTTTTCTCTCAGACGCCGGAACTTTTAAGGGGGGATTCAAACATTAGAGAAACGGAAAATAAATTCTCCTTGGCTAAATTATTCAACAGTTTTCAAATTAATCGAACTGAATACGACGAAGACGAAGACGATATTAATGATGAATTATTCTGCGATAATCCAGATAGTCACAATAGGTTGTTTTTTTTTATGATTAGTTTTATTTTTTATTGTTTTTTATCAATCTATTTTTAATTAGTGATAAAGAAGATTACGGAAAAGATTGGATTGCGCAACCTATGTACAGTCTCATAGCCGAAGTGTTTGAGTTATCTGGCGTTTCTAAATGGCTTAGAAGAACCCTTATATCGTTTGTTCAAATAACCTTTGGAAGATCAATAAACAAGTATGGATACTTTAATTGAGTCTCAATAATCTTTAATTTCTTTACAAATTATTTAATACTAAAAGGCAATTAAGAGAAACAATTAAATGGCTGTACAGCGAAGATATGGTACTATATTATCTATTAACGTTCAAAGAAGCTCTCTGGCCAGATGGAGAATTAATAACTGCGTCTGCTCCGTGCAGTAATGAGGAAAAATTAGCCATAAGGAATAAATTGAAATATATGCTTTTAAAAAATATTCCAGGTAACCAAGATAATAATAATTCAATAAGATTAAAAGATTATTCCTTTTTCTTTTTTAATTACTTAAATACATTATTAATAAAGATGTGGCTAAAAACCTTATTGGACCTGATAATGCTCAGAAAGGATTGGTAAAAATTTTTGAATTATTGCAGGATGTGAAACTAAACAAGCACTTATTCTACGTAAGTTTATTTTTTTTTTCTTTTTAATGGTCAAATTGTTGGATTATAGGACTTGATTACTGTGCTATTTTTTTTTTGTTTTCGATATATAAGCGCTTATAAAGCCTGTGTTTAAAAAAAAAAGAACTTTAAATCAATTATACCACATATTCAATGTGTTTTTGTGTTATTGATGAATAACTTTCAAATCTCTTACAAATACGCGTATGCTAAAACACCTGTGACATGTGTCTAATAATCTAACCTAGAGGGGAGACCAAGCCTATTATTAAAATATGGTGCTTTTTTAAAATTTTTAATTAACAAAATCTCATATTCTTTCAGACTATGATTGAAATATTACTGAGGAAGCTGTTCCCTGATGTGTTCCGTCTTAGATCTAGCCAGCGCCTACCTATACCTACTACATTCGAAGAATATTAATTGTTTCAGCTCTTTTCTTATTTTATTAAAGCTAAGACGGTAAAAAGCAAAAACAGTTATCTTTATATAATACAGAACTCCAAAATGTCTTCGTTTTCAATTAGAAAAATTATTTACTAATGAAAAAGTATTCTAAGACGTTACAAGTATGCATTTAATAGGTAAGATTCTACCACAAGCCGGTCGAATGTCCTCCTGGAGGTTGACGACGTCTTTGTACAGGCTAAAAAAATAAACAATATAGTAATTTAGTTGTTTTATTTGACAATAAAATATCTATCTACCTCTTCTTTTTCACCATCATTATAAGTTTCACCAGTTATTGGATTGTAACCTCCTGTAAAAGTCACGTAATATTGAAATCATGTTAATTTACAAATTTGTTAGAATTCTATAAAAGCGTTATAAACGACAAAATATAAAATCCTATCCATCCACACCTCTTTGCTGCTTCCCAAATTTCCCCTCGTTAGCCTGTTCGGAACCGCCCAAAATAGGATTTGATGATTCTGAAAATTGAATATACAAATAATGCCTTTTTCCATTACAACATCAATATGTAAAAATTAAAGCAGCCCAGGATTATTATTTGAAGAAAGCCTCAAGCAATATATAAGTAATTCCGCTAAATTCACCTCTCATTCTTCGACGATTATCAACAGCAGCTTCGAAAGGAGTGCGATTATCCTCCTTCCATGGAGAAGTTTTCTCCGGTGCCTTAATATTCATCTCATTACCATCTTGTAGTTGGTTGTTAGTTGCCAAATTTTCGTTATCGTCTATGGTGTGGCAAGGGGATAGCAAAAAAGCACAAAAAAAAGATCATTTGCAAATCATGCCATACTTACTCCGCGTGATTACATGTCAAAAAAAAATACGATAAAATATTTTTTAAGGAACATAAACGTGCACTTTTACTAGACACAATCAGTATTTGTATGCTTTTTTGGTCAAAAGCCTAGTAGAAAGCCAATTGTTATCGCAGTCGCGCGTTCCCATACTACTCAACTCACCTAAAGATCTAGCTCTCGAAGCTGGTTCCGAATTTTCCTCTGTCCCAAAGATGTTGCTATGCGAATTGTTCACTGGCTTTATCGGCTTTCTAACACTAGACTCATCTCCACCGAAAATATTACTTGTAGCACCACCAGGAGGTTGCAAAACTCTGGTATAGAAATAAAAAAAAATATAATATATTCAAATTTTTTTTTTTTAAAACGTTAAATCAGTTGTGTAAAATATTTGAAATATATTTTTATAAGTATAGACTAACGTTTCAGCTCAAATAAATATATATCAATTATTTACAAAAGAATATTCAAATAGGTGTACATTCCTTTGGCCGGCATTTTGGTTTAAGAAAAAACCTCATTTTGCTTTTGATTTAACGATTCAAATAATCTAAAATTGTACGATAAAAACCTCGAAGTTGGCTTCGAAATATCTCCGCCTTGGTAGCCGCCGGTATAAGACATATTTTCAAATTAAAATTGATATTACTCGCTCCCTTTTAGGATATAAAAAGAACTGGCAAATGCTAAGGTTAGCTGAGAAAATACCTGATGTGACGTCACAAGCCACAGTGAGAATCCCGAACTCACTTGTGAGATTTGAAAACGACATTTATTTTATAGGATTTTTTTTACTCTCTTACATTAGCAACTAAAATTTGAAAATATTTTTTAATTTGTCAATATGAAACTTTTGATTTGAAAAAAAACCGACAAAAACGTGCATTTTGTTTAAAATTATGAAAAAAAACAGTTCAAATAGAAAGTATAGTTCTTTTCGTATAATTTAGAAAATATTATTCGAGAATACGTTGTAAATAAACAAAGTACTTTTGTTAAAATATGTGAAGTAGTGACGTCACAAACTCTCTGTACTATATTATTATAAATTTTATCAAAAAGTTCAGAGCTTGAGGAAAAAAAAATGCTTTTTATTAAATCGTTATGTTAATAAATAATTAAATTAACATAAGAACTAATGTGATATCATGTTTGTGCTAAATTAATCATTGATTATAAATAAGTTATGTGATAAGGAAGTGAAGATGATAATTTTTTTATATGTACTTTATGTTTGGGAGTTTCCACTGAATAATCACACATAAACATTTATGTTTAGCATAAACATGTATAAAGGTTTTGCAGGCAATTAACCAAAACTATATTCAACTAAAGAGCTTTTATTTAAAATATATATAATGTTAAAAAGCAGAACGTTATTAGTTTTTTTAAAGCTTAATCTCATGGTAATATAAAAAATGAAGAAGCAGTAGTCATTATCTAAATTCTCATTTCCGGAATCATAAAATAGCTCTAAAGATGTCAATCAGAGTTATTGTTTAAAGGAAATTTAAATGAAACAAAACAAGGTGTTGTCTTATTTTATCTGAAGATAGGCTATAATAAGTTTGTGATAAAATGCACACACATAAAAAAAAATAGCCGTTTCGCTATTTTTAACTTACTTTTCGCCCACTGATAAATGTTGATCGCATTGCTTCAAGATATATATATATGTCTGTATATGTATAAACTTAGATATATATATATATATATTTGTAACAATAGTCTAAATATTAAAAATTTTCAATAAAACTATCCTTCAAGGAGTTTTCGAGATAATAGGGAATATTCATTAAATTATTGAACAGATTCGTTGAATAGAAGGACATAGATACTAGTCAGTAATTAATAAAGTTCGCAACATTAAAAATCAACCAGTAGATGGCACTCTTTTGCTTACACTTTTTATATATTGCTGTTTCTGGATTACCAATGACGTCATTAAGATGGCGGCGAATCTTCTCAACTATTGAGGGAACCACCGGGAATTCGCAGAAACTTTCGTCTTAATTTATCAATAATTTGATCACATCATACTTTTACATATTTTCCCTTCCTCTACGAAACAGGATTAACAAACTTTGTGAAAAAGAGCATTTTTTAAGGGATTTACCATTAGTAAATAGCGCCATCTGAAAAACGACTAGCATGGAAGCTGCCAAAATCGGTATGACCTAGTTTATTTTTCTAATTAAAACTCCTATATTATTTTGTCTACTGCATGAAAATCTGTAGCCGTAAACTCATGTGATCAAATTAGACGTATGTTAACTTTTTGACTTAATTTCGAATAGGGGAATCTCCGAATAGGGAAATTCGGAGACGAAGGGGATGCCCTGTATTTTGTTTTTATGTAACACCGATCATTGTGTAATTAATCAACGTAGGTTTTTATCAATAATCTGTTTTTACTATTAATATTTTATTTTTCATTTTTAATCCATCATCGAATTCATACATGTTTTTCACGTGACATTACTTAGCATGACAATAATAGTTGGAATGTGTTAATATATATATATATATATAGCTGCAGTATTTATTTCACTTTATAGGTGTATACAGCTTCTGCGATCTCATGATACACTGCAAAATAAAAGATTTTGCTAGTCGATTCTGTATTGATAATTATTGCTGACTTCGCAATTCCTGTAATGCGAACAACATTGTTTGTTTGCATTTAATATTCGTTTAACGTATTTCCGTACCTAGCAAATCTTTACTCTTTTTTTCTAACCATGCTACACAAACGTGTGTTGAATATTTACAGTAGAGAGTCAAGTTCATGAAAAGCAACCTTTATCAATATCGGTACTTCCGTCAGATGGCAATACTAGTCGGTCGGAGTCTCCATCATCCAGGGATGAGAAAAAGTCACGATCTTTGGAGGCGCTTTTTCAGGTATTGTTTACTTAAATATATAACAATTTTTTGTACTAATATCAAATTAGGAAGTTAGTTTAATCTCTTTCTTTCTCTCTCACACTTTCTTATCTTTTTTTATCAGGTTACTCATGAGGAACTTCAGCATATGTCAAATAAAAATACGTCCGACGCTAGAACAATCTATTTAGTGAAAGAAGGCAATGTTTTACACCAGATTCAATCATCGTCACCGAGTAATGTTGGGCAGGTTATTATTTTTTATTCATATCAACAGATATATCCGCCCACACAACTTAGTTCTTTACACCTTTCTTTTTATTTCTTTTGCACTGCAAATAGGTTCAACAATCAAGCGCGCAAAATTCTAATGTTTTCGCAACGTTACTAATGTCAAATCCGGATGGAACAACAACACCAACACCCGTTATTATAGCACAGCAATTTAATCAAGTTCAATCCGAAGCTACTGAAGTTCAAATTCGAAACGATAATGAAGGACAACAAATGTTTCCTTACAGTCCTACACCTCCAAATGTGGGTAGGAAGCGGAAGCATCCACAAAAGCCTGGAAAATATCAATGCTCATACTGTGGCCGATTATGCGCTAAGCCAAGCGTTTTAGAAAAGCATATTAGAGCCCATACAAATGAACGACCTTACCCTTGTACAATGTGCAGTTTTTCCTTCAAGACCAAGAGTAACTTATACAAACATCAAAAATCTCGTCAACATCGATCAAAGGTATCTGAAATAAGTGGTAGAGAAGGCTCTAGTCTAGATTTAGTTAATCAGCATTCCTTGGACGATGACCAAGAAGATAATGGAATTGCTGAACCTTCTTTTGATGAAGAAGACAAGGATGAAAGCAAAGACAAGCAATCAGAGGCAGTAGACATATTGCGAATTTCTGCTGATCAACATAAAGGATCACAAGTTCAAGTCCGTAGTAATGACGGAAATACCTTATATATTATTAACTCTGATGATTTGGTTCAATTGGTCTCTAGGCACGTTGTTACATCAAGCCAAAGTACAGTGGGATCTACAGCTGTTGACCTTTCCGCAAGTTCTTCTTCTTACCTTCCTAAATGGAAGAGTACAGAGGGTACATCCGATACAAGAACTCCACCTCGAACACCAGTAACACATCTTCATAAATCTCAGTCAATATCAAATTCCAAGGATATACAAGAAAGAATTGAAAAGTTAATAGAACAAAACACAAACATTTTACAAGCTCCTATGGCTGAAGCGCCTCGGCCTAAAAAGCCGTCGAGACAAAATAGCATCGCTGATAAATCCCAGCAACCCGGCTCTTATATCCTGGATCAAAATGCCATGGAACAAGGTATTCTGAGTTTGGCAAACTTAACAAACAAAGGCGAAGGCTCAAATCGTCTGCCACAACAGTTTACTATTCAAATACAAGTGCCTAAGGAACAATGTGACGCATCTAGTGTTCCAACAGAAAGCTTAGCGCAAAAGTATATTTGCACTTGTTCTGCAAAGTTTTCAACAGAACAAGATCTTATTGCCCATAAGGCGAACTGTGCTAAGTCAACCCAGCCAATAGCACCAAAAATAAATACCTACGGAAGAGATTTGTATATTGAACACGTTGATCCCACTGAAAAATTGAAAAAGGGCAGACCAAAAGGCCTAAAAAATAGGGTATCTACATCAGATGATGTCGGTCGACCAAAGTTACGCTTAGATATTCCAGCACCAAACATAAATTTAGGCGGACAAGGTTTAGTTGATAGTCCTGTTGTGCTAGTAACGCCCACAACGCCTAGAACTCCTGATACTAGTACGAAAATGAAATTGAAATTGAAATTAATGCAACGCTCTATAAGCCAGGAAAAGCCTACGGAAACGACTGAGACCGGGAGGCAATCTCCGCAGAGCGCACCACCTCTGCAGAAATATTCTCCTCAGGATCCATCTCAATATCATCCACTCAAAAAGAGACCTATTAAAATGGCTTCAGTAAATGATAGCAAAACAGCTATTGTCGAAGGGAATCAAGTGGAAGACACTCTTCCTAAAAAACGTTCGTCTCATGGAATCTCAAAATTAGCATTAGATGGTGATGTTACAATACTTCCGAATTCTTCGGCTGTCGTCCACCAAAAACGTGAAACCGATAATTCATCTGCCATTAGTGTTACACCAACCAGTATGATTCAAATGGGCTTAACGCCTAATCAAAACCTAATTCCGGTAGTAGAGACTGAAACTTTTCCCGATAAATCGCCGATTGTAATAGAATCAACCGCTTTAGATTTGCGACTGCCTTCTGTTCAAATATCGGAACCGAAACTGTTGTCTCACGCTGCCACTATAACTTCTTTACCTTTATACGAGCAGCAGGTTCTGACTGTTGGAAAAGAACTTTTGAAAAAGTATATGCCATCAGTTAACATCAATTTGTCATTGGAGGAAGATTCCCCCGTTGATCCATCTTCACCGCCACCGAAAAGGAAGAAGTTAACTCGCCAAAACTGCTTAGAAGAACCAGACAAATCACCCACAAATACACAAATTTCTGCTGATAAACGAGTATCAACCCCACTGTCGTCACCCACTAAGCTCCCTTGGGAAAAGGTGACACTCGCTTTATATTTACATGGTCATAATTACCCACAAATGAGAACTGGTACTCATGTTACGTTCTGCTCTCTGTCTCGATTACAGCCTACATATGTTGAAACTGGGCAAAGACATATTTCAATGTACTCTAACTGGAAAACAACATCACACAACCCAAATCCTGATGGTCTAACATCAAGACTACTATTAAAATTGCATAGACTATACAGAGAGAACTATGATCCGAAAGTTGTGGTTTCTAAGAGAACGAAAACGGGTGAGGCAGTCATGACTCATTCTTCTTATTGGACAAATAAGATGGACAAGAGCGACGGGAAGGATGAAGAGAAGGAGAGTCCTCAGCTGGAAGCTTCGCTGAAATTAGAAAATTTAGTTAAAAAGAGCATGAAAGAACGAGATGTGCCGCCTCCTCCTACTTCTTCTGTCCCCCCTATTATCTTGATTGACAGTTCAGATAAAGAAACTTTAGTGAGTCAAAGTAACGTTGTTATGCAATCGAGTAATGTTGAGTTACTACAAGTCCCCGACTCTGCTACTCGGGTCGATCGGGTTCATTTGACCCGTCAATTGAGTGTCGACGAAGAATTGCAAAGGCATTATTTTTTGGCGGTTAAGGCTCCTAAACTAGAATTAACTAAACGGTCTGCCACCACTGACGCCACAGGGAGAAGACCACAAGTTACCAAGGTAATTGGAGGATTTAAAACGGATGAAACTTATACCTACGTTAGGGGGAGAGGTCGAGGGAAGTACGTTTGTTCTAGTTGTGGAATTCGTTGTAAAAAGCCTTCAATGCTTAAGAAGCACTTGAGATCTCATACCGAGCTCAGGCCATATAGATGCTTACAGTGCTCTTTTAGTTTTAAAACTAAAGGCAATTTGACAAAGCACATGAAGAGTAAAGCCCACCAGAAAAAATGTATAGAGAGCGGTATTGTTCCAGTACCTTCAGCGGTTGACGATGGAAATATCGATCAGGACCTACTAAGAAGACAAATGGCACTGGAAGAACAAGTTGCTAGCCTGGAGCATTTGCCAGACGATGACGAAGAAGAAGATGCTAATGTACAAACTGTAGATCATGAAGTGACAATAGTGGGAGACGAGCATGTCGTTGAAGGGTGAGTCAGAGAAAATAAGAAAATATATAATATACAATATATTATTATTATATATATATATAGTATATACCAGAGAAACTAAATAATAAATGCATATATTCTATATATATGCTATATATATATTATACAGTATATATATATATATATATATATAAATTTACAGTAGCTTCTATACACTTTACCCTTTCCTTTCATTTTTTTTTATTACGCCTTCATTTTCTATTTTTAGAGAAGAAATTGTAATGACAAGTAACGATTGGTCAGAAGATGCTGAGGCATCTGGTAAATTAGTTAATATAATACAAGAGGAACAAAACCCTCAATATATAACCAAGGAACAAGCTGAACCAATTGCGATTGTAAAAACACATGGTTGGTAATGGGTTGTAAATATACAGGTAATGGTGAAATTTCAGTACTTTTTCTTTCCAGATACATCAATAAAAGCTCCAAGAGCGTCTTTAGACAAAGAAATTGCAGCACATAGTTTACTTGATTTGAGTTCCGGCAAGCAAGATGAAGAAGACGAAGCAGAAAGTGTTCAAGGTCAAGTGATTGGGAGGAAAAAGTCTAGAAAGCCAGATAAACTATTCATAAATCTTCAAGATATGCCCACTAAACTATCGACGATAACAATGAAAACACCTTCCGTCGAACATGCAGCGGAAGATATATCTCGTCATCTTTCCGGTTCAACTGCAGGTTTTATTCCGCCCAAGGCCAACCACGAAGCGGTTATTGTTGAACCCTTACCAAGAAATAGACCTGAAGACTTGGAAGAAGAAGAGAGTGGCATCAAAATACAAAGGATTAATCTGAAAAATGATAAGGAATTACAAGCTAGACCAATAATGGTGGATGATTCGGAGAGTCTTGTTAATGGAAAATATTTATGCAAGACTTGCGGAACTACGTTTTCAAAGCTGCAGCAATTTAATATGCACAAAAATGTACACGCAGTTGAAAGACCGTGGAAGTGTAAAGAGTGCAACGTTTCTTTCCGAAACGAAGGTCAATTGCAGAAGCATCACCGTAGCGAAACGCATGCAAAACAAGTTGTTATTCTGCAACAATTCGGAGCTGTTTCTGCTGAGAATCCCCGACCTTATCAATGCCATCACTGTAATATCGGATTTAGAGTTCACGGACATTTAACGAAACATTTAAGATCTAAGGGCCATGTTCAAAAATTGGAAGCTTTATCTCTGCTGCCCCCCGGCTCTTTGGGTATATTAGAAAAGAGAGATTTAAGCGAAGTAGACGCATCGGATTGCGATACAGCGTTGAACTCTTTGAAAAATATTGTAGAGGAAAGCGAGCAACAAAAGACTAAAAAGAATACGACACAAGAGAATGAATCCTATCGTTTGAAGTGCGGTTTATGCCATATGAAAAATTTTGAGAGCATTCATAAATTACAGGTATATTTACTCTCAAACTCCTGCATTTAACAATCTTTTTTCAATTTATCCTCGTCTTTTTCTTTTTAATAAGGAACATATGAGTTTTACTCATCTTGAGATTAGACCCTACGTCTGCCAATATTGTGACGCGGGCTTCACAAATGCAGACAAACTTCAACAACATATGTCCTCTCACGTCCAGGTTAGAAAGCGCTCTTATTCGATTAGACGTTCTAATTTCACGCTTTTTATTTTACTATAGGACTCGAAATGGCATACCTCATTGAACGAATCGGAAGTGACAACCTCTTCTGAAGACGAGGAATCGAAAAAAAGAAAATTAGACGAAGACGACGACGACGAAACTTTCATACCAAATAAGAAATCTGGAAGCTGATGTAAAGAAAAAATAAACAGTTACAATAGTTAAAAAGAGAATTCTATGATTAAAGATTATCTTAATCTGAAAAAAAAAGAAAGAGAAAAGAAAACATTAACATAACGATGAGAGAAAGAAAAAAAAACTGTTATCCTTGTTAATCTTGTAAATAATTACGACTTTAACATTCCGAGCCTCTCTTTTTTTTGCGCTTATGTACATAAGTATACATAATACATTACAAATGAACGACAATATTGTAAAAAAAAAAGAATGTTTGGGTAATCTGATTACCATACGTTGTAAAAGTTGATGGAAATGTATTATAATACATTTATAACGGCTTCTAATAAGCTCCGTTATAGGTGAAAAGGCGTGTACACCTGAGCGGCGTTCTTTGTTGCAGTGTAGAATACCTTCCCCAACGTCTAATAAGATGCCGAAGCCGGAAATTCTAGTTCGTTTATCACCGACGCTAGCCGTTATAGGCCTGATACTTTTCTCTGCCAATACATATGCATAATACAGTATATAGATAGAGAGATACGCAATATTCAAAGCTTATAAAGCCTTATTATATAAGTAGCTTTAGCTAGGGGGTTTTAAGCATCTTGCACGCCTGTACAGTTTTTTTTCCTTGTTTGCTATTAAAGATGAAGACGTAGTAACCATAGTAACGTCGTGTAAACTAGCCGTTGTTAGAATGTGACAAGATTAGCTTTGCAAACTATGGAGCTGTAGAAAATATAGGACTAAGTTTAATTTTAACTGTTTTCTTTGCGCCATACGCAAACTTTAATAAGGAAAGAACGGCGACGCGTAACCAGACTATAAAAGTAGAGGCGCACACCGCATTGGCATTTTTGCTGTCGGCGTGGCGGGAACGCCGCATGAAAATGGCTATAGCAGATTCATACGGTACAATTCAATCAGTTTTTCTGCATTTCAATTGTTTCTCTCGATACTATTGAAAAAGGTAAAAATTGCATTTTCTCTTAGAATTATTCTTTAATTAAAGTCTATTGCAGTAGCAATTTTTTTTATTTCTCATTCAATACTATCTTTGTATTCCCCTACCTCTTCCCCCTTTGATTAAAATCGTTTTTACATGTGTACTCGTTCAATAATACTCTTTCTCTCTCTATCTATATATCTTTTTATCCACAGCAAAATATAGTTTATATAAATATATTAAAAAGTAAAATAGAATACCAACAGGTTACGACAGCTGACGCTTATTGCTGTATTAAAAAAAAATCTGCAATATGTATTTTATTTTCTGTACCTGTTTTTTTTCTCTTTCTGTCCACTAATTTGCATTTTAACCCCTTTTATGGGATAGCTATACGAGAAAAAGTGAGATTTATAGGGCTATCTTTATGGAAACATACGATTTCTATGCTTTTAGAGTTTAAATATAAGGGAGGAAAGCTGTAGAGGACTTCAGTGTCTCTAATAGGCCTAACCTTAAGCAAATTAACAACGATCTTGGTGTGCTTCACGATTCGTTAAGGAATGAAGGTTGTAGTGAGGAGAAAGAACAAAAGGTCGGTTTGAAATTAGACGCTCGTTACGTTTATTCATAAGGACAATAAGAAATGCTTTCAGGATATTTTATTTAGTTATACAGAGTGACATAGATATATTGTAGATGTATATACTCTATACATATATATGTTTTCTTTAGATTCGTATATATAAAAAGTATAGACAAACAGATAATATGCATTATATAGTATTTAATATATATGCATGCATGCAATATAGTACGTATAGAGTAGGAAAAAAAGGAAGGGAGACGCCGCACACGTATTCGATTTTCGCGTCGAAAATGACTCATCAATCGGACGTGCGGAGTGTTGTTAATATTTACAAGATTTCGACGCCGAATACGTACGCTCGGAATGTCATCATTGATTTTTCCCCCATTTTCCACGCACGTTCCTATTAAGTTCCCTATTTTCGAATGAGCTTAAGTGAGTCCGATTTTATGCGATGACGACGACAAAATAAGTGTAACATGCAGAGTGAAAAACTTTATCAAATCTCCCCTTTCTCTCTCTCTCATTCTCTGACTGCCTTCCTCCCCTACCGAATCCAACTTAATTTCAAGTCTAATTACATTCCGGCTTCGGTCCGTTCGATGTGCGCTGGTACTTAGTCTCTTTCTCTTTAGTTGATGAATCTCTCGATTATCGATTAACTCATTAAATTGAGATTATTACTAGGGCTCCATGCAATCTCCTTAAAAGGGGGTGGAGTAAGAAAACGGGGCTCGAAGGTTGAAATGTAATTTCAGAGAGCTCTTCTCTTTGTTTTTAATGAGGATTAAGGAAAGAATTTTGGAATCGGTTAAACTAATATTATCCTCTCCCGACTCCAGCCAGGGCAATAAAACAAAAGGCTTTTTTTTATTCCATTCTACGCTAGCTGCCGAAAAAAACTGCATTAGCGAATGTCGATGTTAATTGCAGGCGCCTACCGCAAACGGGTGTCCGATGTTATTACCTTGATTACTAAAGCTATTTCGATCGTATTTCAGCGTTATCCCCTGATGGGAATTATTATTATTATTACTATTGTTATTAGTGTTTTTATATCCTATTCAAAGGAGAAACTTACGTTTATTCCTCTTTCACCCTTAAATAATTTTTTTTTCACGCCGTTTGTCAATCGATAGTCGTTGTTTGTCCGATACCGATCGAGTTGGATTAAGTGGCAGGCAACTTTGACGGATTATCAGTTCTTAGTAAAAAGAGGGTAAAAAATAAGTAGAGGGTGAGAAGCGGGGGAGAAGGATAAAGGATATGCGGGGATAAAGAAACGGTTTTCTGCTTTGATATGTCTCCCTTTATTTATCTATTTTCACCCTTTTCTTTTAGTGTATTTATCCATTTTCTACGAATAAAAATAATAGATTGGTCTTGTCCGACTGCAATGACAAACGCCCGAAGCTCCCGAATGAAATAATCGCCAAGTCAATTTCGAATGACGAATGAACAATAGAATGATGGTGGTCCTTATATATACTTACGATTGTATGCATATATAAAGCACGCCTCTCTATCTGCCACTCTCTTCATTCTTTTTTCCGCCAATCTCACTCTTAACCCCCTCCCCCCTCTCTCTCTCCCTCTCTCTCTCTCTCTCTCTCTAAACAGCTCCACAGACTATACTTTACGACGACGCGGTATATATGAACTTTATTAGGAAGACGCCCGAAGCTTTTCGGCTTAGGAGTAATGAGTTTTTCACTTAATCGACGACAGATTTTTTTTCTTCTTCTCCTGCCAACGATGACTTCAAACGAGAGTTTATTTAGAGATTGAAGAGGAAGGAAAAGAGCCGCCTGGAAGTCCTTACCGATCCTTTTTACCCCTACGAATGAGAATGACTTGTAATAGGCCACTTACCAAACGATGAAAGAACTCCCTTCTGTAATTCGTACATCTACAATAGCAAGAAACGCCTTGCCCCCTTAGTTACGTCATTCCAAACGTCCCAGATCGGGGCCGCGTTTAAACGTTGTCTAGAGACCCCTAATGAAGCGACGACGCTTTCTCTCTATGTATGCTCCACCCCTTACGCATACATACACACATTTTAGAAATATATATGTATATAGGCGTCTATATATACTTATCTATGTGTATGTATAAGCGTATATAAATATGCATTTACGCATAGGCCTAGTAAGTTCGACACAATGCGCTATTTGATTCGATTTTGTTTGCGCGACGCCCGACAGTTTGCACGCGAGTCTTCTTTGTTAAGCCGGAGGCGCGAAAGCCCAAGCTCTACTGCAATATCCCTTTTACGTCAACTGCAAAGAGAATTCATCCAGTTTTTTTTTTCTAAAACCAGGTGTGTTTGTGTTTAAGTTAAAGGCCTTTCCCTTTAAAAAAATTTTCCCTTTTTCCCAACTCGAATACTCTTTCTTCTCGGTAACTCCCACAGTCCCTCCTACTATGCTTATTTCCTTAATAAAGACTAGAAAACGAGTATTCAGAGAACAGGAGAAAATCCCTAAGCTTTCCAGCGGATTAAACGACTATAAAAAAAAGGTTGAAAAAAAAAAGAGAGTATTAAACGGAATAGTAAATAAAGAGGAAAATGAAAATAAATAAAATAAAAAAGAAAAAAAAAACGCCGGCGTTTAATCCGCCTCTAGCGACTAGTCACGACACGGTAGCTTGTATTTGCTCTATCCTTCTACCGTTTTTTTTTCTGTTCTATCTATCTTTCTCCCTGTCTGTCTATCTCTGCCTGTCTCACTCTCTCACTCTCTATCTCGCCTTTCTCTTTTGTTTCCTTTTTTTTATCAAACAGTACTAAAACATCTTTTTTTCGCTGGCATCTGCAAAAATTTTTTGCAGATTTGTCTTTTTTTTACCGAATAAGAGTAAGTATAAAAGAGTAAAACGTTTTCTATTTTCTAAAATAGATTAAGTGGAAGAGAGGCGCCAATCTACTTTATCATTTTGGAGGAGAATGAAGTTCAAGGAGTTTGTGACAACTAAATTCTTTAGAAGAAAGAAGAAGAACATTACTAAAACATCTCTCTATCATACTCCTCCTAGTCCTAATTTTCACCTAGATCTACCCCCTTCTGAAGCAGCTTCGTCCGTTTTGTTTCGGAATGAATCACCGATTTATTCATCTCCTAAAATTTCTGCTGTTGGTACCTTTCAAAGGAGGAGTGCTAAAAGGAATACGATAGCCGCTTCTCCTTTCTATTCAACGCCCTACGATTCAATTCCACCTAGACCTGTTTCCGAGTTCTATAGCTCTGTTAGGAAACCTGAAAGGCCAAGGAGTCGTATCAAAACCAATCCGTGGATAGTACCTCCCACCGAAGAATATGAAAATCCTGTTAAAAATATTGTTAAAAACCCTGTTCGTAGGCCTACTTGCGGCATTTTCGCTCCAAAATCTCCGAAGACGTTAAAGACATCGGGCTGTTCGGCTTTCGATAAGATATCACCCGATTCGGCCGTCGACCTATTCTTTCCGTACGAGAACTTGCCAGCCGACGATGACGCCGATAAAGAAGTTGGCTACTTCTCTAGGCAAGAAATTGAAAAGTACCCTCACTGCATGACCTACGAACCGGAAGTAAGCTTTGAGTACGAAGACGCGTTTGAAGAAAGCTTAGAAAGCGAAGAAATAAGAAAATTGAGAAAGAAATTTCGAGATGAGGTGTTTCTGTCCTACGAAAGCTCTGATCATTTGTTCGAATCTAGTGATGAGGGCGATATGACGCTAAGTGATTGCGACAGTGAGACTGATAAGACTGATAGTGAAAGTGAAGTTCTTGTTGAAAACGATGATAATTTATCTTGCGAAGTAGAAGAAACCGATATTGACGATGACGACGATATCAGTGCAAAGAATCGTAACCGTAATAGCGACGATGATGACGAAGAGGAAGGTGAACAGGAAGGGGAAGAGGAAGAGGATAAAGATTGTAAATTATCATCAGCCGATGGCGATTCTTTAGACTCAGCGATTGAAATCGTCGATGACACAAGAATAGATAGGGAAAAGATACTAGCTCAAAAATGCGTCACCGAATTTCGAAAAAGACAACTGCTGCAAACGCTAGAAGATCTGAAGAAGAAGTTGGAAGATCAAAGTGAAAAATTACAATCGTCTACTTGTAGCGGCCTAATTAGTTTACGGAATCGGCAACTTACAAGACACTGCATTGCAGTTTGTATCGACGCCCGAGAATGTCCGTTCTAAACGCTCGATGTTTACTCAACGATTTTCGAACGTTTCTTTCTTCTTTTTTTTTCTCTCTCTCTCCCTCTCTCTCTCTCCCACCCTCCCTCTCTGCCATTTTTTCTTCTCTCTATCTTTATGCCTTTGTTTTTTTCGATCCTTGTCGTTTTTTCCTGCATTATTCCCCAACATTCAAACATGCAGAAAAAGAAAAGAAAATAATGACGATTGTACACATTCAATGTAGGCCTGAATGGAACTTATTAATTATGAAGCATGAGGTCATTAAAAGAAATATTAATCTAGTCGTCTCTTGGTCGTCGTCATCGATGCCCACCGTCATCGTCGTCGTCGTCATTTTTCGTCGCCCTTATTGACTGTTCTATTCATTTTATTTTATATGTATAACAGTACATTGTTCGTTTCTCTCTGTCTCTCTGTTTTGGCGTCGAAACGTTTAATTTTACAAGAAATTATAAAAAATATGGAAAATTATTTATTAAAAAAATAAAGACGGAAAATAAGAAAGAATAAAGAGATTAAACAGCATATCATATGTAATACATTAATTAGCTGATTTCTTTCTAAGTGGCCAATTAGCATTAGATTTCTGTGTATTATTATTATAACTTCGTATCTCTTATAACGTCCCCCGATTCAACGACTGCCGGATTATCGTGAGGATTTATTATACGATCGACGCGCCATCTGTAGGAGTACGTCAATCCTACAAGGACGAGAATGGAGAAAGCAGCTGCGGCACTTATTAAGCCTACTATCGTGTTTGACCTGTATTTTGATAAAAAGGTAAACTTAAAACAAATTGAAAGAAAGATAGATGAAAAGGGAGAAAGGAAAGAAGACATAAGAAAAACAGATAGAAGGAAAGAGGAAAGAGGAAAAAGGAAAGATTAGAGAAAATAAATATAAAAAATAGGTTGATAGTTAGACCAAAAAAAAAACCAGATAGACAAGGAAGAAGAGAGAGGAAGAAAAATGAGAAACAGAAGGTAGAAATATACATAAAAAAAGGCTATGATAAGTGAAATAGACAGAAAAGGAAAGACAGAGAGAGAGAGAGAGGGTGGAGGTTATTTGTTTTTTAAAAAAGGCTATAGGCTGAAAAATAGAATATTTTTGATTTTTTTTACTTGTAAAGTTGCCAGAGGTCGATAGTTTTCAAAGTTACTTTCCAAATTTCAGTGTTACTTTTCATAATACATTCGTACTTTCCTTGTTTCTCATCTGAGAAACGAGCGATTAATAAACCAGTCTGGTTTACGTAGACACCCTTCCGGGTGAAATCGTTCGTAACGTTAACCCAATCTCTATCTGGTAGAATCCATTTCCTGCCCTCCTCATCGCATTTCAGGAAGATTTCAGCTCCGTAAGTTTCCTGAATTTCGTACGACTGACAAAAGACGAATAAGGGTGGGATGATTAGTAGAGAAATCGTTAAAATTTTACGCATGTTTGCTTTCTTCCGGTCCGGATCGATTTTAAAAAGTGTCTGTTGTGTATGCGTAAAATGGTAAAAAAAGGCGGATTTTTGTAGGCCATTGAATTAATCTGGTGATAGTTTTGGCAGTTTATTATCTCAGCAATATTTCCCTATCTGTAGTACTTAAAAAGAGGGGGAAAACTAACCGAATAGGACTATAGAACTTTTTAAAAAGAATAATAGAACGTTTTGAAAAAAAATTATAGAACGTTTTCAAAAAGCTTTCTAGATCACTACGTAGCTTTATGTTAATCTATTCTTCTAAATGTACGAATAAAGTGGAGGGAAGAAGAGAAATAGAATGGAAATATAAGGAAAATCGTTCAATAAAAGTATAAAAAGAACAGAAAATAGGGAATAAAGGAGAAAGGCGAGAAAGAGAGAAAAACGAAAGAACGATAGATAAAATAGAATGATAGAACAACCAATATATCTTATATATGTTAGTTTGTAAGAAATAATTACGTATATTTCCTAACGATTTCGTAATGCAAGTGGTATACATTATTAACGGAGATAGAATTGAAATGGCCGGAAGTGTTCCAGCCGCCGGCAAACACAAGGAAAAATTGGCGTTTGAAAAGAGAACTTTTTCTTCTCTTTATATCCTTATATAGTCCCCTTTCCATGATATAGGCCTACAGTCATAATGAAATAAAAGAGGACACCATGTAGAAAAAAAGAAAGAAAAAAAGAGAGGCCGGAGATTGGACTAGGGAAAAGAAGAGAGGGAAAAAATTAGAGGATGAGAAAGGAAAAAGAAGAGAGGAAGAGAGAGAGAGAGAGAGAGAGGCGATAAAGAGAAGAGACATAGGAATGTGTAAATTGTTGGCAAAAGCGTTAATTACACATTTAAAGGAAGGAAGGTTTTTTTGTTGTTTTTCCCTTTTTCTTTATCATGTTTATCAGATAATATAAAGGAAAAATTAATAATTTATACAATTTTCATAATCCTAATATATATATATATATATAAATTTTATATATATATATATAGGCATATATTTCGAGTTTATTATTATTAATTTTTGCTAACCTAATGAAAATATGAAACAGTAGAAAAGTCTTT
Organism: Dimorphilus gyrociliatus; assembly: GCA_904063045.1. Classification (NCBI taxonomy): domain Eukaryota; kingdom Metazoa; phylum Annelida; class Polychaeta; family Dinophilidae; genus Dimorphilus; species Dimorphilus gyrociliatus. The sequence continues at coordinate 2,290,916 of CAJFCJ010000005.1, forward strand.
AGAATAAGACTGAAATAAACTTCTTACAGTATGAATGGCTAATTGAATTTACTAAATAGAGTTTTACCATATGTAAATAATAATAAAAACAATAATAATAATTATATTTTTAGAGTACAAAAGAGAGCAAGAAATAAGAAAGAGAGAGAAAGAAAGAGAAAAAGGTAGAGAGATAAATCGTGAGAAAGATTGTAAAATATACAATGTATACATGATTTAAACAGGATATGTGATAGACAGAAGAATGAAAAAGTAAGGAAGGAAGGGAAAAAAGGATGAATAAAAAATTAAAAGATAAAAAATTTGACTTTTGGAAGATTTATACAAAGCGAGAAAAAAAGAATAAAAAATTATTAATAATAATAGTAATAAACATAATAATTGATATCATAAAGGAAGAAAGCCGAAAAATAAACGGCCTATTTATAAAATTATACCCCTAACACGATAAAAGCGCTAGAGAAGGAAAACAAATATAAGTTTATATAGAAGTTCTAGATGGAAGCGCGTTTATTGCGCAAATAGTTTAGCATCGAGTTCGTTTCGGGATTGCCGATCGCTTCGACGTCGTCATCCTGGCAGACTGGTATGGCTCGAACTAAACGAGTTATTTGGGATGGGGATCTTCTAACTGTATAACGTCTTTTCGCTGTTATGCTACGATCTCGGAAAGCGTAGCAAGAGCAGGAACAGACACTTATTGTATCATCTACATATTCCGGCCGTTCGTGTTGACCGGAAATTATGCTACCGTTTGCTGTTATGACATCGCCGTCTAATCGGACAGCTGTTCGAGCAGCGGCGGCGGCCTCCAGCTCCTCTCGTCGTTCATCTTCCGTGTTCATAGTTAGAAATCTCAATACTAGTAGATTCATGGCAGCTCCAACTACTGTCAAGCCGAACAGTATAAATATTAATGAAAATGCTACATATTCAGGTTTAGTTTGCAATACGGAATTCTTTTGTAGAGCCACATAATCCCCGAAACCGATTGTAGTTAAAGTTATAAAACAATAATAGAAACTGTTCAAATAGCTCCATTCCTCGTAATACGAATAGGCTACGGCACCCGTAGTGAGAACGACTAAGCATAGGTTTAGGCCTACGATAATTAAGTTGGTCTGCGAAACTTCCTGATTACGCAATTTCATACAGCGTTTGCAGTGACGCATAAGAAAAGTGATGAAGACGTTGAGACGTTCGCCTATGGACTGGAACATGACTAAAGTCAAAGGTATACCCGCCAGGGCGTAGATACAGCAGAATACTTTGCCGCCGTAAGTCTTCGGTGTACTATGTCCGTAACCTTTATGGAGATTTAATTGGTCATGTTTAAATATAAAGTATATTGCATATACAATATAATAATAATAATAATAATGGTAATAATAATAATAACAATAATCATAATAATATATAAATATGGCATATAACGATTCTGTTCTTGATATAAGATTGAAAATAGTATATAATTATTGCCCTATTCAATGGACCCATCTAATTGCCGCCCCGATCTCTGTCAATCTGTTCGACCTTTTCCGACGACATTTCTGGAACGTGGCCCTTTCAAGCATAGAGGAAAAGGGGTGAGCCAAACGGTGAAGGAAATAAGGAACCTGCGCACACTCTGAAAATAAGGTCCTATGACCCTTTCCATCTTATTTTCAACATTACTTTTCTCTAAAAACTAAACAGAGACGAAGGTGGATTAAAAAAAAAAAAGAATAAAAGAGAGAAAATTGGGATGGGATGCGAAGAATAGAAATTAGTAAGGGCTGGTAAAAGAGAGTCGTCTAAAAAAATCTCTTCCTAATCCTTGCCAAGCTTTTTCTATTTATACCCATAGTCTGCTAAGAATAGTAACAATTAGGCCTAGATGACTAGGTCGATATTTTCCCCTAGAAAAATCTAGCGTTCTAGATCTTTTTAGCTGCAACAACTGGAATAGAAAAAAAATTTGCAGCGCGTAACACGTGTTGTGTACGATGAATGAACGCAATCGATAAGAATGAATAGGATTTTTTGGGCCTATGAGATGTGTGTATATATATTATGCATATATGTTAGATGCAAAGGAATATGTTGGGTATTTATGTATCTAGACATACTGTATATATATATTCTTAATTTGAAGTAGACATAGAATCTAGGAAATGACATCTTTTTAAGTGCCTCGTTGATGTAAATATTACTATAAGCATGCTAATATCAAAGAGTAATATATATATATATATACTGTATATATATTTAGAGTTAAGACAAGAGACAAACAGACTTTCTATGCATATTTAGAGTATTAATTCTATTTTTGAGATAATTTATTCAATCTTTTCTCTCTTCTAACCCGACCTTGGTGAAATTGGGCATCCGAGTTCGAAGATTTAATTAAGGTTAAATATTCTCTCTCTCCCATACGTTCATCTAACTAATTACATAAAGCCGATGCGTCAGCTGTTCATCTTATATATACACATATGCTGTATATAACAAAAAGAGGGTGAGAACGAGGGTAAAGGTAGACAAAACAGAAAGAGCGGTAAAAATGAGATAGGCAATAAACTTTTGTTTAGATAACAATAGGAAAACATATAGTGATAAAACAAGAGTGAAAAGACTAAAGATTAGAAATTTTTTAACTTAAAGTAAATGTAAAAGAGTAGATGCCGAGTGAAGTAAGTCAGAAACGTAAGATAAGTAACAAGGTAAGGCGTCACTGTCTCTCGCGCGCTGTTTCTCTCTCTCTTTTCTTTCTTTCTATTTATCTATCTATCATTCTCTTTCTCTCATTTTTTAAATATTATTGTTATTACTATTGTTCTTATCTTATTTACAATTATATATTTATATTTTTAATTGCTTTACCTATAGTTGTAATAACAGTAACAGCAAAATAGAAGGCTCCCGTAAACTTCCACTGAATTCCAGCTTTGTGCGGTACTGAATGGATGATATTTGTTGTTAAATTGTGGAAATCATCTATAGTAATTTCGTATTTTTCTCTAAGAGCATTCTCTTCGTCTTGTAATTTTTGTTTCTGTTCTTTCTCGTATTCGCTTTCCAGAGCGTCAAATACGGCCGCACCGACTAGTAGGTAGGTAAAAGTGCAACTGGAAGAAATGGAAGAGGAAAAAAAGGAATAAAAAAAATAAAAGAAGATGACGACGATGATAATAATAATAGTAACAAAAATATCAAAAAAGAAAAAGAACAGAAAAGACTTTCTTTCATCTCTTTTCCTTAATGATTTAAAAAGTTAAAAATAGATTATTAAAAACTTTATTAATTTAAGCTTTTCTTTTGTTCTTTTTTTTAAATTCTAAGTAAATAAAACCTTTATTTATATATATATATATAGAATAATAGAAATTATATATATATACATATATATATATATATATATATATATATATATATACATATATATATAAAGAGAGTATATACTTACACTATTAGGGAAAGAGTGCGAACATTCTGCTTTTTCATGACCCGAACAACTCATGGCTAAAGGCTCCTCATTCGACGGTTTGCATGTTCTGCTTGCCGTCCCGCCAAACTAGCGCATGCGCAAAATCACATGTTGTGACGTCATATGAAAACTATATTCTAGTCTATGCACGACCCCGCCGCCTGGTAGTAGACGCAAAGTTTAGTAATTCTTTTCTAGTATTCTTATTTATTAGCCAATTAATGAATGGTATAGAGTTGTTGCGTTTATCTTCGATAGATTCTAAATAAATGTGAACACAGACTACGGAGGGAATATAAGACGCTTAAAAAGCATCATAGCATAAGTTGATACATATGTTACATTATTTGTATTGAATAAATCAACTATAAATTTAAATATATATATATATAGGCATATATATAAATATATTACTCATTTGCATATTTATATGTAAGTGTGAGGAATAATGAAAGAAAAAATAAAAGAGGGACAGATACAGACTTATTAATTGTTTAGGAAAAGGAATTTTCAGTAATCAATCACGAACAACAGTTGTTTTCTCTTTTCTTCTTCTTCTATGCGTTAAAAGCTGTAAACAAACTAGTAAATAAAAAAACCGCACTACTGTAATAACCATAAATCCTATTTTGTACACTGAGTACTTATAGAGAAAAATGAAGTAGTCATTATAACAACATGTTTTAAAACAGCGTCTGTGCTGTAAACATTTACATATCTGAATATATGAATGGTTGGTTGAATGTTTATATAGATTATGTACGAAAAATTTGTGTATACAGTGTATATACTGCATTAAAAAAGAAAGTGTATAAATATACTGAAAAGTAGTCTGTTCCTACTGGCTGCAGGGTTCATAAAACCAAATTTATAGACGCTTTATATATATATCTATATAAATACATAATATGGACATTTATTACTGTCCCTTAAGTTTATTTGAATAATAATTTCGTAGGAACAAGAAAACTTTAACTAAACGCTGCCTTCATCTCCTCAGTATGCTTATCGACCCATTCTTCGTAGGTGGACATACTTGGGGCAAGTTTTCTCGTCATTGCAACGTCTCGATCGCATTTTCCTGTTTGATAAAACTCGAACATGACGGCCAAAACTTCAGCTCCTGGGAATCCCAATTTACTATAATCTTCGGTCGTTATCTGTAATCATTCGTATACGCCTAATCGATTCGTCGTTCTCTATATATACGTCAATCTTACTTTGGGCGTAGCTATCTTCACTCCTAACTTCTCCTCCATAAGGGTAGCGTACTCCTTCATTGATTGGCAAACGGATGACAAACCTATTGCTTGACCCACAAACTTTTCAGGCGCCTTAAAGATGTTTGTAATGCATTCTCCCGCCTCATTTACAAAAATAACGTCGAGAGGATAATCCCCCATTGGTATGTTAAAGGAGAACGAACCGTCATCGTCTTTAAGGGGCTTCATAAGCGAATAAAAATTTTCAGCGTAGAAAGAATAGCGAACTATTGTAAATTTTAAGCCAGACTCTTGAATGTATTGTTCGAGCTTTGCCTTTGAATCGAAATGGGGACATTTCTTACCGATCAGCTCTTCGACATTCTCTAATCCCGAGAATATTAAATGTTTACAACCTGACTCTTTTACAACGTCTACTACATTCTTGCCCTCATTGTACTCTTTTTCCTCGTCGAAAGCTTCCCAGAATTGAGTGACGAGAAAGACGCCGTAAGCACCTTTTACAGCTTCTTTCAACGACTCGACATCGCTTTGATCGGCTTTTACAACTTCAATACCTGGATAGATATGTTTTTAAAGAGAAAAACAAAGGATACAATCTATCTTCCATGCATATTTACATCAACTCACCCTCTTCAATCAATTTCTTGGCCTTTTCACCATCCGGATTTCTGGTAACCGCCCTTATCTTAAAGCATTTATCCTTCTTCAGAAATTCCACAACGCCGCCTCCCTGAGCGCCAGTAGCTCCGAAGACTGTTATTAATTTCTGAATTTCTTCAGTTTTGGCTGTTGAATTAGCGCAGCCCATATTTTCTTCCCCACGTAGACGACGCTGAGCAAGAGACTAATGTTCTTGCTTTTGCAATAATAATAAAAAAGAGAATACTGATTTCTGAGTAGTATTAAATGTAGATTGAGCGTCGTCAAAGCGAAGACGGCATATTGTAAAACTATAGAAAAGAGGACTGACGCTAAGAGTTAGGATTGAAAACTTAATAAGGGGGCAGCGGGGGAGAGAAGGTCTGACGAGAGGGGGCAGGAGAGGTCAGTCCAGGCCTCTATAGCAATTTTATCTAAAAGCTCTTGGTGAGAATTTCGACTTGGTCCGCTCTTCCTTTAATCATATCGAATAATTGTATATAGCACCTTGAACACGTTACAAGGTCATACATCGGCTACATTTTTCACTCGGCTAAGCTCCAAGTATTGAATTCCAATGAAAAAACAGATAAATAACGATTAACTAGTCTATATAAACCCGTATGATATTGTATTACTTTTCGTAGCAAATAATCATAGTATGAAAAAAAAATTTTTTTGCAGTATATTGTTTATATCAAGTTTACATAGGCGTTGATCTTGTTTTCTTTCGAATCACCAAGGAAAACAAGGATCGGGGCAAGTTTGGAGGTAAGTTTCAAGTGTACCACTTTTAACTTCCATTAATGCAGTATATGAGGTTAACTGTAAGGTTATTTATATTATTATTATTATTAACGTTTTAATAAAGTTTTATACATTAAGAAGATTTTGTAATTATGAATTAATTGTAATCTAATACTTACTTTATTCTTTATTGGTCTTGATGAAAGTACATCGAATAGAGTCTTCTTTGAAAAACCCTGAATGTATCATTAATGAGAAAAATGTTACTTATATGGAAATTCTTTTTCTGATTTTGTTTGTTTTTTTAATTGAAACTAACATTAGATCCCTTTTTATTCATGCATTTTATCGCTGGAGTTCTTCTATCATCGTAGAAGGGCGGAGCTTTCCAATGATCGTAATTTGTCTGCAATATATACCAACTATTCTTCATTTCCCAAACATTTATAGCCTTGCTTCGAGAGCGCGTTATGACGCAAGCCTGGATAGATATATTAAGTTTCTCATATATCGCTTATAATTATATATACTGCATAAAACAGGTTACACTCCAATAAATAGAGGGAATGTATAGAAAAATTTTTTATAAACTAGCCTGGTTGGACGAATTTCCTCCGAGAATAAAATAAGCTGGAGCTAACATAGTGGTTTCGGATAGCATCGATTTTGCTTTGTCATAACTATCCGCTTTCTCCATTACGTTTCTAGTCAAGAAACCCATCCATTGAGCCTTACGTTGTCCCAATAACCACTCGATTACACCTATGTAACCCCCGTCTAATAAATCAAACCTTTCATCCATAGACAACGTAAATATGCCCTTATTCAAGTTAAAAAAGAAAATAAAAAAGCTTTATGATTTACTATGCCATTTGAATATGATTAAGCAAATTTTCTTATCTCATTTGCATTATTAAATAATAAATTATCTTACCGGTTTTATAGCGGTAAGAATTCCAATGTAACCAGCCATCTGAGCTGATTTGAATACAGTTTTTCCTCCCTTTTGAAAATCTACAGTGATAACAACGGGTCTAAGTGCTTCAGTTATTTTCCAAGAGTGTTTCTTTACATCCCACCTTTAAAAGAGGAGTGGAAAAGAAAATTCTCTCTTTCAAGAAAGTACATTTAGTTTTAATGAAGCTTTTTACCCCATAAATAGGCCAAAATCCAAATTCCTTCCATGATAAAAGTTACCTTTATCATCTTTTGCAATTATTGATGTACAAACGGTAAAAATTTCGTAGAAAATATTATAAGTGACGATTTCGCCTAAAAGTAGTGAAATAAATCGAAATGATTAGATATAAAACGATGATAATGATAACAAAAAAAGAGAGTAAGAAGAGAAAAATTCCCCAAAGTATATTCCACTTACCCAAACTTATATTCGAAGATTTCGAAATGCCGATGATCTCATCTCGGTAAGGATTTGGAAGAGTTTCAACAATCTTTCCCTGCGTAGTTTTGAACTCATTCGAAATTCTTTTTCTTTTTTAATAATATTTATCAATTAATTACCAAGTCACTGTTGACAAAGGAGAATATCTTATCTCCTATATATCCAAATTCATGGAGAAAGGAACGCAACACACCCATAATATTGGTAATCTGTTAAGAAAAAAAACTTTTATGTACGTAATTTATTGTCTTTTTTCTTTTCTTTTCCAACATCCGAAGCTTTGTCTTTAGCCACATTATGCCATCTATTTTCGGGTGGATCGTCCAAATTAACGATGTAGTTTGGAACTATCGTTCTATAAGTGAAAATTAGTGTAATTGAACTTGAGTTTATTGTCTTAGCTTGTATTACTTTTTGTCGGGCGGATACGTTCCTGACAGGCATTCGGTAGTTAGCTGTAGGGTGCATTGTTCAATTAGACATTAATGTAAGAAGAATGCAAGTCTTTCTTATATATCAATATAAATCCAATAGTCTCTGACGCCTAATTAAATTTAATTATACCATTGCTTTATTACTAAATGTAATACGGAAATTATTACTGAGTCACATTCACATGACGACTACAAAGTGATCTAATATGTAATTTTTTATTTTTTACAGTGGCAATAATCGCATTTCTCACCGGTGTATCTTTTGAATTTGATTCTTGTGCTCCGCAATTGTTTAAATATAAGAAACAAATAAATAATATTAATGTAAACAATCGGCAGAAACTCATTTTCGTTCCAAAACAACTTGTCTGCTAAATTTAATTACTTTCGTATTTTCATTTGAAAATAATTCCAATAGATGGAGCTAACGATCGAATATTAATAATAAAGAAAATGATATCTCTTTTGAATACTATTCTAAACAATAATAAAACAAAGGAATAAAAAAATTAAGAACAATAAGAAAAACAGAGAGTACTCTGCGTTTTTGTTTTTTTGTATTTTACTTGGTAATTGAATGCAGTACAATTAAAATTTATACAAAATGCACCAGATGTGTCGAGTATCTAATGTTTTGAACATGTTGTTATTTCTGGCTATTTTTTCCACTAACTTTTGTTTAGTTATTAATTGTTGTTATTACTGCTGTTATTATTCCTGCTGCTGATGCTGTTTTTATTCATTGTTTCTCTCTTTAAATATCAATATATACAAAAATATTTTTGATCGTTATTTATTTTATACTTTTCATTAATGACCTATTTTTATGTATTTATTAGTAATTGAGTTAAAAGTTTTATCATTTTACGAGATATATATAAAGAGAGAGAGAGAGAGAAAACACTTAAAAATTAATAGAGTTTAATCTTTCTCTTTTCTCTGTATAGGATGATGTTAAATAAAAAGCAAACAAACTATAACAAAAGAGATAAACAAGACTAATTCAGGCTTTTTTCTCTTTTCCTGATCATTCTCTCTATCTCTCTCTCTTTTCGTTGTTTCTCTTTTTAACAAAGGAAAAAAGAAATCGTTATTGACTCTGTTATTATATAAATAATGAGTAATAAGATTTAACAATTGTTTAAACTTCCACTTGGAAAAAGACTGTGATTTATAAGAGAGGGGGATTGAAGAGAGAGAGAGAGAGAGAACAGAAATAGAGTAATTAATTAATTTTTTCACTCCTTTCTCACCTCTCCTCTATCCCCCTTCCCTCCCCTCTCCCTCCTTCCCTCTCTCTCTCTCTCTTCAATCGTCCAAATCAATATGAAATTACTTAGTTCTTCTTTCTTTTTCAACTTTTACACAATTTAGACATGAAATCCAAATGCTAATTTAGTATAGACGTCTAATGAATTAATGATTATCGAAATACGTGATTAATTAGTTATACAATAATTTTTTTATGGAAAAGGAAGAATTTGTAATCTTTTAAATATTTTACAAAGTTAATGACTAGATTGTTTTTACGCGGGGCTTTTTTTTTGCGGTTTTTATAGAAATACAGCATAGCGGAGAGGGTTAACGAATATAGTAATAAGTAATAAGTTATTTCGATTTTCAGATTATCAAGCTCAACCGGTTAAACAGTTGCTATAATCAATAGTACAAATCAATCTATAAAAGCCTTTATTCGTTTCTTCAAGGTAAAAACAGGCCCCCTATCCATTTACGCCCCCTGCCGACGGAAACACGGATCGCCTTAGCTACAAATTGTCCCTTCCTCCTCCATTCGATTAGGTAGTCGAAAAAGTTCCATTCGGAAATGACTCATTACTTCGGACCGGAATCGCCGCGTCCCTTCGCGGTATTAAGGGAATCCGGTGCTTCTTCATCTTCTGATTTGCCTAGTTATGGCATGGAAGACGATATCTACTCTTTTGGAATTGATTATGAATTACGCATGTGTCAATTAGTTCATAAGCACTTGGAATTAGGAACAAACGATAAACTTTGCTACATCGGAGAGGATAAAGGAAGTTTAGCGCCTTTGCTGACTAACAGGTTTGGTCTTTTGCAAGAACCAACTGTCGTGTTTCCTGGTCGTATTCAATACGAGGAAGACCATTTAAAGAGGAGAGTTGCCATACCTTTAGCAAATATTGGAGCAGAAGACTTTTTTAAAGAAAGTTCCGATCAATTCGATAAAATTGCTCTGGTTTATTCAATTAACTTTATCGACGACTTGGGTACGTTTCTTTGTAATGCTATGGATCATTTAAAAGACGACGGACGTCTAGTTGTAATTGAACGAAAGCCGGAAATGAATACTTTGCCATTGTTTAAAGAAGCAAAGAATAAATTAATGGAGAACGAATTGGAAAAACATGATTATTCGAATATAATTAAATGTCTTCAGGCTGCAAGGGCTGATGTTTCTTGGGAAGTTGAATTACTAAATATAAGAATGCCCAAAGCTAAATGGTTCAATCAGTTACGTTCTAGGTTTCCGAGCCCGTTAGAGATGTTTAGCGATTTAGATATCGAAGCTGGAATTAGAGAATTAAACGACGGAATGCTCAAGTACTGCGTTGATTCAATTATTGAATTCACTGACCGCCTGCTGTTTATTACGGGAAGTAAAACTTCACCCAATAGGTATCCGTCCATTCAACGATTCGGGTCGAGTCTACTTAGTCCCCACCCTGATATGAAAGCAATGAATTACTCAATGAAAGCCACTCCAGAATTAATGAAATACTTACCTAAGAAACGTCTTCCTAAATTAGGTGAATATTAAAAGCGCGCCAAAAATAAGAAACACCAACGACATCTCGTTACATGTATTGTCACCATAACTGTTCTGAATGACTATTTTGTGTACTTTACGCCGATTAAACATCTTTTTTTTATTAAATTTAAAATTCTTTATTCCGTTGAGATTAAATAAATATATAAATTATTCAAACATTTCCTCAATATTTAATAAATTGTTCAAGTTGAATAAAGTTTGATAGGTAGAGACATCTGCAGGTAAAACGAAACTATTCTAAAATGGCGGCATATAAACAAATCTAGCCGAACCAAATTGTTGTCAATGAAAATTGATATTAAACATCTATTCAATATTGAGAATTGAATAAAAGTATAATCAACATAAATATTATCTTCTGTGAAAAAATCCAAAACCAAAATTCTTTTAAACAATCGACTCTTTGTTGAAAACTATTTTATCACTACCTGTTCCATACACGTTCCTACATGACTTTTTCTAACTAAAATGACTAAAAAGTCGACAAATGATGATGATTTTGAAAAATTCCTTCAAGAGGTTTGTCTAATTTTTCTAACTATTTACATTATTTATTAAACGAATGTCAATATTCGGAAAGAATGTTACAGTATTAAAAACTATTGTTGATTAATTATGATTCTATTTTAAATTATTCAATTCAAATACTAATTGAAAATTAATAAATATGACCATTTTACAATCTTTTAAGTCAATATCTGAAGATTCTACATCATATGGTCCAAAAGTACGTATGAATAAGAAAGATAAACTATGGTGGGACGAAGATGGAGACACTTGTTAGTATTATTTTAAAAAATGAATTCATTTCTAATTGATTACTAAGAAATGAATGTTTAATTATGATCTTTTATTAGCCGAAAAGACACAACCAAAAATGAGTTTTATGAAGACGAAAAAGAAAGAATCTATCGAAGAGAAGGTAACTAATTATAAATAAATAATAATATTCAACATCCGTTGAGAGTAATGTTAATTAAATAGAAAATAGATTAATTATATATTTATATTTAATATTTTTTTATTAATATGCTGACTTTGCGTCTTTTTCTCTCCTTTCACAAATCTTAAAATAGAATGTGGGCAAAGATAAAATACGCCTGAGCAAAGATAGTTTAGATGATACTCTTGAGAAAACCGAGAAACCGAAAGATAGTATTACAATACCTAACTTAAATTTGACCTCTCAATCTTTTGCCGAATCTGAGACTGACGGTAATCAAGCGCCAGGAAATGAAACGTTAATGGAGGAAGCTGATAAAGCAGCTTTTTTCAAAAATTTAAGGGAAAAGGAAGGAAAAACTTTGGAATTTGAGAAGCTGGCAGAAGAATGCGACACTAAAGGTTTTCCTACGATTAATGAAGAGAATGATCTAGAAGAGGATAATGTCAATGAAGAACAGAAAAAGGGAAAGAGTACACTAAAATATGAAGACGAAGAAGAGGAGGAGGAGGAAGAAGAAGAAGAAGAAGAAGACGATGAAGAAAAAGGTCCTAGGCCAGTTGGAAAAAGAGATATGAAACCCAGTATGTTGTCTAAAGGTAATATTTTCTTTACTTATTATAGTTAAAGGACTTTTTTAAAAAAAATGATGTATTTTTCTAGTGTCTTTACTCGACTCTCTGGAATCATCTGGAGGCACGAAAATGATATCAAAGGACGATTCAGGAAGTAAGGAAGAACTCGAGGAAGTAAAGGAAGAAGATGAGAAAAAAGTAAAATTTCTAAGAGACACCGATTCGTCTAATGCTGTTTTGGAGGAGTACCAACGCCATCTGAAACAGGGTATGTCTTACAGCACGAAAGATGAAACGGGATATATAACCCCACCCGGAGGAACAGGTCTTCAACCCACAGTTGGTTTGTAGTCTAAATATAGTCCAACTATGACGTTAATGAACTATTTTCTTTTATTTGTCAATCCGAACTAGATGAGGTTGGTGACCTATACGACAGAAGCAAAAACATAGAGACTTTGTATGGTGAGTGTATTTACTGTATATTACAAGTTGCGTAATTAATTAAATTTACTTTTTTACTTGCTAATTTATTTTAAAAGATGAAAAAATTAGTAGAAATACGGATTTGGATGAGAATTTTACAAATTTAGATTTGAGTCCTATTGCTAATCATACACCTCCAAAGGCTTTGCCTAGAACTAGATCATCAACAGAACGATTATCGAGTACAAAGAAGGGTAGAGTATCTCTAATTTGGTATAAAACCATTGTATCGCTTTAATTCGAATATATTGTCTATTAATTAGAAAAAAAGAGGCATGACAAGTACAGGAATGTTAGAAGTTCAGGCTATGGGAGAGTCTCAGAAGAGCGAAGAAAACATCAAAAGAGCTCCGATTACGAAAAACCCCCAAAACAACCTATAAGGGAAGAAAATCGTCGACTTAATCACGGACGTGACAGGGAAGAACAATTCGAGAAGCTCATTAAATCCCAATCGAAGAAGGGTAAAGAAACCTTATCAACTCAAATGCTTTCGACCGCAATTTGTGAAGAAATGGACGAATGGAGACTTAGATGGCAAGCCGAGAAAGTAAAATCTGATAAATTAAGTGCAAGCCTAATTCATTCAGAAAAACAATGGATTAGAGATAAGGAAGACATAAAATCAAGATACGAAGAGGAAATTGTTAAATTAAAAAGAGAAAATAATGAATTAATGAACAAAGTAGCTAAATTACTAATAGTACTTTTTTTTAATTGAATATTTAATTAAGTTATATTAAATTAAACAGTTTGAAAAGGTCAAAGTTATCTCTAGGCAATCGGACGATGAAAAGTTAACAAACTTCTTAAATCAAATTCAAGATCAGGAAAAGTTAATTAATGGATATCAAGTTGAAAATGAGAAATTATATCAAGAGATGAAATTAATGAAAATTGATAGAAAAACTAATGAAGAGAGGTAGAATATTTCAATTTTATCTCCAAATTGTATAACTTAATCAACAATTTGTTTATTTTTGGTTTATTTGTAGACTTATCAAAGAAAATAGAAAATTAATTACTGAATTAGAGAATATCAAGTAAGTTTACCATACGTTTTTATATTAAAATATGTCTTATACATCCTTTTTACTCTAGGGAACAAACACTACCCAGAGAGAGATTGGTAAAGGGTGAATCGTCCAGTATAGATCATTCATTAAGTTCTAATAGAATTAAACAGTTGGAGACGGAATTGAAGCAGATTAAAGTAATGTTTTAATGCGTTTAGTTTTTCTTCTTTCCAACTTAAATAAATAAAAATATATATATATATAATATTTTATTAGGGCGAAATGAAAGAGAATAAAATAGCCTTAGAGTTAACAAAGAAAGAGAAGAAAGAGGCCGACGAACTCTTTGAAATGACTGTTATTAAACTAAAGAGAATGGAGGAGAAAGAAGATGAACTAAGAAATAATATTTCAAAAGAAAATAAAGTTAGTTCTTATAAAACAATAAATAAATATATAGTTTATTTATGTAATGCATTTTTAATAATTTCTAGAAAGATGTTGAAAAATTACAAGAAATTAACTCAAAATTAGAAAGAAAGATACGATGGTATGCTGAAAATCAAGAATTACTTGACAAAGACTCAATTAAGTTGAAAGAACAACATCTAAGGATAAAAGAACTTGAAAAAAAAGTAGAATATATGGAAAGTGATGTATGTTTCTTCTATTAGTCAATATTTTATAAGATTGATGCAAATTTATTATATTTCTCTTTTATATAGGAATATCAGAAAGGTAGGCTAGAAAAGTTAAGACAGAAGGAAAAGCAAAGAGATTTAACCAAAATAAGAGATTTAGAGAGACAAGTGAAAGAATTAGAGAATATCATTAAAAAACGTCATCCGAACTCGATAGCGTCCTTAATGTGGGCCGCGTCGTCAGAAAAACAGGATAATCCAAATATGCCATCTATAAAATTTCTTGAAGATCGTTGCAAACGATTGGAAAAAGAATTAGAAGAAAGGGATGATGAAGAAAAGAAATCCATCAGGGTTTTAGAACAAAAATTCGAGAGAATGAAGGGAACTTATGAAATAACTATTGAAGATTTAAATGATAAATTGGGCGCTTTAACTAAAGGTAGTTCAGAAAGACCACATACTCATATGAAAGCCTTAGAAAGGGAATTGGATAGCGTTAAAGAAAGGTAAGGACTCTTTGTCAATGAATAATATTTCTATTGTAAAAAGAAAAGATACTACCATTTACTGGCGCCATCTATTAGTCAGAATACGCCCTAATCCTGGCTAATATACAGTATAAATTTATATAAAAGTATACATATCATATTCGCAAGAAGGTGTAAAATCATGAAACTCGTGATATATTAACAATGGAATGACGTCTTTCCAGTTTCAACATTTTTAAAGCTTCATGTTTTTTTTGTTTCCTTTCCATTATTAACAATTGTTACAAAAATACGTTTACCCCTCACCTTAATAATCGCCCTCCACCCTTAAATCTCTTGTCCATTTAACAATGACTATAAAGAAATTAAAATATGTATTTGTTAAAAGTTTTTCATTTTTTTTTCAAGTGCATTATACAAAGAAAATGTAAAGTCCTTTTTGCCCTCGCGTCCCTCCCCCCTCTACCAATGACACAAATACTTATATTATTAGCTTTAACTCTCCTATTCGACTAATTCAAATAATTTTATCTCAACTCTTCAGATATAGGAAACGAGTCGTCGAACTTGAAAACGAAATTGAACAGCTACAAAATGAATTACAATTAGCTTTAAAATCTTCACAAAATCCTCAACATTCCTCTCCAACTAAAAAAGAGAATAAATTATATTTCGAGATTAAAGAATTAAAGATAGAAAGGGAAGAATTAAAACTAAGAATTGATGATTTATTAAAAGAAATATCTCATCTAAAGGAGCAATCTTCAAAGAAAATGCCAAAGAATTCAAAACTTATTGATAATAATATACCAAATTTAGAAAAGGATGTAGAAATTTTAACAAAAGAGAAGAAAAACTTGGAACAAGAGGTGACTATTTATCATTTAGCTCTTTCTCTCATTCTTTCATTTTTCCAATGTTGATATTTACGCTTAAACGAAATTGTTTATTTTTAATTTTAGAATCATAAGCTTACTTCCTTTTTTCGTTAAAATATTTTAAGTAGGCAACTTAATCTTTTCCCTTTTTCAACTAAATCGAAAGTAAACGTAAACAAAACTATTCGAAAATTACGTAAGAAAAAAGAATTTCTAGTAGGCTTAATTGACTTCGTATCGGTTATCATATAAAAAGCAAAGGAAATTTTATCGTCTGAAACCTTAATTAACACGTATATCTAATTTAGACGACTTACAGCTGTTCCATTCACACAAAATCACGAAGAGACAAAGAAAGAAAGAAAGAAAGAGATGTTCGTAAATTATCCTGTTAATTCGTTTTTATTGTTAGAAAGAAAACTATTTTACATATCACGTCTATTTTTATCCACAGCGGAAAGAAAACAGTAGGCAAATCTATCAATGATAATTATATAACTGTATCTTTCTTTTACGTCTTATTTGCTTTATAAATATATACTAGGATATATATATGTCATTTATCTAGAATAAGGAGTTACAAAGAATTCTTGAAAATGACCGCGAAAGATGGAAAGATAAGCTTCATGAAGCTTTTGAATCTGAAAGGAAAACTAAAGAGGAAATTGAAAAAAAGGTATTGAAAAGAAAAGATAAAAACAAAGTTTAGTCATTAAATCAATAGCTATTCTTTGTTTTAAAACTTTAATTACTCATTCATTATAGTTTATTATTATTATTACTTTTACAGACAGCTGAATTGTATAATGAACACGTCCTGGCCATGCAGACTTTCTACTCAAATCCACCTAAAATTGAAAGGACTGAACGGCTAGAAAAGGAACTTTCACTTGGTAAGCAAAGACAGACTGCTCTTGAAGATGAAATTAAACAACTCTCAGAAGATCTTAAGGAGGCAAGATCTAGCCATACGGCTGAAAGGCGTCATATTGATTCATTATTAGAAAAAATTAGACGTTTAGAAAGTCGACATATCGAGAGAGAGTCTGAAATAAAGCATCTTCTTTTATCAAAAAGTATTAAAGATGAAGAAGAAGATCAAATAGAATATTGGAAAAGTGTAGTAGATAAGAAAAATAGTGAGATAGAACGTTTTAAATTAGAAATGGACGCAATATTAGAAAATGTTAGGAAATTACAAAGAAAAAATACTCATAAATAGATATTTTCTATTATTTTTTTAAAAAGCAATTTCTAGAAAAATTATTATTAATATTCATATGGTTCTATTTTCGTATATTTTCTTAACTGTATATGAAAACATAAAATAAATATAAAAAAGTGTTAGTTTTTTTAATGAACGATAATTCATATATGTTCTGTCTTATATTTTCATCGTTAAAAAAATTGTCTCAGGATTTAAATATAACTGTTTAAAAAATAATTAATTTAATTAAAAGAATGTACTTTATATATATATATATATATATATATAAATAGATACATTATTCATTAAGTTTAAATATAGTTCTTTTTGTGCGAGTCATCTATGTAAACGGGTAAAACGGTATGTTTCACTCAATGTTCTGAAACGATGAACTACGGATGGGGGGAAAATTCTCCCATCAAGTCATCAATATTGCTGACATTTAGCCAAATCTGACTAATATCTTGACTCAGGATGTTAGATATGACGAATTTCAGACACTGAGAGCGATTATTTTAACGAGCAGTGATGAATTAAACGAATCTTATCTGGTGAAGTTCCTGTTTTTAAAAAAGCTAGTTGAACTCCCATGATTCGTTAGTGTTCTTTACACCTGAGCTCAATAGAAACCTGTGTAAAACACACTCTTATTAAGTATGAAAGTTTTTTCCCAATATTCTATAAATAATGTTTACTAAATGTCAGTTGACTAATGACCTAATTCCGGATGTTTATTAGAGAGTATTTTCAAAGAGAGTATCAAAATTTTTCAAGAAGGGAAGAAATTAGCCAAAATAAACTTCCTTATTCAGTTTGAAATTTGTAGAATATAAAGATTTTCATAACTTTTTACACCTGTTGATGCTTTTTCTTTTCCTTTCCCTCTTCTTCAATAATAACATTTTACTTTCCCTATATCTTTTAATCAGTATATTACCTTCCTATAAAAAATTGTGATTAGTTTATTGACGAAGAACAATTAATAGCGTCTAGTATACACAGTATATATGTTTTTATAAGGTTATTTTACTTTTTATCATGGAGGTTGTCACTTCCATGGTTAACCGAGGTGGACGGGGCTGTTAATTTTTTTTCAATTTAAAGAGGCCACTTGATACACCACCACGTGGTATTAGACCACCGTGTATGTAAATGTCATTGTCAGTATAAATTAGAACTTGACCGCTCCTCGCTATAGAACTTGATGCTAATTTATAACAGGTTAAATTCGGCTTAAAAGTTATTAAGAAAATATCTCCGCTTGGCTCCACAATACTTCTCCCTAAAGGGATAATTAAGCTTACATTTTAAGGTTAGGGAAAGAGGAAAGGAACAAGAAACCTGAGAATGGTTCCCCACCGAACACTAACATCATACCACAACCTTCTATAGCACTATGGTGTCGTCTGATTGGAATGTTCTTTGTTTGCGATAGTTTTTCAGTGTTGACGAATGCTTTAAGACATGAACATGGCTTATAACCTTTCTTATACCCTCCATGTTCTTCAATAGCCTTATCGTCTCGACCGCCGTGTACTACAATATTGTTGTTAATAATAACAGCCGTATGACCTGATCTCGAACTCAGCCCCATAGGATTGACTCGATATTTGAAGGCATTTAAATTTCCCGTTAGAATATAGGCATTTCCTGTCCGCCTTTGCATTCTAAGCCCTCCCTCCCTTCCCAAGATGAGAATATCATCGTTGCTTAGTAAGGTTGACGTATGGGAGCTTAACCCAGCTCCCTCAGGAAATCCAGAAGTAGGAACTTTCTTCCAAACTTTCTCTACCGTGTCGTAGGAGTGCACGTCGGACGTCCGAACTTTTCCATCCCAACCGCCAATCAGTAAAAAATACCTATCCCTTAGGACGACAGACGAATGATGACTCAAATAGGGTGACTGGGCGGTCGTTAAATCAGTCCATCTGGAAGTCCTTGTATCGAAAGACTGAAGCTTATTAAGGGGATTTTTGTCGCCTTTCGAAAACACCCCACCATGAATGTAGATAGCGTTATCTATAACACATGCGCAATGATAGGCCGCTGGGGACGGACTTTGATTAATGAAATCCCAGTCCAAAGTATTTTCTTCTCCTTTGTTTGAATTAATGCTTGATCTTCTCCTATCCGTTGTCATTTCGTTTTCATATAAATACTGTTTACGTTCGATACGACAGACTGGTTTCCTGGTATGTTTTAAACAAACAAGTTTTGTACCATGGTAAAAAATATTTTGAAGCCATAGTCCGATAAACAGCAGGCAATTAACAGGATTTTCAAAACACTCTCACCCCGTTCTCATTTTCCCCCCAATACCTAGCTGAACTAGTAAAAGTACGCAGCGCCTGAGGAAGGAATTTCCTCCATGAAAATTAACTAATAATACCTTATGGTAACGAAGAGAAAACATATGTTATTTTGCAGAACGCGTTTAGAAACATATGCTAAACTTTTGGGGAAAAATTTACCTAGTTTCGTTTCTGGTTATTTCGTTTCTTCAAAACTATAAATAAATAGATATAGAGAGTACATAACATAAATATTTCAATTAGCTATAGAGATTTTAGAATAGAACATAGTTGTTCGAATCTCACTATTTATGCGCAACACGAGACTACTACAATAAAGAATTGGTGTAATGTGAAGTGCATTTAATGCACTTAGTTTCTTTTCCAAAAATGGGCTTAATTCCCTTAATAGGAAGACATTTAGACTTGAAAAAAATGCATTTGATACTCTAACCACAGTTAAGATTCTTTGGACATTCCATCCCGCTAGGGGGCTGGACTTTTGATACTGAACGATATTATAGTTATCCATCTAATCACTATTTTTAGAGGTATTAAATATTTTTTTAGAATAAAATTTTTTATTTCTCAAAAATGGCGATTGTGCCAAAAAATTGCATCTTATATGTTGGAAAAAATAGTGAAAAATTACCATCGAAATATTTACAAAAGAGCCTGAACATCGTTAAATTGGACATAAGTAATAACGCTTTTAAAGATTTGTCATTCCTTTTTGCATTTACCAATTTACAAGAGCTTGTAGCTGATAATAATAGACTCAGAATTCCTCTAAAAATACCTCGACTGGACAGTTTAAGGACCATATGTTTGAACAAGAATAATTTGGATGATTTGAACGCGTTTTTGGACGAAATAGCCGACAAACTATCTGGCCTAACCTATTTAAGTCTACTCGGCAATCCCATATGTCCAACCCTACAGAGAGAGAGTGAAGATGACGACATTTTACGTTATCGGTGCTATGTATTGTATAAGCTGCCAAGCTTGAAATTCCTAGACTCCTCACCTGTTAAAATAACTGAACTCCAGAGAAGTCATACTCATGGGGAATTCTATAGAATAGCGAGACCTGTAATTGTACAGGTGAAAGATTCAGAAGAGGAACTCTTAAAATCAAAATTGACACCTTTACCCATGTTAAAGACATCCGAAAAGAAAACGTCGTTTGGAAAGTGTAAATATATGTATAAAGGAAAGCATTCCGAAGGAAATAGATTTATCAGAAATGCCGACTTGTGACCTAGGTTCTCTTTAATAAAGTTTAAAAACATTTTTTTATTATCTGGCTAATAATTTGGCCTATTGGAGATGTGAAATTTTCAGTTGTTAGTAACTCTCCATCAAACAATTTAAATGTCATAAAAATATCATGTAACAATAATTCTTAATTCATAATGGACAATAAATCTTCGTCAGGATCGACATAAATTGAGAAACCGTCATCGTCAACTTCATCACCTAATCTATAAATGTGTATCATATCGGTATTTTGTCTATCTGGAATTCTGCAATCGTGCTCATGATTAGCGTAGGTTATTCTCTCGAACCACGGATGTTTTAACGCTTTTGATATTTTCCATCTTTTAAGAGGGTCCCTTTTCATCATATTTCTAATTAAACACTTCGCCCTAGAGGAGACTGTATCAGGTATGTCGAACACTCCTTTTTTAATTGCGGTGAAGACTTGGATGGGATTTTGACCATTAAATGGATACCTTCCTAAAATAATAGTATACATCATAACACCGCAAGACCATATATCAGCCGCTTGTCCATGAAAAGGTTTACCAACTTCCAGAGTTAGAAGTTCTGGACACACATATGCTGGACAGGCTATCTTATCAGCTCTATCTATATTCATTAATTGATCATTATCAATCACGTTAGCTTCTTCGAGACCTTCCAACCGAATTTTTCGTCTGCAAATTATACAGAAACAAATTAGGAATTTCATCAAAAGATGGCGTTGTACAAATTTATAAAATTTTTTGGGGAGTAATGGAAAGAGAGAGAAGGCTGTAAAAGCGGCGCGGATAAAGTAAACTGAAAGAAAGAATGCTAAAAGGAAGTGAGGCAGGGGGGAGAGGGAAAGGCAACAATATTAGTGAATAAGGGAATAGAAGGGAAGGGGAGGCGGACTGTTGAGTGGAAGGGAAGGGAAAAAGAAAACACCTAGATTTTGGATACACAATGCTCTATAGTGCAAGTACCCCAGAAAATAAAGGCATCTAAAGAAATTATCAAAACCTATTAACTTTTTTATGCTTTTTGCTTGATTATAAATCTTCACAAGTATATCGCTTATACGGGTTCTTTTTGAACGAGAAATTATTCACAAATATAAACTTTTACTTCTTATACAGTATATCTATATATCTACATAAGAAAAAAAGGCAATTTATAATTACAACTACGTTTATCATAACTAGATATAAGCGCTCTTAAATGAGTAAAAATCATTCAAATTCTAATCTTTTTTAACAAATAACAACCATAATATTTTCATCGATCTTTTATAAATAGGCCATACTTTTTACTTCTGGGTCGTTTAGTTAACAAATGGACTAGTAGTGACATTAGTAAAAAATA
Source organism: Dimorphilus gyrociliatus (assembly GCA_904063045.1). Lineage (NCBI taxonomy): Eukaryota > Metazoa > Annelida > Polychaeta > Dinophilidae > Dimorphilus > Dimorphilus gyrociliatus. The sequence goes on from CAJFCJ010000005.1 coordinate 2,312,780, forward strand.
TGCTGCGCAATATTAGCATATATTTACAGGGAGGTGGTGAACATTCTTTAAGCCTATATTAAGCTGACATTATTGGACTTTATAGAGGCTGACGTTGTGGCACGTAGAAAGTTTTACAGAACACAGATCGATTGTAAAAAGACTGTTTTTATAACGTTATTTTAGAGTTGTTGGCAGATAATACAACTACAAGTAAATGTAATTACAGAATCAACCCAGCCCTCATAGGTCAAAGGCAAACCCACAATATATACAGCTGTGTACAAGCAGAAACGAGCGCATGCGCGTTTTTGACGTCAAACGACGTTGCTGAGCAACGGTATAGGATGGTATTGATGATTTAGCATCCGATTATGCTGTGCTTTTTTTTCTACGCAGGCGTCTATTCTGCCTACGTTGTTTACGCATAATCGAAAGCGAGGAAAACGTGAAAAAACAGGCTTGACAACCTCAGAATTTAGTTCGAGTGTTACACGTTGGAGTATTAAAAAGTTAAAGCTACAAAAATCAATGAGGGAGGAAAATAGACTCACTAAGAATAAATAATGTTTAATCAGCAAAACCGAGCATTCAGTTAAAATGGTATTTTTTTAAAAAAAATATAAAGGAATTTTAGATATTCAACTAAAGTATCCGATGTAGAAAAAAAAAAAAACAAGGGCGTAGATTGTAAGAACTGCGTAGTTCAATCGTTCATCGAACGCCGATGATTCATTAAGTGCAATCGCTGTGTTCTATTGCATACTACATTTTTCACAATGCTTGCTTACGCAATTCCGTTCCTTAAGCCTACAACAAAATGTCAAAACTTTTTGAAACAGTTTCGTTATGGTTATGAAACGTTTTAAGAGGTTATTGATGACGACTTCAAATGAATAGAATATTTAGGATAAAGTTAATATTAAGGAAAATGAGCCATAATCAGGTGCGCGCGTTCTGTCACGTTTTTTCGTCGGTCAGGTGAAAGCGATTGTTGTACCTGATAATGGCAACTTATAATCGCCTCGTAGAAAATACCAGTTATAGGACCGAGTGTTACAATGTAGGTCATATTTTTGGGGAATCCTTGAAAACTAAGTTTTTCTATGATCAAGGTCGTTAAGCCGAACCTATATTGTTAATATTGATGGTGACGCAATATAAACTGTAGAGATCGAACGATCCTCGAAATAGGAATATATATATATATAGGGATATGAGAAAAAAAAATGATAACTCTCTCTTTCCCAAGAGTTGAGGGAGAAAATAAATAACGAATCACTCTTACCGTTCTTCATCAACAAAAACGAATCGTTTCAGTTTCAGATCGCGTAGAGACAAACCGTAGTCGTGACAATGCTGAACTGCTTCGAGAATCTGCCTAAAATAATACATGGCTTCTAGTTCCCTCAATCTTTTCTTATTTCTAATATAATTATGTAAATCTCCGTAATTCCTGTCGAATATCATATAGCGATATTTATCGTTATTTAAGTCCTTCAATAACTCTCGTATACGCGCCACGTTTTCATGACAAGTTCGTAAATAGGCTTGAGTATATACTCTTTCCTTTTCTTTCGGTATAATCTGAAGGAGAAAAAGAATGATGTCAAATTGAGGAAGAGCTTTTTGTATTTCGTTAACATCTGATGACAGTATTATAGATTAAAATAACTGTATATCTTCCTATTTCTATTTTCTATCTCACCTAGTGTAAAATCCGTGTTATATATTGTTAAAAATTACTCACTTTACATATGATTTGTTCTCCAGTTATCCTATCTATGCCTTTACATGTTCTAATTTCGCCGTTAAAAGATTGGTCGACCTGCTCGTAAATTTTGTAACGGCCAACATTAATTGGTAAACATTTGTCGTCTGTTATAGTGTTCTTTTCGCTCGAGTTTGTCACATTTTGACTAAATGAAGGTTCGTTCGAATCGGGAGATGGCGATAGAGATGTCCTTGGAAAACATGGAGCTTGATACTCAATAGTAGGTGTAGGTACAGGAGAATTATTCTGAAACTCCTGCTCAACGTGCTCTTCCGTTATTGCGGACGCGGCATGAAAAGCTCCTTGTGTGAGTGGAGGACCTCTATTCCTGATATTCGCCTTATTTCGGCTTTGCATGCTCTCCGTGCCTCAAAATGTTTTTTAGATATATTATTATTTTATAAAAATGAGTCAATTACGTCACGACGTGAAACCGAAACGTTTTCAGTCCTCTTGTGAAATTCTTATATTATTAACAAATCACAGATAATACTACAACGTTACGAATAATTGAGGATATTCTTCCATTTTCTCACTGAATCCGAACAAAGAACTGAACCACCATACGCTTAACCGCCGACAAATGCGTAATCGTATATACTCGAAGTAAATCACACTAGATGGCGCGTAGACTGGTGTGGAGAGAATGAGAATTTAGTTGAGTTTTTTTATTTTCTTGAACCCAATCAAGTAAATAATATTTAAAATTTAATTTCAAGCGAAATTCAAAAAATTGATTATGCCTTTTTTTTAATTAGTTGCTACAGATGCATCCGTGACAAGACGTGTAAATATCTAGAACTTACAGTTGACCTTGTATCATTCTCTTGGATTTCCGGTACGTCATTTTGGCTGTCCCTCTTTCTGACTCATTTGGAATATATTACGTATTTGATCTCGAAAATCCCCTATTTTTAAACTATTAAGTCAAAAAATGGGTCGACACGCCCAGAACAACAACGCGAGTTCGGTTTATACGTACCATGAACGCAAGAAGGACTCTAAAATTGGAGGATATGGTGATCAAAAAATTCGCTTGGGTAAGGATTCCCTCCAAAATTTTGATTGCTGTTGTTTAACGCAGCAAGTATGCAAGAACCCCGTACTCACACCAGATGGTTTTTTGTATGATAAACAAGCTATATTAGAGAATATTTTACACCAGAAAAGACAAATTGCCCGTAAACTAAAGGAATATGAAAAGTTAAAAGAGCGAAAAAAGGTTACTTTAACGAACACGCTAGTTTTTTTCATGACAAGTTGCGCTATCTATCGGTTTTAAAAAAATTATTTCTCGACTAGGTGGAAAAGATTCAAGAAGTTGCTTCAAAATACCAAGAGGAAGTCAAGAATTTTGCAGAAAACGAGGGATCAATTATCTCGAAATCATTTAAATCATCGGACAAAGGAAGTACCCCCGACAGCGAATCAATTTCCAATGTATCCGGTGATAAGAAAAATCATTTGCCGGCATTCTGGGTTCCTTCTAAAGCCCCGTCGGCCAAAATAGCTGAAATCGAAAAGCCTGATGAGAAGGTACGGTGTCCCATGTCTGGTAAACCTCTTAAGATGAAGAATCTAATTGACATAATCTTTACCGAAATCAAAGATCGCGAGGAAAAGAATGTCGTTTTAAAAGACGCACGTTACGTTTGTCCTGTCACAAATGACGTTTTAAGTAATAATGTAGCATGTGCAGTTTTAAGAACAAGCGGTCACGTAGTCACTTTGGAGTGCGTCGAAAAATTAATTAGAAAGGATATGATAAATCCTTTAGATGGTAAAAAATTGACTGAAAAAGACATTATTCCAATGAGAACTTTGGGCGGTGGTTTCGCCTCAGCCGGAGGTAAAGAATTGCAAGCTAAAAAACAGTATGCATCGATGCAAACTTGATTAACTGAGAAGGCTAAAACTCGACGGTATAGTTTGCATAGTAAACACTTTGTTTCAGTTATATATAAAAGATTGCAGTTAGATTTTTATGAAACTTTGTATAATATACTTGGGCCTATTTGTCAACTTATCATACCACGCAAAAATTTTAATTATCTATAACCGCAAAAGAAATCAGGCCAGACGAGTTTGATGACCAAAAATAAAAAATATACTACGTCATTGTATATGCCAATATGTATATTCTTGTTAATATATAAAATGTTATCATATATTTTTATTGTTTTATTGTTATAACAATATTCTCTACCCTTTAAATATATAAAAAAGGAAGGTGTAGTGTAAATAAGTTGAAGGGTCAGAAAAATTCCAAAAATGAAAGTAGAAATGTATTGTAAACAGAATAATTTCTTTATTTCTTGTTGTTGATGTAAGATTACTTTCATTTTATTGTATTAATAAAACTATTCGATTTAGGATAAAAAAGATATGACGCAATAGAATTTTTGCTTACGCATAATTTATCAGCTTTTTTTTTTTGTCTATTACTTCTCTCTTTCTCTGTCTGTCTGTCTGTCTCTATTTAGTTTTTGTTTCCTTTGTTTCTCTCTCTCTCTCACGTTTTGTGTCTGTTATTATTATGATTATTCTCTATATAATTCACTTTGATTGGATAATTTTAAAACGTTGACAAAACGAAAACAAAGCTAATACGTAATGACTTTTTTCTTTTATTTTTAGAAATTCTCAATTTATTTCAATTTCTTATCATGTGTTAGTGTAATTCCCCTGCTAGGAATTAACGAATGACTTACTCAAGTAAAGGGCGAGGGGGAAAAATCGGTAAAAGAAAGCATGCATGAGTAAAAAAGAAGCATAAACGAATAGCTGACTAACAAAAGAAGTAATTTTCGTATTATCAACTATATGGGATTTAGATAGTCTAGTTTCTTTTTTTTTTTCTTACTATGTAAATATAGACGAAGATTCGACATTGTTTTTCTCAGTTTTCTTTATTTTTAGTATCTACTCTATTATTTCATATTCATCTATTTTTAGAGGGAAATGGGAAAAATAGTAAAGTTCTTTTTCAACTATAGTTTTCTGCTATATTAAGAATAAAGATATTCAAAGTTGATAGGCTAAAAAATTATTGGGAAGGAACTAAAAAGGGTATTTGTATTCTCTCTAATCTTTTTATCATACAATTTATTTACATTAGCATCAAATAGTATCTATTTAATAAAAAATAATAAGAAAGTACAATATTTAGTTATTTATTATCAAGCATAATAAGCCTTGTCCTTTACTAATTTTTGTTACTAATTCCTAAGTCTATAAATAAACCCAGCCTTGATATTTTTCAGAGACGTAATCAATATATATATTCCAAACTTATCTTATTTATTTAAAACAAAGGCTATCTTAGATATCCTTTTGAAAGGTCTACATAAGCATTTATATCTTCACGTTAAAAAACAATATATTGTATTCTAAGGATAAAGTACCTTAAAGTAATAACAACAAAACAACAACGACGACGACGACGACAATAACAGTGATAACATACTTACCAATTTTCATTAATCCCTTCTTAGAGGCAGACTTGAATATGTGTTTTCTATAAACCTAATTCTTTATAGATTTCAACAGGAGATTTTTTTTTGGTTCTTTTCTATCTTATTCAATACCCTACTGTAAAGCAGCTATGAATATGTATGGCTACTTTTCTATCGGGATGACTACAGAATCCGATACGATACGATTGTATTTGTATAATAAAATAGCACAAACTTTACGGGCATCACAGGTTGAATAGCTAAAACATATAAATATTTAGTAAAAAAAAATAAAAACACATGTAATGTAGATAGAGAGAAAGTGAGAGAGAGAGAGAGAGAGAGGGAGAAAAGGCAAAAACAATATCTTTGCTTTCCACATGAAATATTAAATGTATCCAAAATATAGGATAAAAGTATTAATATATAATGTAGTTATATTAAATATAGAGCATAGTATTGACGCTTAGCTAAATGTTTATCACAATGTAAAACAAATCGAATGTATAGATAAATATTTTAGGTTTCTTTTATTCTCTTACTTTGCCCATGACCTTGGCATTGTATTTGCGTTTCCTACCTCATTCGGATGATTCTTAAGATAGGACTGTAACTCGTCGGCTGAATCAAATATTTGAACTTTGAATGGAGAACCAGAAACTTCGTGATTTGACCATCTAACGTATACCAAATATTCACCAACTTCGGTTGGATGGTATTTGCATATTATAACGCGATCTTTTGGGTTTTCTTTCGACATAGTAACATTAAATGCACCCTTAGGTCCTCTTACTCGTACCAGTAGTTCACCAGCGCCGGCCCCTGTGGTGTCGACAAGGAATCTCGAAAGGAAGGTTGCCAATATACCATGTTGGATTCCTGGTCCTGAGACTTTAACCTTTGAGGGGTCGGGAGCACCTTGCACTTTCACTTCGAATGGACTTCCGGGAATATGTTCACCACAGTACTTAACTTGAAGTATGTGCTTTCCAGCCTCCTGGGTTTTTATTTTAAGCTTAAAAGTTCCATTGTGCTGATCGATGAGGTCACAGTAAGCTACTCTATTTGGTCCCATGCAATGAGCCGTTAGTTGTCCCGGTCCGGCCCCCTTCGTATCAATAATAGTCGATATCTCTTTACCGTAGCTAGCGGTTTGCAAACTCCTGGCTGCCAATTGAACTTTTTTAGCATCAGACCGTGTTGAAACATTTATCTTAAAGGGTGAACCAACGGCATCTCTATCTCCCCACTTAACGTTTAATAAATAAGCTCCTGGACGGGATGGAACATAGGAGCATCGATACTTTTGATTACCCAAGGGTGTAACGTTAACATCGACGTGGCTCGTTACGCCAACTATTTTCACATCAGGGGAACCAGGTCCTGCAGCACTACCGTCAATCTGAAAGAATGCCTCTTGATGAACTGTAGCTTCTTGTAGGCCTCTTCCAGTTAGAATCACTTTTTCCAAATCATCTGTTGACATCTTATCTGATATGGCAAAACCGGTCAATGGCGAATCAGCTAATTCAATACCGCCCCAAGAGACGCTGATATAATGCTCGCCAGTTTTTTGGGGTGTGAAACGCACTATTTTGAGGTTTTCATTGATATCCTTAATTTCTACTGGTAATGAACCAGCCGGCCCCCTCACGTCAACAGCTAAACTGGCGGATCCAGCCCCTGTAACGTCAAATTCTATCTCCTTCGGTTCGTTAATCTTTAAAGCAATTCTAGATCTGGGATCCATATGAGATTGCCATCCACCAGTAACCTCTACTTTAGACGGTGAAACAATATTCGGTTTCCAAGGGCTACCGGGCACTTCTTGTCCGTTTAATTTAACTACTACCTGATACGTTCCAACTTCAGCTGGCACGTAGGATATGCTATATTTACCATCGGCATGCGGTTCAACATGGCATTTAGCGGCACCGTTAGGACCATCTACTTTTACCAATAATTCACCTTTCTGAGTATCTACTTTAAATGTTGCTTGCTTTCCTAAGACACCTTGATAAAGGCCTTCCCCAATTACGGTAACAGCATCACAACCTTTACCCTCTTCCACTTGCATGGATATAGGACATCCGGGTACATTTAGACCTCCATACGTTACCTAAACACAATGAGCTGATTAATTAGTAAACACGTAATATTCTGTTATTCTTTAATTACTTACGTAAATTTTGTAAACACCACTCTGGAAAGCCGTAAAATTGGCAATATAACCGCTATCTGTCTTAATTTGTTCGTAATTGACTTGCTCATTTCTGGGCGTTGTTATCGTTAATCCCATCTCGGCAAGACCAGCGTCAGCGGTATGTATGGCTATTTGAGCTCTTTGACCAATAGGTATCATATTCGGAACTTCAACTTTCACTTTATTAGGATCGAATATTTGCACTCTAAAAGGTGTCCCCGCAATATGAACATCGGCGTAACGAACTTCGATAGTGTGTTCCCCAGTGTAAATTGACGAATATTCCACTTTATAATTACCATCCGCTTGTAGAGCCAATTTGGCAGGAACTTTCTCTCCATTTGGTGCTAAAATAGGGGTAAAAAGAAAAAAAAGAACCAGAATAAGTAATAATTCCCTTTCCTTATGAATATTAATGATATTAAAAGATAAAAAATATTCAATAGAGAGATAGATAAAAGGGGTAAAAGATAAAAAGAGAGAGATTAAGGGAAGATAGTAAAAGCTTCTTTTATAATATTAATATAGAAAAAAAAAACATCGACATAAAAAAAAAGACATCGATTATAATAAAAAACAAATATTAATTCTAAGAAAAAAAATATATGTTAATTAATTAGACGATTAATTAATATGCATAAAAATGAATAAATTAATAAACATAAGTAAGTGTAGTATAATTCATTTTTGTTTTTTGATTCTCAGTTGATTTTTTTAATAAAAAAAAAAAAGAAGACTTTTGCTTTTTTGTGATTTTTTGGATATTATTGTGTTAACCTTGTACTTTAACTTCTAAATCGACTACGGATATATCGTTGGTGTGACGTTTAATAGACGCCCAAGCAGTTTGATTAGATGCTACAAAATCTGGTGAAGAAGCGTCGAGTGAAAGAACGTTTCCGGGATCGGCCATGCTGACTTTCTTCGGGCAACCTTTAAAAGAAAAAAAAACCGTTGAGGATTAAATATATAAATAGAAAAGAAAAAGGGAATCAATTGAAATGATAAAAAAAAAAGGAATTTGTACCAGGTACTTGTATTAAATTGAAGAGGACGTTAATTTCATGGTCTGTTGCCCTCTGGACTATATAGCGGTATCTATGTTCAGTGTTTGAAATTTTATCTCTAACTGTTCTTATTAATTGATTCGAACAATTAACTTCAACATCTAAATCACCGGCTCCTGCTTTACTAGTGTCGACAGTAAAACCAAGTTCGTCTCCGACTTTACCATTTGAATCGATTTTAATAATCTCCACTTTGCTAGCATCGTAAGCTGAATAAGTCAACGTAGATCCAGATAAAATTTGTCCGGATGATTCAATGCTGACCGAATAAGTTCCAACAATTGTGGGTACGAATTGGCCGAGGAAAGAGTTGCCATGCTTATCAACAGAACCCCATTGCTCGATACCTCTTGGATCGACTACTTTGACCTTGATATACGATTGGGAAGAAAATAACGATGGGTCTATATTGAAGCTAGCAACTTTTGAAACGGGTACTAGGTTAACATTATTCCAGTTTGAGGCAACAACCGATTCTTCTCCAATTTGACAAAGGAAAGGTGAACCTACGACTGGCTCGTTGTTGAAAGTTATAACAATTGAATGAGGCGTATTGTCGCGGGGTATAAATGTGACTTCGTAAATAGCTTCTCCTTTGTCTTCTATTTCCGTTATGGCTCGAGATTGATTCTCTGATCTTACATCAACCGTCATTGTACCTTCTCCCGCCGCCTGACAATTAACATGAAAGGCAGTTGGCTTTCCGACAACACCCGGTCCTATAGAGCCTACTTTTACTTCTCGAACGTCGTATATTTCAGGGTAGAAAGGACATTCGGGTATTGCTACATCGTTAACTTTAATCTCGACAACGTGACGTCCAACTACCTTTGGAACGTATTCAACTAGAAAACCGTTCGTCACTTGTTTATAAGAAAGCGAATGTAACTTCTTTCCATCAGGCGAAATAATCTCGCAATCGATTTTCGATTTACGTCCATCTTTGGCTGTCGATATCTGTTTTATTTGTTTAATTATTCATTAATTAAGAAAATGATTTAAATAATAAAAATTATATGTAAATTCGAAAATTACCACAAAGGATGCTGTTCGTTGGACCGCAGCAATTTTCAATCCTTCACCGTAGGCGCTAACCACACTCGAATCAGTTACTGGACAAGTTAATGGACATCCTTGAATAGCGTGTCCGTTAAATTTAACGCTTATTATATGATTTACAGCAATTTCTGGTGTAAATGTGACAAGAATGATACGCGTTTTCTCCACTTTAAAGTCGTTGTGAACATTCTTATCATTCGCTGTTATTTGAATCTCCAAATTACCCTTTCCAGCATTGGTAGGATCTATCTTAAAACTGGCTTCCTCCCCAACCCTAGCCCCTTCAATTTCGCTTATAATTACTTTAGACGAATCGAACGCTTGTACAACAAACGGACAACCTTGAACAAGCATATCCGCAAATTTAGCTCTAATATCATGATTACCAACAATAATTGGAGTAAAGAATATTTTGAAGCCAACATCTCTTATCTCCTCAAGTCTTGTATGTAATTTTCGTCCTTCAGGATCTGTTATTTAATTAAAAGAAAACAAATTATGATTAACTTGTTAATTATGGAATGGGCATTACAGTGAGATGAAAATAAGGAGAGGAACGTAGTCGGATCAATTTTAATACTATGATTTTTATCCAAAATGTTAACACTAATTAAGGACTAATTACAATGTAAATATCTAGTATATATAGATTTATTATATTATTAATTAATTGGTCTTTCTCTTTCTCTCTCTCTCTATCTCTCTCTCTCTCGATCTTTCTCTCTATCTATCTATCTATCTATCTTTCCTTCTGTTTCTCTGTCGCTGTTATCTTTCTCTATCTGTCGATCTTTCCCTTCCCTTTCCTCCTCTATGCTTCTTTTTCTTTCCTTCTTTCTCTCATTCATTCTCACTCAATCTCACTCACTCTCTCAGACCTTTTAAGTATCTAGATGAGTTAAAGTAAAGATTTGCTATAGGATTAGGACGGTTTAATTACTTTCTTTTTTCTATTTTATCTGGGTTAAGGCAACGTTCACAATTTGCTGGAAAGGTTAGCTTTTTAAAAAAACTGCAAGTGCAGTATATTGTATTATTTCCTCCCCATTATATAGGCCTATTGTATGGTGTTTTTTTTTTGGCTATTAGCTAAAGTATATGTACAAACCTGTAACAGCAAAGTCGAACAAATCGCTTTTGTATCCAATTGCTGGTACTTTTAGCGTCAACGACGTCTCTTCATTACATTGTACTAGCTTATTTCCATCAATAGATAGTTTTTCGGCATCGAATACCCTAAATTTGAAAGGACTTCCGGTTATATGAACCGAATTAAACGTTACAGATGCTTCGTGAATATCTCCAATATCTGGTGTGAATAGAACTTCAAACTTTTGCAAATCCAGATTTTGTACTATATTTTTGATATTTCTTCCCTGAACTCCAATTGATATTTGTATGTTTCCTTCTCCAGCGCCTGCAGCATTAACTACAAAGAAAAAAGATGTGAAGCAGTAAAATAGGAAATATATAAAGGACCATTTTCTTATTACCTATAAAGGAACTTTTCTTTCCAACATAACAATCATTTATTTCGGAAACGGTGATCTTAGAAGCGTCACTGCACCTGGCCACAAAAGGGCTTCTACGTAGTTCAACACCGCCATATATTATTGATATATGATATTTTCCAACAGTAAAAGGTGTATAAGTAACTTCAAATCCGGCACTGATGGATCCAGTTAGTTTGTAAGGCAACTGAGTATCATCGGGAGCTGGAAGGTATTAGGGGAAAAAAACAAAGCATAGCCTACTTTTTCCTTTCTAATTATAAAAAAAAACATAAAGAAAATAGTAACAAGAGCAGAAAAGTAGATAGAATAAAATGGAAAGAGAAATGACTTTGTTAAGTAAGATAAGAAAAAGTTGATAATATAGGATTTTAATGAGGTAAAATAGCATGAAAAAAGTTGAAAATTTTTTTGTTTTTTTAAAAAAAAACAAAAAATATAAATAAAAATATAATAATTTTCTTATTACCGGTTACTGTTACGGATAAATCTGCTTCGCCTGCAGCTGATGCATCGATTTGAAACGTGCTTGGGCTGTTCACTGTGCAATTCGACAATCCTTCGCCCCTAGCCGATACTCTATTCGTATCTATAACGGGTATGTAGACGGGACACCTGGGAACTCTTTCATCGTTAAAGGTCATATCGATCATATGGGGAACAGGAGATTTCGGTACAAATGTCATAATGTAGACATGATTTTGATCTTCGGAAGCTTTTCTAATAGTGTTCGGCACTTGACCGCCGTTGACCGAAATCGCCAAATTACCATTACCGGCCGAAGAGACGTCTATGCTGATATCAACAGGCTTACCAACAACTGCCTGGGAAGGTTCACTAAAGTTTATTAGCGAGGTATCATAAGCTGAACATTTGAATGGTGAATTAGGGATGGGCGATCCTTCAAAATTAACGTCAATAGTATGTATTCCAGTATCCAGCGGAGTGTAAGTTAGCCGGAAAACCCCAGCTCCCAAAGGCGTTACTTGAACTGGTAAACTTCTCTTATTAGGAGAGATAACGTTTGCCGAAATAACTCCCTCGTTATTTGTACCACAATTGACATCGAACGATGTTGGAAATTGGCAAGGTATAGGGCCAGTTAGGCCTATGCCGAATGCTTGAACTAAAGCAGCAGACTTTATCTCGATAGTCCACGGGCTAGCGGGCAGCTCTATTCCATTAAACTTCATACGAATGTGATGCAATCCCGGATTTATAGGAACAAAGACAGCATGGAATTGTTTGTTACCCACATCCTGGGCAGCGCACTTTATTTGCCCATCGTTTACCATTATCTCTAAATTGCCTGAACCGGCTCTGGAGGCGTCTATATCGAATTCAACTGGACGTCCAACTGCACTCGATGCACTTAGATTGCTAAGAGTAATGGACCGTGGATCGAAAGCTTGAGAACGAAATGGACTCCCACCAACAGGTCGGCCCATGAAGGCAACGTCAATAAGATGTTCACCTATTCCACGGAGAGAGAAGTGATAAAATATAATTGTGACTAATTTCGCTAGGAGAAACATTCATTAAATTATCATACGAACCAACTTGCTTCGGTATATATTCCACTCTATAGTATCCCGCAGGTTGGGGTTGGATCTTTGATGGTAAGGTAATTCCGTTTGGAGCTGTGTTAAAGGATGTCAATATTAACTTCTCTTTCATGTGTGTAAAAAAAACTTAAAATGAATTAGGAAAAGACTGTTAAAAGAAAAAGAGAATACAAAGAATATTCGTAGTGGAAAGGAAGATAGATAAAGAGAAAGAGAAAATGGGTTAGTACTCAGTCAAATAAGTTGAAAAGTAAACAATGTTTTTTTTATGCTCGACTTATAAATTGAATTAAGGTGAGATTTTCTTATTTGTTTTCTTTTATATATCTATATATCTATATATATACTAATATATATTTACCTGTAATTTCTACAGATAAGTCGGAAAGTTTGGCTCCTGGTGTATCGGCGTGAATGAGAAAATTTGCGTATTGACCAACCATACATGTTGTTATGCCTTCGCCTGATACTTCGATTTTTGAAGCGTCAACAATCTCGACAGTAAATGGAGAGCCAGGTACGCGAATGTTAGCGAAGAGTACTTGTATAGAGTATCTTCCAGCTCCTGAGGGCGTAAAAGTTATTTTATAGATGCCTGGAGATTCTTTATCCACAAAAACCGGTACTGGTACTCCTTCGTGACTGATTTCCACAGAGAGGCTACCCTCTCCTGCTCCTGTACAATCGGCCGAAAATGATAAACTTTTTCCAGCGACCCCGCCCTCTAAACCTCCTATCTTCACTTTAGCGGCGTCATATACCCTGACGCTAAACGGCGACCCTTCAATGTCTACTCCATCGTAAAGAATGGACACAAGCCAATCGCCAACCTCCGTTGGCTGAAAGTTAGCCGTAAACATTCCATCTTCTTCACGAACTGTTGTCTCTGTTATTCTTCCGGAAGGTGCTCTAGCCTTAACTCGAATATCTCCTTTTCTATCTAAAGTAGAGTCTATTTGAAAAGATGGAAAGGCATTTTGCAGTGTAGTAGAAGCGGTTTGATTAGTCGGCGATGACCACTGCATAGTTGCTGCTGCCGACATTTTCAACAGGCGTGGTTTAGAATGACTAAATAACGTTGGGAAGGTCTACAAGATTATATTGCAGAGCCGCGACACGGTCCATTGAATTTTGTTCAATATTAAATTCGATTATAAAAAAGTACAGGTCCTTTTTAGGCCTATTTTTCTTAAATACCTACAAATACTGTTTAAGTGTGTGTGTGTGTGTGTGTATGTACGTAATAATACCTTTGTTTATCTATGAGACAATGGCTAAATTGAACAGCTAATTTTCAAGAAAGAATAAACGATTGTAGTGTATTACAACAACATCGCCAAAAAAAAACGCTCTACGGTATTATATGGCGTCTAAGCACCAAATAAAAGCTCTATATATATAAGAATATTTTTCTTTTTTTTTCATCTTTTTTTTTAATAAAAAAAAATTTGGTGAAAAATTTTTTTTCTTTCATCTTGCTACTTTCATGAAAAATATTTTATCTTTAAACCATTCCATCATCTTCCTCTGCCTTAGACTCTTGTGGAGCAGATTCGGCTGCAGGCGTTTCCTCGGTTTTTGGCGCTTCTTCAGTAGCCGGGGCTTGTTCTTCCTTCGTTTCTTCGGATTCTGGTGCTGGCTCTTCTTCTTTCTTTTCTTCAGTTTCTGCTGTTGGTTCTTCTTCTTTCTTCTCTTCAGTTTCTGGTGTTGGTTCTTCTTCTTTCTTTTCTTCAGTTTCTGGTGTTGGTTCTTCTTCTTTCTTTTCTTCAGTTTCTGGTGTTGGTTCCTCTTCTTTCTTTTCTTCAGTTTCTGGTTCTTGTTCGCCTGCTACTGGAGCTTCCTCTGTTTTATCACCTTCAGCAGGTTCTTCTTTTTGTTCGCCTTCAGCTGGTGTTTCGTCTTGCTTTTCTTCACTTTCTTCCTTCTTCTCCTCAGCTGGAGCATCCTCTGGTTGTTCTTCTGGTTTTTCTTCTGGCTTTTCTTCTTCAGTTGGAGCCTGTTCTTCAGCCGGAGCTTGTTCACTTTCGACAATCGGTTCAGCTGGCTTCTCTTCAGAAGCCTCTTCCTTAGCTTCTTCCTCTGCTGGTTTTTCTTCCGATGCTTGTTCTGCTTCTTCTTTGGGGGCTTCCTGATCTGCTTCTACGGCGGCTGCCTCCTCTTCAGTTGGTTTTTCAGTAGAGTCACCTTCTTTTTGAGCATCTTCTGAAGTTTGTTCAGGTGTAGCCTCTTCGGTTGCGGCGGTTTCCGGTTGCTGAAAATAATGAATTAAGAAAAAGAATTAAAATTAATTTGGTATTCATTACCACAACTTCCTCAGAAGTTTCTTGAGTTTCGTTTTTTTGTTGCCCTTTCATTTCCTTAACTTGTTTTCTAGCCATCATACCGTGGAATCCAGCCTGGATTTTCAAGGCTGCCTTCTCAGTTTCAGGATCTTCAAGATCGATATCAATTTCCTCTTCTTCTGGTTTTTGTTGCTCTTCCGTTTGTTCAGCATCCTTATTTGCTGCTGCATCCTTCATAGACGCAACCTTCTTTCTAGCTAAATGTCCTCTCATGCCAGACTAAATTTCGGATAAAGAAAATCGAGATTTATTACAAACATAACCGATTTGAAAGATAAACTTAAAATATTACTTGGATTTTTGTAGCTGCATCAACTTGTGCGGGGTCGTTAGGATCAAATCGAGCCATTCCATCATCAGTGGTCTCCTCTTTAGCCGCTTCTTCAACTTGTTCTTCACCAACACGACCATCTTGATTAGACTCCTATATTATAATTAAACAGGAGGGAGAGGGAGAAAAAAAATCGAAATTATACTATTTGTATGTAAATTAAATAATATATAAAGCAAATTTGTTTCTTTTTTTGTTTTGTAGTTTGTCATTAAGCGGGGGGACGGTAACAATAAAATGAAAATTGTTTGTAATGATCAAAAATAAAGAAAAAACAAAAAACTAATTAGAATAAAAAAAATCTATAAAAATAAAACAAAATACAAGAACTGAAGGATAATTAAAAAGCTTTTAAAAATTATATATATATATATAATCTATATATAGATATATAATCTATATATATATATATAATCTATATATATATATATATATATAAATTTATATATATACATATATAAGTGAAATAAAGTTCATGCCTTGTCTAATTAAAAAAAAAGTCTATTAAAGAGATGCGCCCAAAATCGATTACATGTCGCTGTCGTGAAAGAGGGAAAAAGAAAGGGGAGAAATGGTAAAGAGAGTAAAGAGAGTGAAAAAAGGCAGGGAGAGAGAGAAAGCAAGAGCGAGTTTGTATGTGAGTGAGAGGGGAAAATAGTATGAGGAAGAATAGCGTTTTAATTTCTCCACTGTAGGAATTTTGATTTGCAAAAATAACAAGGTTGAAATAAGAATAGTTTGAGAAAAGGAATACAATATATAATGCAGATGTCGTTGTCTCAGGTTATCTATTTCTCTCTCAATTAAGGAGTGAGTTTTCTTTCTTTGTAACTACTAAATGCAGCTTCCCTTTCCCCATCCCATCAAATTAACAGGATCGGTTGTTGTTTTCTACCTTTAAAGATTTCATCTCCTTTCGTGCTAAAAATCCTTTATAACTCGCTTGGATCTTAATAGCAGCTTTTTCCGTTTCCGGATCGTCCAGGTCTATATCGATTTCCTCGGCTTCTTCTACTTTTTCCTTCTTTTCTGCATCATCAGCTACGTCTGATTGTTTTTGTTCAACATCTTCATGATGTTTTTCGGCATTTTGCTGTTTACAATATCGACTTTCATACAATTTTTGTGCAGAGAGAAGTGTTACAAACAAGTATATGGATAATAATGGTGAAAATGGAAGGGCTGATGAAAGAGAAGGGGGAACAAAAACAAAATGTATGCATAAATGGGAAATAGCATAAAAAGAGGATAAATACGAGAAGAACAATATAATCATTTATTCGTTTAGGAATTGGGCCAGAAAGAATAGAATAAAGAATACAATGTTTACACGTAAAAGATAGTTTCGATGTATCGAACGGATGGATTTATAGTTAGGACCTGATACGAGAGAAAGCCATTTAGGCAAAAGGGTCGATTATATTAACGAAACTCGCCTAGGGAACAGAATAAAGAGTCGGTTCCCCGCTGGAATTTCGACCATAGAATAGTCCTTAGTCAAACGATAAAAAAAAGGACGACAAAGTTCCTTTTAAAAATTGTTTGCCTTTTTTTTTTAAATAAAACAAAGCAAACTCAAAAAATAAAAACTAATAGACATACAACAACTTTGAGTATTGATTGTTTTTTATATATATATACTGTATATACTATATAGTATATAAACTAATCAATAAGGTCTAGAGAGAAGAAACACATCTAATTTAAATACCTTTTATATCTCTTTTATTTTGCCTCAAAACCCATTCCAGTTGGAGAAATATATAAATATCTATTTATATATATATTACACAAATATTACAACTTAAACATAGTTCTTTGTTTCTTTTAGCGTTGTTTAAGCATTGCGGAAAAAAAGTAATAGTTTGTTTTTAATGTAAAAAATATATAGTTCTCTTTTACAAAATGGAAAACGGTATGATATTTAGAGAGAGAGAGAGAGAGAGAGACGTAGATGGAGGGGCCATTCAGAAATATAAGGAAGAGATAATCGTAAAAGTAGGAGGAAGTGGAGGACAGTTATTGATTGTTTATTAATAATACTATTGTTATTATTCAAATTTCATTGATTGATTGATTGGTTGATTGATTGATTTGATTGATTTATAGTTTGTTTATTTGTTCTTCATTGTTTTTATTCGTTTTCTTGTCTAAATACAGTCTGGAAGAAGATAAAGTTTTCCTTTTTTTTTCTTTTATATGAAGATAAAACGTACAGAAGAGAAGAGGAAAAAAGAGTAAGCTGTGTGTGATCATGCATAACTACGAGATCCCGTGTAAACGACTGATGCTATTTTACTTCTTAGCACTACTATTTTCTCCTTGTTCGGTTTTCTTAACGGCATTATCACTCTTCTTTGCTCCGCCTTTAAAACCTCTAAATTTCGATTGAATCTTTAGAGCAGCTTTCTCAACTTCTGGATCCTTTAAATCAATATCAATTTCTTCTTCGACCGCTCCTACTTTGTCCGTATCCGATTTTTTACCTGCTTCCGCCATTCCTTTTTTGTTTGTATAGAGAAAAACGAATAGTATCGATTCAACAAATAAATCTAAACGCAATTTTACCCAATTTAAGTTTTAGAAAGGGAAAAAAGCGTCTCCTTTTCCTAATACACTAAAACGACTTTTAATTTTGTACCTTATCTCTCCGTACACGTACGCGATTATGCACTAAAGTCAATAAATCATCGGATAAGTCGCACGCAAATCAATTAGAACGGAAACGAACTAGAAACGCTGGCTATTCAGCCAATATAATTAAAAATCTGCAACGTATTGAATAAAAAACCAAGCTATAAACCCTATTCCTGCCAATAATCTAATGTACATCAAAGAAAACTGTCAAATTATTTCACTATGAACAATATCCTATATAATTAATACAATTATGGGTAGCAATAGCACAAAAAATCTGTAGTAAGGCGGCAAGGGCCAATGTAAAGAGTGACGGGAGCGATTTAAGCTACAAACAGTCGCTCAGCTTGGTTGCTGTGACCTAAAGCTAAAATGACGAACCTCTAAGCAACTAGCGACATTTGTCGATCGTGTTCGCTAATTAGAAATGATCAATAAGTGGCATTAGTCGTGGCGGGCGATCGCTTAGTAATATAAGCCTTTAAATACACCTTTTTATACTGAAAAGGCGTCTGATCGATCGAAAAAGAATTTCCCTATTACGAATACCAGTACAGTAGAAATAGAGAGCGTAGCATCTGCATATATATATATATATATATATACAGTATATATATTTTTTTTTAAAAGAAACGCTCTCGGCGAACTCATTGCTAAGGGACAAGGACGATAAACTATATATATTTAGAAAGAAGGAAGAGTATTGAATCGATTGGTTTTTTAGAAAATTCTCAAAAGCTTTTCAATAATGCAAGTTGCCATTTTTATTAAAATCGTTACAATTTCTCTCTGAAATTGCTATTGGCAATATAAGTGAACCTTTAAAATCAATTTTTTGTACCATCTTATCCGCAACGCCGCTCAATAAAACCGCCTTAATCAATTTTCACATAATAAAACATTTAGAAAGAAAACAACTCTAGTTGTGCAAGTTGGTATGCTGGGGAAAAAAGAGACAGGGTTCTTTCCGTGCTCGTCGAGGATAAAGGGAATGAATAGATGAGAGAAGGAGAAGGAAAAACCGGTAGTAAAGCGCATCAATCAATTCCTACTCCGAATTATTCCTATTGCTCATAAATAACATTTGCGTTTTCTCTCTTTCAATCTCGCTTGTTCCTTTTCGACTTTTCGCCTTTTCGACTTTTCACCCATTTCTCTTAATATGGATTTAATAATGCAAAAATTGTGCTGGCGAACAAACATACAAACTAGTCTCTAGGATAAGCCGATTAAATTTATTTCTAAGATATATTAGGGACTTGAAAACGGGCAGGCAAGTTGAAAGAGAAAGGGAAAAGAGAGAGAGAGAATGAGAGAGATAGACAGACAGAGAGACTGACAGAGAGGTATTGGGGAAAAACGGATGTAAAATTGGTTAAAGAAAAAAGAATTTACATAGCTTAGGAAAAGGAATATGTAAATTAACCATTTCGATCATCCCGATCATCTTTATTTATTTTTACGCTCGACGCCGCCTCTTCATATTAATGCATAAGTAATAATTTGAATAATGCTAGACGTTCATTACATTGATTGAGTTCTGTCGTTAAGCCTCTTGCGTCTAGTTACGGCATAAACTTAACAATTTTTTTAATCTATAAAATCCCCAATATAGACATAAAAAAGAGGGGGTGGGAAAAGGAAAGAAAGAAAGAAAGAGACAGAGATACAGAGAGGGGAAAAGAGAAAGAGAGAGTGACAGAGAGAGAGAGAGAGAAATAGGAGAGAAAATTGAAATAATGGACAAAAGGTAAGAAATGTTAGGCGTTTTCGCTTCAAAAGTTAATGAAAAACAAACCTGCGTACGTGTACAGAGTCAATAAACTGCCTAAATATCTATTAAATACGTCTAAATGTACATCGAAAATAAATTTAACTATATAATTATTAAATGCATTATAGAAATAATGCACTAAGATAAACCTGAGAAAATTATACTTACGTATTCTGAACTATCGAATTGATAGATGAAGAGTGTGAGAGAGAGAGAAAAGGAATGCCGATAGAGCTAACAAATCACCTGTTAGACGCCGAGTAGTGAATGACGCTTAGACGTCGGTTCTGCAACCAACCAGACACAACGCTCGTAGCCGTTCTGCTTAGAACGCCACACCTACGCGCAATAGAATAAACGAGCCAAACTTTGGTATACTTTGTTTTTGTCATAACCTTTTAGACAGGAGAAGAGGAGAAAAGGATAGGGGATGTTTAAATATTGTACCGGCAGATGTTCTTAGCTGTTCTATTATGAAAGCTTAATTCTTTAAGAACGGACGTCTCTCTAAATTTTTTTTGACAAAATCCGATTTTACAAACGAATAGCATTATCTTAAAGAAGTGGGAATGCATAGTTTTTTTTTGCTCTCGTTTTTTTTTCACTTGGCAAGTTATTAAAACCGGAAGCGTAAAAAGAAAATGAAAATTACAGATTTTACAAACTACCAATTATTTTACTAATTATCCATCTAACGATCGTATGTCATCAAACTGGAATGGGGAAGATGGGAGAAAGAGGCAATTTTTCGAGAGAGATAGCTTTTAGCTACGGGGGCGTTATATATATTAGTTATACAGTAATTCATTCGTGCAATCACAAGATGGCGTTTTTGTGTGATTAATTAATTGGTAAAAAGCTAACTAAATACACTGAAAGTACAAAAAGACAAAATGTTACTTAAGGGGAGGGGCTGAGGAAATTTTTTCACATAATCGTTTATGATTTTTTAATCCAATTAAAATATCAATTAGTAGGGTGAAAACAGGATGGAACCAAAAAGGGACAAAGTTAAAAAATCCACCTACCTCATCACCTTGAGCCTGTTCTTCGTCTACTTTATCCTCAGACTGGATTTTAGCTGTTTCTCCGTCAGTTGAGTCTACTGGTGCTGGAAAACAAAACATCTATTGTACGATTGGTCTCTTTCTGTGTAGTTACTATTCACCTTCTGGTTCAGTAACTGGTTCAACATCTGGTTCAGCGTCGCGTTGAGAGTTTTCCGCTGCCTTACTCTCCCTATAATAATGATTTTTAGGCAATTAGAAAGAGAGAACGAGGGATGGGAGTGACAGACGTACTAATCTCATATATTAAAACGTACCTGAGCTCTTTAACAACCTGACGATCATGATAGCCTCTATAAGAAGACTGAATCTTCGTTGCTGCTTTTTCTTGTCGTTTAGTGTCAACAACCTATAATAAACACATGAATAATTGTACATAGAAATACATTCTTTTTCTGAATACTAGTTATTTGTGTCCTCTCCTTTCGAACGAAGAGAAAAACAACCAAATAAAGGTAATATCTCCTAATAGTACTCTCACATACCTTCTTAGCGTTGTATTGTCTATACGAAGTCTGTATTTTGAGCGCTGCATCTTGTTGTTGTGGATTGCTTGGATCAATATCTGGTTTCTAAAAGGATTAATGAAAACAATAAAGATAAAAATATATATTCAAAAGTTGTATTACCTGGAAAGCTTTATTATTATATTGACGATCTTCTAAAGAGGCTGCCTGAGCAGCAGGGTCTTTTCCGGTTTCTAATAGAGGAGAGGAAAGAAAAAAAAAACCAAAAATAAAAACAATGAATAGATAATTTCAAATGAAAATTAATATCTTTCTCTTTTTGTTTTCCCTTTTTACTGTAGAAAGTATTATTTAATGTATCAATCCAATGGATAATTAAGCTAATTATAATAATAAAGGCCTATAATTAATTTATACAAATACAACAAATACACATACAAGAACACCAACAATACTGAATGTTATATTTATGTATATACTGTATATAGAATCTAGCTATATTTAAAGACATGCTAGGCCTAACATTTATAATTGTGAATATCGATCATGCAATTTGTTCACAACAAAGAATATCAATGAACAACCTAGAAATAATAATAATAATAATATTTCATTCTTTTTCTCATGCTATAGGCCTCTCTGGAGACTTGTAACAAACTATACTGAATAGGCAAAAATAAAGAAAGAGGGGAGAAATTATACATAGTTATTTTAATGAATGTAATAATTTCTAATAAAAATATATATATCTTATATATTCAATATCTATTTTTGGCGCTTGTTTTTTTTTTTAAAAAAAAAAAGAAAAGAAACTATTAATATGAAACTCTTTCTAATTATTACTATTACGACAGTTATAAATTATTACTATAATACCATTTTTAGTATTACTATTCTTAATTGGCCCATTTCTAGAGTTCTCTCCTAAAATTGACATACTATTAGCATTATCATCCGTATGCTTTCCTAAAGCCATTGACGTCGGCGATGTTGTAACATCTCCTCTAGTTTCTTTCGACCATGAACTCTTTCCAGCTTTACTTATTGTATATCTTCTCGTAAACATACAAGGACATAATGCTTGTCCCATGTTTAACAGTTCTTTTTTTTATCTCCTCTCTTTCTCTTGTAAAAGTTGAAGGTATAAGCTATAAGTCTCGTTTCGTATTATCCTTTAAACTACGGTCAATAGATAAAGAGGATAAAGTAGCGACAAGTAGAGAGAGAGAGAGAGGGAGGCAAAACAAGAGTTGAAAGATTACGAAAGAAAAGTAGATAAGGATTCTACGTTTCTTTCCAAAATAATGCTCTCTTTGGACTTTTCCAATAAATTTTATATGTTTTAATTTCTTCAAACAATTCTTTTATCTTTAAAAGATAATAGTCCTTCCTTTTAAAGTGTTCCTCTTTCCTTTACTTAAGTAAACTGATATTAGTCGCGAAATATCAGCAAAATAAAGGATCTTCTTTTCAATCTTTTATCATAAAATATTTTTATTACCAATGTAGAGCAGAGGTGAGAGAGAGAATGAGAGAGAGAGAGAGAGAGAGAGAAAGAGAGAGAATTATTCAATTCTTTTTCTTTTCTTTCATATACATATAGATATATAGATAAAAGATTGTGCGATGTCTTCTCTTTTAGTAAATTCTGTGGTAAAGTTCGTTATGAGAAAAAAAAGAAAAGAAAATTATTCAATCAACTCAGTTTATTTCGTATCCTAATTCTTTTTTTGTACAGTAACAAAATTTTGGTGTGAAAAATATTGTTATAAATGGAATATGAGATAAAGAGAGATATATCTTGTGCTTGGAGGGTGAAGGAAGAGGGTAAAATAGACAGAGACTGAGAGACAATGAGGGGAAGGGGTGAGAGGAAAAGAGATAAATTAAAGAAAAGAATGAGTAAGTAAATAAATAAGAGAAACTATGTATGACAGAAAAGGTGAAGATTGTTATAAAAGAGATATTTTGTTTCATAACAGCCTAGTAAGTGATAAGAAGTGTTTCCTCCCAATATATCTAATATTGTTATATGTATGCATATTTTGCTAAAATCAATATTTTACGAGCTAGTACAGTCTAGCGTTTATACTTGCATTTAACAGTGCAACTCAGCATGTCAATTGCTAAAATCTTAGGGTTAGTTTACAACCTATATATACATGTATACTTGTATTTAATTATTGTAATTATAAAAATATCTGTTTTTTAGTTTACTTTGCTAAAAAACCTGTCTCATATACACAAATACAAACACACATACACATGTATAATGGGAAATAAAGAGAGGGAGGGAGAGAGAGAGCGAGAGAGAGAGAGAAACAAACAAATAAAATGTAATATTTTGTTTCTTTTCTATCAATGTCTCTCTTTCATATTTTCCAACGCTATATAAAAAAAATTAATATGCCACCGGTATCATATTTAGTTAATTTATTTATAAAAACCCTATTGAATTCTGAATGGCAAAATATTTTTAATGGCACTTTTTTGCATATAAATAGTTTACTTTATAGTTTTGTCAATTACATTATACTTTCTTTAGATAATAAACTGTATACAAAGCAAACCTTAGGAAATCTCTTATCACTTTATAGTTAGAGGAAAACTAATTATTATAAAGAAGAGAGTATTTTTTATTAATTATATCTCTTTGAAGACTAAAGGGTGATGGAGAGAGAAAAAAGGTTTAAACAAAATTTATATACAGCGTTCGTATATATAAATAGAAAAAAAAGAGAAAATGGATATATTAATTTTTTTCTAGGAGAACAAATAGATATGGTTGAAGAAAAAAAAATTATACTAAAGATGATAGAGAGATGGAAAGAAAAGGAAAAGAATATAAGAAGAAAGAATAAGAGAAAAAGGATAACCTTTTTCTCCTTTTTTTTTCCTCAAATATAAATAGAAATTAATGAGTTGATCTATCTAAGTATTAAACAAAAAAAAACCTCCTAAAAACATAAAGGGAAGAATTGAAATAAAACTTACGAATGCTATCTCAATAAAGCTGCGATATTAATGCGAAAAGTTTTAGCACTCTGACGGCT
The DNA here is from genome assembly GCA_904063045.1 of Dimorphilus gyrociliatus. Classification (NCBI taxonomy): domain Eukaryota; kingdom Metazoa; phylum Annelida; class Polychaeta; family Dinophilidae; genus Dimorphilus; species Dimorphilus gyrociliatus. Next base: position 2,337,064 of record CAJFCJ010000005.1, read on the forward strand.
ACGCTAACCAATTGATTGGTAAAGGTATACCAATAAATTCATACATAGTTAAAGGTAGAACGAATTGTTATTACAATGTGAATCGCGTTGATGTAAAGAACAAATACCGCATATAAACAGGTAAAAGCGAGTGACGTCACCATCCTCCTCCAGGTGTGCATATATGCATAAATATATGTGTATGCATACGTACTAAGATATATACATTGTATACATATACATACATACATACATACATACATACATACATACAATGCACACGAAAAGAGAAAGAGGTAGTTTAAGCAAACACTTAAGAGGGAAGGGCGGCGTCGCAAGCGTCACTTTTATTTTTAGGTTGATTAAATTATTAAATTTGATATATGCAAATATATATATATATATATATATATATATATGTATGCATCCTTTTTTGATAAAGTGATTGACTTATCAAAAGGAAAAAAGAACTTTAAAGTCTAAAGCCTTAAAAGAAAAAGATAAAGAAAGACATTTTCAATTCTTTTTCTTCAACTTTTTTAATTAACTTTCCTAAAAGTTAAATTAAAATTAAATTAGGTCTTTCTTTGTTGACAAATTAATTAAAATATAACAATTATACATATACGATTATATATGCCTAATTTCATTCAAGCAAAAGCTACTCTTTATTAGTAGTAAATTTTAATTAGGGTTGGGCAATAAGACTACGAGGTAAAGAGATAAATATTTGGGGGAATAGGACGTAAAATTTTGGGAATAGATTGATTTAATAGAAATCTCTCACTTTCGGTTCGTTCATTAAAGTTTACTAGATGGCGTATTAGAGCGTGTTAATAGAATACAGTGCACAAAAAAAGCGCTGTTCTTCTATAAACATACAGCTATTGTTTCACCCACCATTCTCGTCTCCTTTACTGACCACGCCTTCATCGTCCGTTGCTTGAGTTACGATAATACCGATTTTATTGTTCTTTTCGGTAATATCATTTTCTTCGTCTTCTACATGCTCCCCATCAAATATCCTAGTAGAATGCTTATGTTCTTCCTTATCTCCTTCTTTAATCGTTTTATCCGTTTCGATGGTTACCCTTTTTTCTAATGTATCTTCATCGTCGCCTTTGGCTGTTCCCTCAGTTTTTATAACCTGATGAACAATCGTTTCCTTACAAATACTCTCATCGTTTCCTTCCTCTCTTATAGTAGACTTCAACTCCTTTTCGCTGACAAACGATATTACTGTCTTCGACCCTTTTGCATCATTTATTCTTACTTCTTCCCCTTGCGAATCCTTGTTAACCGGGTTCCGTATAACGGTCACCTCCTGCGCTTGATTAGGTTTCTCTACTTTTCCATCTTCTTCAACATTCTCAGAAGGTTTTTCTTCTTTCTCATTAGTTGAATCGTTACAAATTTCTTCTACCGGTTTATCAATTTTCTCCTGTTTGCCGGCTTCCTCTGATTTTATTTGATCATCTTGAGGTTCGTTATCGTTAATATTCTTTTCATCAGCCTCTTTACTTCCCGTACAACCCATATTAATTTTCCGAAGTTATTACTAAAAACAGAAAATTACAAAAACTTGCCAGTATAAGTTCTCTGCCGCTCAGACTGCCTGCCTTTATGTTCTTGTAACAGGTGTTTCGAATAAAAAAAAACTTTTGTACAGAAGTTAGAATCCGCTCATATAAGTCAGTTTTCTATAATTTTTTGTTTTTGATAAATAGATTCTTTTCAAGGATAATCTATCAAATAATCTTCTTTAGTCAGGAGATTTCAATAAAAATTTGTAATCTCCCCAAAATTACTTGCTATTTAAACTTTGATGAATAAGAATAAGGCTGTAAAACTAGTTATAAAACAAGACAGCACCAACAAAGTGCAGTGTGCAACTCGCAGCCGGCGGGGAAAATGATAGTAAACACTCCTTGTCTGACCAATCCGAGGCGCCACGCCTACCACCGCTTGTCTCCTCTCTTATCGCATAAATCACTTTAATTAGGCCTAATGTTTGCTCCAAACTTCCGTTTGTCTAGTTTAGATGTATTAAAAAAAAAAACTTTTTCAACTCTCACTGCCTCCCTTCTTCTTTCTCCTCTCCCCTTTTCAATCTCTCTCTCACTCTTTCTCAATTCCTTATACTATTAAATTGACATAAACTATATACTGTATGTATATATATATATATGAAAAGAATACGAATAAAAGAGGGAATGGGGCATTTTTTTTAACGATCCCGTCAAATTCGTATCGTCCTTGAATAAAAAAAAACTCTATTTTTACAACGTGTTGGCGGCTATATGTTACGAAATCAATTAGTAATTGTTATAATAACTGTTAAAGAGCATTGGAATGAGGGAACAGAGGGAAGAAAATTAAGATAGGAATGACAGAAGGAGAGAGTAGGAAGATAGATTAACATGCAGTTAATACAAGTATACAAGAATATATATATATATATATATTATTCTCCTCCTTTACTTCTTTCTCTCTATCTATCTATCTATCTCTCTCTCTCTCGCTCTCTCTAATCTCTTGGCTTTGTTTTATAATTATGGGAAAAAGAGAAATTATCGTATAGAGTTCTTATAAATCGTCTCGTTCTATTTTTCTTCGAAAAAGCAAAAGGATAAGACGTTGATAAAGAGGAGTCAGAAGTTGATTACAAACTAAAAGTGATTTAGTGCCGCTGTGTTGATTCCTCAATCGTCGTGGTACTCAAAACAGTTTAAACTAGAACAAAGATAAATGGCAAATGGTTCCATTTTATCTTCTCTCCACTTCTATCTTTATATTCGTTTCGAAAAACATTTGAGATTACGTAACGCCAACGTTTTAACCCGCTGCCCTTAATCCCTGCAACCCCCATCTTACATTCGCAGATGCTTCGTATAAATAGTTGCACATTGGACGTAATATGAATCTTTCATTTATATTAGCCATCATCGTAGAGTTAGACTTTATGGGCTTGCAGATGTAAAAAAAAAAGAAAAAAAAAAGAAAGGCCTCTATTGTGCTGGCCTCTGTCGTCAGTTTACACCACTTAAAACATTAAACCAAAAAGATTTGGGATTTTAGAGAATAGAATAATAAAACGAAAAATGCCTTTTATCTTAGGTTCTCCTTTTACATTTCGTCTTATGGTACAACTGTATAGAATTGTATACTCTAAAATAAACACATACAGTATCTAGATAAACAATATCTGGTTACCGAATATTGGACAACACCATTTTTGAAACAATACAGAGAACTTTGTAATATAGTAAATTGGACTTACGTTTTCTCTCCTCTAATAATTTCTCGAAATATAATGCTGAAAATGCGCATATATCTTGTGGCTGAGTCCTTAGCACCTCTCTTGCCAATCCTTCTAGCAATGCTTGGAAACCGCGTGGGACTCGAACTTTACCCCTTACATTCGTAAAGGGTACACCCGCTGATGGACTTCTAATAAGATGTAAATATCTCCTTTAAATTGACTATATTTTCTCGCCAATTGATATACTCACGGATATTGTACTGATTGATTCTCAGACATTATTCAAACTACATAAAAAATATAAAGGAAATCAGTCGTTACGAAATGTTTTTGGAAATTTAATTAAATAATCATTTTTTTTTATTTATTTTACATGCTAGTATTAAAAATTGTACTTACATAACAAGTAACTTAATAAGTGACTTAGAGTTATCACCGTTGCCAAGATAATGTTTGGCCAAAAACAAGATTCTGCCGCTTTGCAATACGCATGCGTAGGACAGGTATTTTATAAACTGGTGTAAAAAATTTCGCAATATTATTAATATTCGCGCCAACTTTTCGAATAATTACTATATAATTAACGCAAGTTAATTCACGAATTTTGTGTTTTTATCATATTATAAAAAACGTCGAAATACATAATCCCTTTAAAAGAGGTTACATTGATTTATAAACAGTCACAAATCACACTAAAAATAGACAGAGAACGTCTTCCGTTCCAAAAAAAAACTATCAAAAAAAAAATCAGTCATTTCCCTTCATTGTATCAAATTTCGACTTATGATTCTTTGCTGAGTAGATAAAATAGGTTAGAGCTTCCTTTTCATTCACTCTAATTGAACGAAAATGCCTGGCAACTGACTGTGAAAAGAGAAAAAGAAAACAAAATATACACACGTGTTTTAATATTTAGATTTCAAACGCTTTTATAAAAAAGAAAATCTCTTATCGATATTTTCAAAGTTTTTAAAATGAAAATAGAAAGAGAAAGAAGAAATTCGACTACAAAATCAAAGAGATATCCTATAAACTTACGTCAGCCAGTTGAGATTTATTGCTCCCTTGTTTGATTGGAAGTTTAAAGTGACGTCGGTAACGTTTTAACATATTCATTGGCATGCTATTGAAGTCGACCTATATAAAGATAATTGATAATTTGATAAATGAAGAGGATAGGGAACTTGGGTGAAATGCTATGAAAGATAAATACCACAGAAATTTCTTCCCTCGTGTGCAATTCGCTCTCTTTTCTCTTCCTTTTTACTCGGACGTTTTGGATCATGTTTTTGTGGTGATCACAAATGTAGATGTGTCCGTGCTAAAATGATATTTGTAACGTTTACTTAAGGATTTACTTTATTATTTAAAGAAAACAACTTACAGAATTGTCAATATTCAACTTCAAACGTTTTTGTAAAGCTTGTTTCTGTATACGCTTATTGTATACAGCATTACCAGCCGGCCGACGGCAATTCCTTCCATCGTCCGTTAGGCAACAATATTGAACAGATGACCTCTGCTCTTCAGTACGAGAGTAACCATTCATATCCCTACAAATATATGTCTTTGGATTAACATTCGATCAAGGAATAAGCAAACAACAATGTGATTATAATAGAAAATATTATTCAATTACGATCACGTATAGAAAAGCTTTAAAAACTTTCGTAAAAATAATTGTTTACCGTAGTTAGGATATAATTAAGACTGAATTTGGTTTGTAGTTATTTTTGTGCAATTTTCTGGTTAGTACGTTCCCTGATCGTTGTAAATCGCTCAAAAACCAAGATGCTAAACCAACTAGAATTCTAAACAATATGGCGTATGAGAGAATCCTAAATGACGTTATCTATTTTTAGAAACAAGGTATTTCCCAAACTTGAGGTAGAAGCTCCGACTAAGCTATTAGTGGTCATTTTTTGTTATGAGTAGTAACCACACTAATTCCTTGACCTTTTCTGTATCGTCGATAGGCTTTTAAAGAGATTTGGAAAAAGAACATATAAGAAATACAATATAGCCTACATACATGTGAACATATATTATCGGAAATTTAGCATTTGCCATTAATAAAATGAAGTATTAGCAATCACAAAGGGAAAGAAAATTTAAAATAGAACATTCTGTCAAAATCGATTACTTTTAAGTAGAGCGGCTATATTTTTGGATTATTTTGATATTTAAGAAAGATATATAAGTTGATGCTATATTCGTAATTTGTCAAAAATTATCGATATTTCTCGCCTTAAAATAAAATGTAAAGGAAAGAAGAAAGAGAGGAAAAGAAACAAAGAAAGAATAAGATAAAACTCTTCTTTTTTCCCAAACTTAAAGAATGTTAACAATTTGATGTAACCTTATTTCTTTATTTATGAAAGTATATCTTGTCTATATAAAGATCTGTGAAAGAGAAGAAGAAGAGATGGGAAAAGCAAACGGAAAAGATGTATAGGAAAGTGAACGAGAGAGAGAGAGAGAGAGATCTAGTGAAAGAACAAAAGAATTATTCTCATCTCTTCCTACCTTACATAGGAAGAGATGTAAGTTTTAATAGATGAAAGGCCGAGACTGAGACGAGTAGCTAATAAAATATAATATAAACTGGTGGAAAACGACATTAATATAATCTTATCATCCTATACACAGTCTTTATCCCCTTTTTAACTATATGAAGAGAATGAAATAAGGCGTATACAACCTTACATATAAATTTTTATATGTTGTTATATACTGTATATAGAGATAGATAGATGGATATTGATGTGTAAAATTCTGCAGCTGTATTATCTCTCAAGTAGTTTATACTTTGTAACTAATAATAAAATAAATTTTATCTATAATCAAGCAGAAGATGGCATCAGAGTTGCGTTGCAGAGAGGTAAATTATTAGATGAAATAGTTGAATTGTTCCATACACATAATTTTGTCCATTTAATATCTACGTGAAAATTTCGACGGATAATATAGCCACAAATAGGCAAACATGCAAATATAACGAATATTAATAGGCGTAGGGCTATCAATTTCACTTTAGATTCTTCGTTGTTACTATTTAATAGTGCTATATAGAGAATTGAAATGAAAAAAATCTTTTACTATAATAAACAACAGGAAAATAAACGTTAATTCGAAGACTTACGTATATTTTCATTAATATCATTTACTGATGCTACTGGTTCCTCATTTATTATGTTACTTATATTGCTTCTTTCAGCAGCTTTGGCCGCTTCCTTCTCAAAGTTCAGTTTTGCGACAAATATTAAGACAAATAAATCTTCGGCAAATATTCCAATTATATATCCAAGCCATAAGCCTATAAGTGTATATGTGTATAATAATATATTTTATCTCTTATAAACACTAAATAAATAAGTATTTTAATAGAAAAAATTGATGGTAATAGTTACATAGTGCTGCCATCTAATGGCTTTTTTCCCAAATAATTTCTCTACAAGTGTGAATAATAGTTATATAGTTTTTATTTAGATACTGATTAGATTTTCTACAAATTTGCACTAGTTATGAGATTACATAATTAGTTATATATATATATATATATCTTATCAAAATACTTACCAAGAAGCGCTAGTTTCGTTTTAAACATTAGAACTATTCCTATTGGTAGAGCTAATACGTAGTAGGCCGTGAATATTAATATAGCTCCTAAACCCTGACGACCTGTCCCTCTTATTATTCCTATACCAACGCCCTGTAAAATTGCCAATAAAAAAAAATATAGTAATAATTCCATTATTTTTCAATTTCCTATCTAACTAATAAATAGGATTTGCTTCTATTTTATAGATCTATATACTTGTATATTAAAATTAAGTTTTCTATTTCGATGAAGGCCTACTTACCCCAACTCCTTCAAGTAGAATAAATATGCAAACTAAGTACATCATACTTGCAGTATAGTTGGCAGTTTCCCTGCAATAAAATTTATATTTGTTTTTTTTTCCTTTAGAATAAAGAGGTTTTTCTTCTTGGAGAAGATAGGCACTTACTGATTTGAAGTAAACGCTTTGGGAATGTAATCTTTTAACATGTAAACAGCCATTGCAAATATCAGGGAGATAGCACCTTGCACTATTAAGGATACCCTACAAGATACTTTTGCCCAATTTGGATTATTTGAACCCAAATGCTGTCCAACTCTCGCTGTACATGCACCTCCTAAACCCAAAGGAACCATAAAGGCAAAGCCTTCCAATTGGAACATTATTGAAAATGTGGCAATAGCCTCTTTACTATTTGGTAATCCGCCTACCAAAATGTGATACTTTCATTTTATGAATAAATTTGGGTATAATTAACGAAAATATTTATTTACCCGCCAAAAACGTTCCGCATTCAGTGCACAGCCAGAATAAAACTGTCATAAATATAGATAAAGCAGCAGTTTTTGAAATTGGACCCCATTTTTTCAAGCAGTCCCAAGTCCATCCTTAATAGATTAAAAGTTAAATTGGTAGAGTCATTTTATCGAAATTACTAATTATAAACAATTTTGATTTACCGTCCCAAGTTTCCCTGTATATTCTACAGCCCCAAATGTAGGCGAATAATTGAAAAGTTGTCAAATAGTATGTTAAAGCAAGTGATATTGCTGATCCACTGCAATAGATTTTTAAACATTACTGTTTAGTTAAAGGGTTCAATTTGAAATTTAAACTAACATAATGCCCATTTTAGCTTGATAAACCAATCCATAATGGAGTATGGCATTAATTACACAGCTTATAATGCAGATGATCAAATTGGCAATAACACGGTTCTGGAAAGATTAAATCTCATGAAACCAACTAAAAAATAAAGAAGAGATAATTTATTTTCTACGGATAAATACCTGACAAAGTAAATATCGCATGAGTGTGAATAGACAGCAGTAGGCCTGTATACAGATATTCATTTAAATATATATTTATTAGAGAAACATAATAGAAATATATCCTATTCAAACTTAAGAATAACAAACCAAAATGCCAGGTGAAAAGTAAAGGACGTATTGTTGAACTTTGGCAGAAACTTCGGCATCTTGCTTGAGCAAAAGCAACAACGATTGAATGTTCAAGAATATTGCAACAATTGGGAAGCATGTGAGTAAAATTAAAAAGAAGCATTTTTGCAGATAAAGACCAACAAGTTTCTTGTTTGTTCCCCCGTATAACTGGGAAAAATATGTGTCTGCTCCAAAAGCTAAACCCCTGCCAACACTAACACAAACGATGTAAATGACCTATTGAAATGAGGATTGTCAATCTCTTGAATAGAAATTTTTTATATATAATAAATTAAGCCTACCGAAATTGCTAGGGAGGCGGCAGCCAAGTCCGTTTTACCCAGGTGACCGCAGAACATTAAGCTAATTGGTTGTATTAGGTAATGGAATAGCATAGATAAGGACTGGAAAGATATAAGAAAAAACAAAAAGATTTATATAAAAAAATAGCCCAAGAAACTAATGAACCGTGAGATGGCGTCTCTCTAATGCGTTCTATGATATGAATAAAAGAAAGAAAATATGAATATCTCCTTCAATGGTTATTATTTTCCCTACTGAAGAAAACTTAATGATAAAAGATAAATGAATAGAGAAGATTCTAATGAATAAAATTTAATTATAAAACTTAAATAAAAATCATTTGCAAACCGTGGGCCATGCCAAACTTAATATCTTTTTGAATTCCAACCAGTAGAATGTTGGGAAGAGGCCAGTTGATACTTGTACCTCATCATCTGTTTCATTTTCTTCTGCTTGCATACTGGGGAAAAAAATCAATTGCAAATCCTTAAGCTATGTTCTGCTTATTCGGTTCCATTTTTTAGAATGCAGAGATAAATTGAAACCTTTAATCGCTAACATTTCATACGAATATGAGACGATTAAAAATCGATCAATGTAACTGCGCAGTAAATAGAAACTGTCGAACCAATTCAACAATTGGCAACATCATTCTTCTATTGAAGAGTGAGGTTTTGTAGGCCTATGCCTGATACCATCCGTAGTGCCCTCTAAATATTTTTTTGATACAGATATTGGTTGCACACACACATATATATATATATATATATATGAATATAAGCATAAAATTCACGCCATCTTTGAACTAATACTGTAGTAAAAATGGAGAAGGTTTGAAATCGATAAAATATTATTTTTTATGTTGACAAGATTAATTCGACAATTTTAATTCGTTCATACGTAAACTAGTCACGTTTTTAAGTTTTCATTCAGCTTTATTAATCTATTTAAGTTGAATATGGAACGTAATTATTGATCATGTGGTTTTTTGTTAATAATCTTATAAATTAGCTTGAAATTGATAGTAACGCTTTTCTCCCTAATAAAATAAATTATAATCAAATAAACTCAATTTAATATCTTAATTAATAGTTAATTAACTTCTTTATTCTTTTATAAATTACAGTTTTATTCGATTATTGACTTGTCAAATGCTTTAGCATTGAAAGTTTACTGGAATCACATTGAATGCAAAATATGGGACTACTAACAATGTTTTTATTCTTTTATCGTTTCCTTTCCAAGTTTAGGCATACCTAATTTATCGTCTGCTCCAACTCTAAAATTATATTAACCACATAACTATGGCTGGTTCTTTGCGGATTTACGACAAACCTAGTGAAGAAAAACTTCAAGAAGAAGTTGAAAAGTTTAAAACAAGCCAATATTTTTATGGTAAAACATACTTTAAAAGAAATTACAATTTCGTCAATGATATTACATTTAGGTTCAATAATTCGGACAATACAGCTAAATAATGACAGTGTAACAACCATGACATCAACACTTTTACCTTCACCCTTTCCAAAAGACTTATATGAGAAAGCCTTAAAAGTTCAACAGCCGTTTAACGAATTAATGATAAAAGTTGCACATGATAAAGAATTTTTATACGAATGCTTGAAAAAGTAAACATATCAAAGATATAAAAACACTTGAATGTTTAAATTTAATTTTCATTTTTAGTACAATAGAAGTAGATAGTTTTACAAGACGTTTATGGAATATTGCCAATAAAGTTATTGAAATGGAAACAACACAAGTTGATTATCATTATTTTCATATTTTAAAATAAAATTATTAATTAATTCTTTTTTTACAACTCCATAGAAAGTAAGTTTAGGATTGTTCAGATCAGATTATATGATTAATGAAAAAGATAACGGACTACAATTGGCACAAGTTGAATTTAATACAATCTCCTCGAGTTTTGGAGGTCTAGCTACTCGGATTAGAAAGTGTCATGAACATACTTTGTACAGATGGAAATTGAATCATTTGGCGAAATGTGTAATTATTTAACAATTTAATAATTCAATTCTACATTTTACAAGTATTTTCGTATTTTTCATTTTTTACTAACAGTTACCAGAAAATTTGGCAATTCCAACTCTAAGCCAAGGCATAAAAGCAGCATATGATTATTATAATTCTGAAAAGTATGGTTATTTTCTTTATGCATATATATTAAAATGATTTTTAAACATTAGAGCCGTTGTACTATTTTTGGTTCAAGACACCGAAAGGAATGAATTTGATCAGAGAGCTTTAGAGTATGGTGTTATAGAGTTGAATTCTTCAATAGAAATTATCAGAGTATGCTGGCTTGACTTAAAAACTCAAGCAAGGGTTGCGAATGATGGAAAATATTTCTTGTACGTTTATTAATACACTTAATTTTCACTTGTGAATATAATAATGAAAAAACATCTTTTAAATAGCAAAGATCGGGAAGTTGCGGTTATCTATTTGAGGGATGGCTATATGCCAGACCAATATAATGAAGAGGTTTATATATTTATTAATTTATTCATGAATGAAATGAAGAAATCTTTTTTAGAATTGGAATATTAGATTCGACATGGAGAGATCTCAAGCAGTAAAATGCCCATCTGTTCACCTTCAGTTAGCTGGGACTAAGCGTGTTCAACAGAAATTGGCAGAACCTAATGTATTACAAAGATTTATTAAAGACCAAGAAGTTATCGAACAACTAAAGGAAACATTTGTGGGACTTTATAGTTTGGATATTGGAGAAGAGTCGAATAAAATGGTAGAGATAGCTATTGCATCACCAAATAAGTACGTGTTGAAACCGCAGAGAGAAGGCGGAGGTAAAATACAATTATTAATAAAGAAGCTTTTTGTCACGTTCTTATTATAAATTCCCCATAGGTAACAACTTTTATGGTGATGAGTTGGTTGCTCAATTACGCAAATTAACGCCAAAAGAGAGGGAAGCCTATATTCTAATGGAAAGAATATTTCCTCCAACTTTTAATAATTGTCTGGTTAAATTAAATACCACACCTCAATGGCTATCAATGATACATGAATTGGGAATATTTGGCTGTGCATTGGGGTAAAAAAAAATAAGAGACTATTCAAATACTTTTTTCCTACTTGTTAATTATATCTTTTTTTCGTGTAGAAATGGACAAAATATAATATTAAATAATCACGGAGGACATCTATTAAGAACTAAAGCAGAAAAAGTAGATGAAGGTGGCGTTGCCAGTGGACATTCTGGTATAGATTCTCCCCTATTGATTTAATCTTTAAACGATTAAAAACTAACTTCGTAGCCAACAATTTAAGCTCACAAACTGTATTAGTTTCATTTTATTCGGGTTATAAAATTATTTTATGAATACATCTGAATTTTCTTTATCTACACTTTTATTTTTACAATAATTGCTGGCTTCTTAGCTATTCTATTTCAAAGAGATAAAAGAATTGCAAATCTATGCCTTTTCAATAGAATTTAATGTCATTTTTCTTTAAGAAATTAAATGCAATCCCCATAATCTACTCCTCTGATTTGGTCTTTTAATGCGTTAAAAAAAGAACAGAATAGATAAAAGTCAGACCAAGAATCAGGTCTGCAAACCTTAATTGAGATGCGTAAATTCTTTGCAAAACTTGCTCTTTTCACCTTGATAAAATACTAAAAGTATAATTTAAACAAATAGAGAAGATATTAGAAATCAATTAATTACTATTTAAATTATCTATAGACAACTCCTACTTGTGTTTTTCTTTCATTTATCCTCCTACGATAACATTCCTCTTCAATAAATGTCTTGAAATTCGCTAAGCGAACAAATTAAGATCCATTTCTGCCCCACCTCTTCTTTTGAAAGTTCCTTCAATGGATAGGCTAATAGTTTATTCGAGTGTTATTTCAATAACTTTTAACAAAAAAAAGAACATTTTTATTAATATTATTTTTTTTTATTAAAAAAACTAATACTGATTTATATTTAAAGTTATTTATAAAGTTTTATACTTTAAATCATTCTATATCTGTTTTTTTTTTAATGTTTACTCTTTTAAATGTCAAAAGTAAGTAAAGTTAATTGGGTGGTTCGGAATATTGCGCGATATTTGCGGTTATTTACCAATTATCGCTCACTATTTCATATATACCAAAAGAGTATGTTTTTAAGGAATTGTGCGCGAATTAACAACCTACAAGTTAAAAATCTTCTTTGTAGAGGATTAAAATCATCAAAAGAACTAAGCAGTCTCAGATTTTTATCGTCCAAATCTGATGAAGGTCAGCAGTTTATGATGACATTCTTTCACAAATCGTATTATCGTACTTTCTTAAATATTATCGTATTTCCGTTAGTTTGTATCGAATTGAATTGTTTTATTTGCTTATGAATTAGGAGCCAAAATCTATGATGCTGTTGTTTGCGGAGGTGGAATGGTAGGAAATGCTGCTGCAGCCGCATTTGGGAAAACAAGCATGCTCAATCATCTCAACATTCTCTTACTAGAATCGCAGGCCTACAAACCTACTGAAAAAGTTCAAAATGTATTCTCTAATAGGGTATCAGCGATCAGTCCGGCTTCCATAGAATTATTGAAGAGTGTAGGAGCTTGGGAAAGAATTGAAAAGACCTCCAGATATCAACCTGTAAAGCGAATGCAAGTTTGGGACTTTGCTTCAGATTCTACTATAACATTTAATAACCCGAATCCAGAACATAATCTTGCTTTCATAGTAGAGAACGACGTTATTGTCGATGCCTTAGTTGAACAAATAAAAGAATGTGAGAATGTATCCATGAGGAGTGGAACAAGGGTTGAAAAGTTCGCTATACCATCTAACGAAAGTACTGATCTGGTCGAATTAACTTTAGAGGATGGGGAAAAAATCCTAACAAGGCTTTTAATTGGTGCCGACGGCGCTAAATCGCAGATTAGGGAAGAATGTGACTTGCACACAACTGGCTGGGATTATCATCAAAGGGCAATTGTTGCGACATTAAAGCTACGTGATCCGACTGATAACAACGTAGCTTGGCAGCGCTTCCTTAAAAATGGTCCTATCGCCATGTTACCCTTATCCAACGAATATAGTTCTCTAGTCTGGTCAACATCTGTCAGCGAATCCAAAAGATTAATGGAATTGGATGACGACTGCTTCAAGGATGCCATAAATGAAGCTTTTTGGTCAAATGAGAATAGAGATGACGCTGCTCAAAATTTATTGGAGACCCTAAATCAGATTATTAGCAACCTTGGAGTAAATAAACCAAGCTCTACTAGAATTCTTCCACCATCCGTTATAGAAGTCAATCAAAGGGCATCATTTCCTCTTGGCGTTACTCACACGACACATTACGTAAAACCTAGAGTAGCTTTGATTGGAGATGCCGCCCATAGAATCCATCCTCTCGCCGGACAAGGGGTCAATTTGGGATTTGGCGATGTACGTGTTTTGATTGACCATCTATCAGAAAGTGTTTACAACGGTAGCGAACTACCAGATTATAAAAGTTTACTAAAGTACGAAACCGATAGGCAGAGGCACGTTTTGCCGACGATTGCTCTAGTTGACTTTTTAAATAGATTATATAGTACGGATTTTGCTCCTTCTGTTTTGGCAAGAACCTTCGGCTTAACAAGTGTTGAGGCTTTAGAACCAGTGAAAAAACTATTTATGGAGCATGCCATGAATTAAATAACAAATAAATAAATCCATTACATATAATCAATTGTTACAAATATTCTTGCGACAGTTTTAAATTGTGGTGTTTCTTGGGCGAAAAGTAGGCCGTATTTCGTATCGTTCTGTATATTATCAAAGCATAAGAAGTAAAAAGAAACTCATTAGAAAGAGACGATAAAAGAATGTTTTTTCGTTTTAAAAAGCTTATACCTGCTGCAAATATTATAGCAACACTCATTGCCAACAGAAAGGCAGTTAGGACAAACCAAAATATAAGTTTTTGAGGATCAAGTTTGTCGGCTCTAAACCTTTCAACATCTTCTATACCGTAAATTAACTTTTCCACTACACCAACTTTGTTGCCGAATGGATGAACGTATGTTGAACGCCTCAATTCGGCCAATTCTTTGAGAGTTTGTTCTGAGAATTTTATTCTATCTTCAGAGCTAGTGGATTTGTCACACTCAATGTTAAATGCTGGATTGTCGTATTCAGTGACTTTCAACTGCAAAAGAAAAGGGTGTGTAACAGAGAGATAGAGAGAGGAAGAGAGAAATAGAGCTAGAGAAAGAAAGAATGGGAGAAACATAGAAACTAGAGAGATGAAAATATGATTAAATATCATAATTATATTTTAAAAAAAACATTCAAGCTTGTTAAGTTCAGACTGAAATTCTTATAATTTATTAAACCTTGAAATCGTTATTTCTTAAACCGATATCTCCTGCCTCGTCTGCCGAAGTCATTTTTCATACTGAAAAATGTTTCTGTTATTGTGACGTCACTTGCTTTTGTTATTGCCAATAATCTTGCGGAATATTTTATGAAGAGGAACGAGAAAGAAGAGAGGAAACGTATCGTTTACAAATAACCAATTAAACTATGTATAGGTGCGTCTAATTCCAACTCAGGTAGACAAGTTAACAAGGGACGAAAGTAAATTGCGACAGTTGAAAAGTGAAAATTTGCGTATTTGAAGACGATACACGAATGATTCTTCGAAATACTATGTATTGCACGAATTGAAAACACCTCTTTATGATTAATAAATGTACATAAATTCTTAATAAATAGGACAAAATATATGATTTAAAAGTTTACGTACGCTTTGCGGTCTGTGGCCACTTTCCATACTGCTTTCAATATCAGTTTGTTCGGGTGAAGTCATTTCATTCCTGTCTTCTGAACCTGATGTGAAAGAGGAGCTCACCCATTCTTTCATTCTTCTCAAAATGCTTTTGGACATGTTTTTGATCGATATCAAACAGCATTAATGGAAGAAAAAATATTAAAGAAAAAGAACAAGAGAGAGAGAAACAAAACAAGGCCACGCCTATAATTCATTTGTTTATAGATTGAACACGAAATTGATACACGATCTGTCTCAGCAAAAATCTTCGTGTTTATTAATACAGACAAATAAACCAAGAGGAAATAATTACCTACAAGCCTAAAAGTCCGGCTCTGGTTTAGATATAACGTCACTCAGACCAGAGAATTTTCTGGGTAAAGATTCGATCCATTTCCAGCATTTCTCGAATGTTTCCTGACTGCAAACAGAATCAGCATCTGATCTCCTGATTTCAGGCGAACGTTCTACAGGTTTCACACTTTTCGTTCGACTAGCTAACGATTCTTCTGATAATCTTGGACTCGCTTTTGGCGTTAGATTTAAATTGAAAGGTGGAAGAAAAGCAACGGTCGAATAATCATAACTTTTAGATCTAGGTCTAGGGGGTGGCTCCTTACTCTTCGTAAATGATATTTTCGGTAGACATTTCAGTACGTCTTTTTCTTTTCCATCATTATGTTCTTTACCATTTCTTCCGTTGGATACCTGCCGAATTATTGGTGGTAGTAGTTTGGAGGTTGGCCAAGAATTCCAGTGATGTAGTTGTCGAGATTGTTTAGTTTTCGAAGTTGTAATTAGCCCACCGTAGTGCGAACGCAGCTTGTCTTTCTTCGACATAACATACATTGGCCAAATATTGGTGTTATTCGCTTGTTATTCGTCCGCTACTCCTATACCACCAGTGTTTTTTTCCTAATATTTCAAAGTAGAAATGCCAAGTGGTTTTTTGCTATCACAAAAGGAAACAATATGTAATGAAAGATTAAGAAAAAGAAAATGGCAGTGTGACAATAATCCAATGAAAGGAGGGAAAAGGAGAATCTTAGGAATCGGCAAATCTACTCTAGTCAGGTTCGTTAATCCTGTAAACTTTCTCGTAGTGCCAATAAAAAAAGGTGCGATTCATAAGCGGACAAAACCGACAGTGCCGCTGTCATAAGTGGCAATGTTTGTTTATGTATAATTATCAATCGTTCGTAAACTTTCTTGTAAGCGCTCAAGACCAATCTTACTTGCCAATTTATTTCAAAATAATTACATTATGTTATATATGACCATAAGCTCTTTTCTAGATTCTCATTTAATTGCAATAAGTTAGAATAAACTAGTAATAGGCCTATTTTATATGTATTTTTTTGTTCAAGTGTAATGATTGAGGTAATTCTCTATCTGTCTTTCGCTATTTCACTCTACTCATTCTACGTAAATTTTAGAATTAACTCTGTTCAAGGGTTATTTATATTCATTAGAAAAAAATTGGATTGAATCAATCACTTGAACTAACAGATTCCTCTTATTCAAATTATAATAGGTAAAAAGAAAATGTAGCATTACCACGTTAGACTTTTAGCTAATTTATATTTGTGCAAACATTTGAAGCTGTTCTACTACCTTTATTGTTTATAAAGAGATTACTGTTTTTTTAAGCCTATACATTATATATTTGTTGTTCAAACTATTCAAGAAAAGAAAAAGAAAAATTTTTCCCTTCTCTCTAACCATTCTTCTAATATTCTTGGTAGTCTTGTTTTTACATTCATTTTCTTTTTTTAACTCTTTAATTTTAGATTAAAACTTGTATAGGCTTGTAAATGTAAGAGTAAATAAAAAGAGGTCAGTATGGTTTTTATTTTAATTATTATCAAGAACATAACAAATAAAATAGAAAGGTAAAAGTGTTCTAAAATTAAGCCTATAGAAATTAATTAATCAATAAAAAATGTTTTAATTATAGAATATTTAAATAAGTAAGTTAATTTAGTATAAATCCTATAACTTCCTTTATTTTATCAAATGTGGAAAGCAGATAAGGTCAATAGAGTAATAAAAATATTGTTATTACACATCATTGAAATGTGTAGGAGTATATAAATACATCTTGCTATACTTTTATATAAAGTCAAAAGTTTCCGAGAAGTATGATAATATTTTATGGAATAGTTCATTCTTTATTACTTTATTCTAATATCCAATAGGAAACTTCATTCTAATTACTAATATTTTACTTATTAGAAAGATATAAAAGAATAATTAAATGTTCAAAATTCTAGAAAATTTATAGTGAATAGAACAAAAAAGAAAAAAAGTTCCATGAATAGGCCTATTTACCCGCAATGGATATCTATCATTATTCGTTATTCAGCCTGCGTCTAATCATCCTCAGTCATTCTAAAGGAAATGAGAAATTTTCTGGTCTCTTTTTGTTAAATGATTTTAAGGTTAGCGGATTTCCGTGTTAAATGTTGAACTTTTATCGAACTTAACAAAACAGGGGGGGAGGTAAAGTATATTAGGAATGGGGGGGGGGAGGATGAAAGAACAACTAGGAAAGGCTATTATGGCTCCACCTAGGCAACGAGTTTTTGAGAGATTATGCGATAAAATACGAGATTTGTGATTTCAGCATGGATATTTACTTGTAAAAAACTCGTTGATATACTAGCGTACAGTGTAAAAGAATATATCGATTAAATCAACAAATTAAGCAATTACCAACTTCCGTTGATTATATATTTGTCAGCTAAGTCCTACCGTTAATAGAAAGATGGCCTCTAGTTTTTCCAATTTCTTTTCGAGGGATAAGGTATCGTATTATAGTGTTCTCTTATCTATTTGTAGTGAATAATAAACAACTTAATATTTATTATCGCGTTTAGACATTTAAACAAAAGAAGAAAAATATAATCGAAGGAACACTTCGATATGATCTTCATAAACGAGCCAACGCCTCCCTAAATCAAGGATTCAACTTAAGATCCGTTGTGAAATTGCCAGACAGCGAAGATCTGAATGATTGGATAGCGGTTCATGTCGTCGATTTCTTTAATCGGATAAACGTTATATACGGTATTGTAAATGAATATTGCACACCGGAGACGTGTCCTACAATGTCCGGTGGACAAAAATACGAGTATAAATGGTGTGATGGGGTTAAATATAAGAAACCGACATCCTTGCCAGCACCAACTTATATCTCCTACTTGATGGACTGGGTAGAATCGCAGATAAATAATGAAAATATTTTTCCTGTTGAAGTTGGTTAGTAAACAGTTTATAACGTGTTCTATTAAATACACAACATGTAGTATAAAATTACGTTCTATATCTATTAATAAAACATTCTATATTCGAATATTTTTTTATCTTTATTATGTTTTTTTCTATATTTTTCAACAGGTGTGGCTTTCCCTAAAAATTACAATTCAATCGTTAAGAAAATACTAACAAGACTATTCCGTGTTTTCGTTCACGTATACATACATCATTTTGATGTTTTAACAGATATGGGA
Organism: Dimorphilus gyrociliatus; assembly: GCA_904063045.1. NCBI lineage: Eukaryota > Metazoa > Annelida > Polychaeta > Dinophilidae > Dimorphilus > Dimorphilus gyrociliatus. The sequence goes on from CAJFCJ010000005.1 coordinate 2,355,937, forward strand.
GCGGTATGTATCTTTAAAAAAGTTATCTAGTTTATACTTGGGTAAAACATTCTTTTTATTCTATTTGTACATTTACCTAAACAGGAACCACATATCAATACTTGCTATAAACATTTTTACTATTTCGTTGCCGAATTCAATTTGGTTGAAAAGAAAGAACTTGAACCTTTGGTATATATACTTCCTTTATTATCAATACCCATTGAATTTTTGACTTTTATCCTGAACAGAAAGAGTTAACATGCCGAATTTGTAGTTAAAATTGGAGAAAAGTGATGGAAAACTTACGAAAAACAAAAGAAAACGAAAATATGAAAGACATTCTGAAATTTACAATCAAATAGATAGAACAGGGGATTTAAAAACAAACAAACAAACGCGTAATTGAAATTTGCCAAAACAGAAAAATCATTTCAATATTTCAATAACGGTTCTACAAAATATGAAATTCTATTTCATATAATTAATTTTATAAGTAAATTGTCGACCAATAGTTGTGTGAACAAGAAACAAGTGTATTTATATATTGATGATGTTTTTCTTGTTTTTTTTGATAAGCTAAATGTATAAAATTGTATCACTTTCATTACGTTTTGCTATATCTAGTCGGATAAAAAGAAATCAACCGATATTTTTACCTCTTTATTCTCTTCTTTATCCTCCTCCTTATTCTCTTCCCCTATCTCTTTATCTATAGCCTATATATAAATTTATATATATATATATATATATATATATAAATACTGTATTGATATATTTTTAGGTTGAGAGAAATAAAAGAAAGGTGAAAATCTTTTTGTATATATATATATATTTATTTGTATTTTGGCTATGTAAATATTTATATCATTAATAGGTCTTCTATCAGTTCGAGAATTATTTTTAGAACATTTTATAGCTGTCTAACCACTTTATTTCAATTGAAGGGTAATATAAACACGTGTTATAAATTTACTCCGAAACCTTTCTTTTCCAACGTCACTCTTCCCTCTATTAACTTTTAAACAAAGATCGTATCAAGAAGCAAACTACTTCTCTTGCTATTTCCGGTTTTTGTTTCTTTTTTTTTTTGCTAACGTTTGCTCGTACTATTCTTCTTTAGTATAGATATAATGTCGTGGGTTTCTAAAGAAGAGTATAAGACTGACCATTACTTTTGATGAATTATCAAACAACAACAACAAGACTTTAATTAATATGTTCTTTTACCTGCACTGAATATTATGACTCCACTAATAGCAACCATAAATAACGTCAAAAATAGCCAAAATAGTAATTTTCTTGGATCGATTTTTTCAGCTTTACAGAAAGTTTCATTTGGTCCGTTTAGTAGCGCCTCAATTATATTATCATTTGTACCAAAAGGATGAATGAATTTCTTATGTACTTCCCGTCGATCATTAGGTGGTGATGGGTAGTTATATTCGTCCGGAAAATCATATTCTATAACTTGCCACTGAATTGTTTAGAGGGGGGAAACAGCTTGTTTTTAACCCGTAAAATATAACTAATGCAGATTTAATAATAAACAAACTTGAAATATTGGTTCTTGTAAGGATGCTTGGTTCAAATTTGCTCCAATACCTGAATCTAAACTTGTAAGTTTTGTCTTATTTACTACGTCTACGTGAGAGTCCTGCTCATTTGCTTCGTTCATGACGCCGTACTGCTGAGAGTGACAGCTGTTGTCGACGCTATTCCATTGGGAATTGCGAGGTTATCAAGTTAATTTTTACTCGACTCTATATATAGTATGAATTATTCATGCGACGCTCTTTCTACCCGTTAACGCCACTTTCCAATACACACATTCACAATATTTTCGTATGTGACGTCACAATAATGTAAAACATTTAGAACTGATAAATAATAATGAATCGAATATACATTGTATAAATTTATGACAATATCGCCGACTATTCTATAAATAGGAATAAGAGAGAAAAGAGCCGAATATAATTCATTTCGGTTTTATTGAGATAAAGCATTTGAAAGTTAGTTCCAAAATGTGAGTCTATTCGGCGAGAAGAAAACTATCAGCTGAAGAAAATTCTCTCGGTAAAGAATTTATCCATTCGGAACATTTTTTAAAAACATCCTGTTCGGCTATTCGATCTTGATGAACTAAAATTCTTTTCCGGTTCTTAACTTTAGCCGGTCCAAGATAACGATTCGTTAACGATTCAGCTGATAGTTGAGGGCTCGAATAGCCTTGAAGGTTTCTAACAACACGATTCCCATATCTATAATCATTCAATTCGTTAATTAGATTAGTATTCAATATATACGAAGGTGTTAGAAATCGGTTGGGCGTTGTTATTGAACTATTCGAACCAGAATTGATTTTCGGCAACTTGTTAGAAAAGCCAATTGTCTCCCTTTTCTTTCTTCCTCGATAAATATCGTTGATCGCTTGTGATTTCACAGGCGTTAAATTGTTATTTCTTAACGTCGATAATCCCTTGTAAATTCTTCTAGGAGATTTATTACTATTTAACATTATCTTTATTATAAAATCGATTAAATATTTCCCTTATTTAATTATCTCTAATTAACATATCCAATTTCCAAACATAAAAATAACAACAGGCAATAAACATGAAATAGAATAAGCAATATTTCTTTATATCCTGTATATATCTCTTTATTTCTTGTTGTTTGTTTGGTGTATAAAGTTCGACTGCTAATCCTAAAAGAACTTTCTTGCTTTTTTTTTACCAATTGTCCTTTATTCAACAAAAAAATATGGGAGGAAGGGGGAGTGGGGCGGAGAGTAGAAAGGAGGGGGGAGGGGGGGGGCAGGTTTTTGAAACGAACAAAAGGTCCACTTATATATATTAATGAATGGTATAAAGTGAGTTCGATTCTTCAATGCATATTATAGCTAAATACAATTGTACAGCTATTTAAACATTCATTGATAGAAATTAATTATAATATTTTACGAATAACAGGTTGATAATGCAGGATATAGACGTATTAAAAAGAAGTATATTATATATATATTTATACATAAAAAATGTACTAATGTATTCGTATAAACTATGAATTTACTAATAATAATAATAAGATAAAGTTACTTATGAAATATTTTCTATTTGATTTATAAATCTACTACTTAATCCAATAATCCATGAAGAAAAATTATTCAATTCTTTTCATCGAATGATTAGCTATGATTATTAAAACTAATAGTTTTATAGAATATTATTTATTTGATTTGTTTACATAATAACTTGTTCCTGTTTGTTCATTTATTATATTCTTTTTCATAATTTGCATTAGATGCGATAATCTTTCTTTGCTTTAGGCGTTCTTATCAATTTATGTGTAATTTAGGATAATATATAGACATATTAATAATGCTAATTAGTTTTTAATATCGATAATTAATTGGGAGTTAGCTAATCCCTTATTCTCCAATATGGTTAAAGCTTCATTATTATGACTTATCGGCAAATAAGAATGATAAATTGAGGCATTACGCTGGAAATCGACCTTGTAGATATAGAGCGAGGTAAAGAAATTGCCTTATTTGTACAGATTTCCCTCTAAACGAACTTTTTCCTTCGATTCAGATCACGTCCAGTATATAGATTATTGTACAGGAAAGCGGATGACGTCTGGACAATTAGGCGTTGTCCCTGAATTCTTTTATTCAAGCTTCCCGTTGAGGGGGATTTCTTTTGTTTTCGTCGATACACATCGATTACTTCCGCCTAATGAATTTGATAGAATATAATGCAAATGACAAAGTTCAATAGACTAGAATGAGACTAAACTTGATAAACAGCATACATAGTAAAAAAGAAAGATTATCTTAATAGCTCTATAGACAGAAATCATACAAAAGAACAATAAAAGCATTAGTTAAATAAGAAAGATGGATGAGAGATTTTTCAAATATAGTACAGTCAGTGAAACATTCTTAATAAACTCTCAATAGAGGGAATAAATTGTCAGATTATATGAGATAAAAGAGAAACTTTACAACAGTCCTTTAAACAAGATTGTCTCAAACCTTCCCTCCCTCCTCCCCCTGTTTGCATTCTCGCTTCCCATTAAGACATTCTTTCTTTCATAACCGTGAAATAAATATCTAAAATGATATTTTTCTATTATTTTCTTTACCACTTTATATAATAGGTGCATTTCTAATGATATTTGATAAGTCAGTAATAGAAATATGTAAATTAAATTGTTGCCTGGGATACAAAGTGCATTCTAGGTTTAATATGAATTTATCTATATATATATATACAGCATATATACTGTATACATACTGTATATATATTGTATACAATTTTATATAAATTAATTATAAATAAAAATAGCTAATTAAAAAAACAGACTGCTTTCAAGGAATAAAAAAATAGCTGTACATGTACAGTATATCTATTTATAGTTACAAATGTATAATATAAGGCTTTGTACAAATACACGTATATTGCTGTCAGTATTTAATATAATATACTATATAAAAAAATAGCTATTGATTCATATTCCTAAGTGATTTATGTATGATAAGGGTCTTAATTATTTTGAAAACTGTTGAATAGGATATTAGAGTAAGGGGGTATAATTGTCTTCCGATATTCGCTTATTCATAGTGTATCAGTAACATTAGTGAATAACAGTTACAACGGTCATAACAAGATAGTTTTATTAGTCTCCCTCTTGTGGATATTTTTCTCTGTATATTCATTAAATAATAAAGATAGATTATTTTAAATGTTAATGAAGTATCAAAGATAACTAACCGCATTAATAGAAAAGAAACAAAATATAAAAAAGTCTATTAGTTTTTAATTGTAGCAGAAGATTTCTAAGACGGTTTTGTTGTACATTTCTTTAATATACCTTGCGCTGTAATTAGTCTTTCTTGTAGGAGATTAATTGTCTAAGATGAAATAAAAATATAAGAATAAACATCAAATTATAAAATAAATATGGAAATATTTTATATGAATTATATCAAATATTATATATATAATCATATACATATATACAGTATATATATCTATATATACATTATTCATTATGTCGATTTGATTAGCCAATTTTTTTAAAGAGTTAATAGCTTTGCTTTCATTCTGTGGAATTTCATTTGAAAAATGATTAGCTGTAAAAGTCTCATTTCGTCTGATATTCTGTTAAAAAATAGATTAAAGTTTATAATTAAAAAACTCTTTCAAATTAAAGTATTACATCACTATTTTCTTTTGTAATTCTTACGGGAATTAGTGTACTACCGTCATGTTTCTATAATGGAGTAAAAAGGGATTATTAGTATCTTTAAACAAGGAAACACGTTCATCTTACGAAGCGAGTAGTACTACTTGTAGGGTCGTTTGTTAAAGAAAATCTTTCTTGAGTGAGATTGCTAGGAATAATACTATCTCTGTCCGTATTTCCATCAAAGTTAGTTTTCCAAATAAGAATTTTCTCATCTGTTCCACTCGTAGCAAAATAACCGCCATTAGGATTAAAAGAAACAGACGTTGTAGGTCCCTTATGGTGCATAATTGCGAATGAGATAATAGCACAATCAGATTAAGCAAAGAGTACAACACTAGTTTATTTTAGCCTAACCTTATGACCTTGAACGTTAAATAAGACTTTCTCCTTCATTAGGTCTAGAACTTTAAAAGTTGAATCGTCAGAAGCCGATAATAAATATTTACCAGATATATGGAAAGAAATACTATTAACTGGCCCTGAATGACTTTTAAAGTATTGTAATAATTTATTTCTCATCCTACAATCCCATATTCTAACTGAACAATCGGCAGATGCGGCCGCAACTAACATTCCACTTGGATGGAAAGCAACGTCGTTAATGTAGCTAATAAAAAAGTCATTAAGAATTTTGTTAACAAAGAACTGATCAATAAAAATGTGGATAAAGTTGTCTTACTCTGATAAATTGGTTAGTGTTTGAATGCAGTCTCCATTATCCCGATCCCATAATTTAACTGTTAAATCATCACTTCCGGATACAATCATACGTGCATCAGGTGAAAATCTTTATTCAATTCGAAATGTAAATACTAAGGTCTATATATTAAGGGAAGAAAGGAAAATTGAACCTTGCACGTCGTACCCAGTTTCCATGACCTGATAAAGTCAATAATGAGCTATATCTTTCAACCGACCAAATCTAAACATTAAGAAAGAAAAACAAGACTTTAAAGTAGAAAAATTAATATTTGTTATTTAATATTTATTTAAGAAATATATGAATGACCTTGACTGTCGAATCGTCGGAAGCTGTGCATAGCGTTTGATCCTCCAGTGCAAAGTCAACACTTCGAATTGTAGCACTATGAACTCTGCAGATTTTCGGATCTAAAGTTCTTCAATTAAAAAGGTATTTCTTAATCTTGCTTTTAAGAATACTAATTCACTATAACATACACATTAGGCAACCATAATCTTAATGTCTTATCCCTTGACGATGATGCAATTAGACGACCCGAAGGTGAGAATGTAACAGATGTAATTGTATCCTTAAAAGTGATTACATATATTATTTAGCATTCTAAATGAATTTAAATGAATACCGTATGGCCAATGTATTTATGAACAGCAGTTTTCAAGCCTAAATTCCAAAGAAATACAGAACAATCCATTCCACCAGATACTGTTTTCAAATTACTTCAATAATGAAAAAATGACTTTTCTATAACTTAACCAAACTTTTACCTAGTTGTTTCATAAAAGGATGAAAATTAACGGATTGAACTGCCTCTCTATGCTCTTTATATATTTGTACCAAAGAAGGGTTAGCCTGCGAAATATTGAACCATACAAAAACTAGATTACAATTCAAAAGTTTTACAAGTTTTAGCACACTTTTTACATTATTTCAATATAAATAAGCACATTTATATAAAACTGACAACCATTTCTTCCTTTAAGCTGAGGTCAAAATTTCTAAAACAACCTCCAAATAGATCGTTTTCTAAGTGAAAAGAAGTAGCACGTGCTTTTCAAAGAGTACTCAATAAAATATCTCAATAACTATATTTTATTTATTTTTCATGTTTTCTTAACATTCACGAAGAAATAATCTATCTTCATAAGAAATATGTTGTAAATTTGTTATAATTTTAGGTGAAATTTCCAGAAAGTTTTACCTCCAATTATTGAAATGAAAAATTCGGGCTGAAATCTGATGCATTTATTCAAAGATTATCAAAAGTATTATAATTGATTACTTGATGAAAAAGCAGATTTTGAAATTGCAACAAAAAATCTTGGTTAAATGTGAAAGATTATACTTTATACTCCTTCTTCATATTTCCTCTTCCGGTCTTTGAAAAATATCATTTTTGGAGCAAATTTTATAATTATTTTATAGATTATAAGCAATTTGTAATGTACATTGAAGGAAACTGTCTAAATGGTAAAGATTAAAGGAAGAAATATCAGTACTTTGAAAATCGTGTTCTGAATTACGGCCAATGTTTGTGTATTAAGATCTCTTTTCAGATCTTTTTTGTACTTTAAAAAATAAATGTAGAATAAGTAATTCATCTGAATTGCTATTTGTTGTTAAAACATTTGCAAAGTTGTAATATATAAAAAATTTGACGCAGTCATATTGTTGTATAAGTTTTTTTCACCAAAACAATAATGGCGGATGAAAAATGAATTTCTTTGAAAATGCAACACTTTAAAGTAGAATTTTCAAATATTTCAAGAAGATTTAAATACAATATGAACTAAATTATGTATAGTTTGAGAAAAATCTTGGAATAAGCTTTAATTATGGATTTTATTAATTTTTCACTTGTTCATAAAGACGCTCGAAAAGTTTTTTCAAAAATATTTTCATAATTTTCAAGAATTTTTCATTAAAAAATTTTCAATGCTGATTTCATTTTTTTAAAAAGATTTCATTATTTATTCATGTATTACGAAAATGTTTCAATTGAGAAAACAGGATATCCTCTCCAAGAAGTAATAAATTGCTCAACGCGAAAGCCTCTTGGCCATACTTGTTTTGAGAGCAAAACGAAACGTTTCAAAAATCTTTTGAAAACCTTCTCGTCTTCAAATTTATCATCTACCGATCCTATTCTTAACTATGAACAACAACGAGCAACAGCTTCAATTGCAAAGACAGCAACAAAAATCGCTGTCTTTCTTGGAAGAGCAATTCTTAATGTCTGAAGAATTGAAAGAAATTAAGGACGCAATTTTCGACTATTTGACAAAAAAAACAATGAGACCCATTTTACTAGCTGGTCTAAACTTGAGGACGTATTTGGGAAGAATGGGTCGATCGGTAGTAATTGCCGGGCAAAGAACAAGGGCCAAGAAACGCAGAAGTGAAACTGAAAGTAACTATTCGAATTCTTATACTGAATATAATAATTATTAATAATATTTGTCCACATAAAGGTGGCGACGGAAATGAAACACCGGAAGGCCTGGATTCTGCCAGACGAGGTAAGTCAAGTTTGATCCAGAGCCGTATGAAACAAGTATTTGACAATATCCAAGCTCACCGTACGAAAGATACCGAAGGACACAAGAAAAGATCCGGAGGTTCCGTCGCTGAAGGTAGGTTAGAAATGAGAGACGGAAAAGTAAAACCAGGTTTCCAAGCTGGCAAAGCGTCTTCTGCTGACATAGAGGATCTGGAGGAAACTGTGACTCTTATCCGGTATAGTTCACCTGAGGATGTTGATGAATTGATTAGACAATCTGGAGGTAAATGACATTCCTATACAATTAAGATGTAAAACACAGATTGAAACAGGGAGGGCGTCTATTGTAAAACGTGCCAAGACGCATTTTCCACCTCGTAAGATCAAGTCTATCCTGAAAACACGTAAACGTTGCATATCCAACGATTCGGACGATGATGAACGAGCAATCACATACTCCCAGTCTACTGGGGATGAAAATCGGAGATCACGAGATGCTATGGGTAAGTTAACGCGTAACATAACTATCTCCAATAGGTAAATACAATTTTTTTTTCATAGCTGATGACAGTGAAGATGAAGAAGTCTTGGGGGAGAGGGTGGTTTACACGCAGATGTCTGTACCTAGAAATCCTGACAAATTTATAAACAAAGCGGTTCAGTTGAATGTAGTTGAAGGTAAATATATGAACATATGTGTAAATACAAATTATCATGTAAATAATGATTGAATGTTTTTTCAAGCTGCTCCCATGGAGGATCCTCAACTTCATAACTTGGTTTTTACCGAAATTTCTACATCTAAACCATTTGATGACTCGTCTAATGCATCACAAGACATCTATACGTCAGAAGGTAGGCGAGAGTTTTAACATTTTGAAGTAGCAAAAAACTGATTGAGCATTTTCTACAGAATTGCAGACAACCATTCAAGAGAGCACACTGGGATCTGAACAAGTTAGTGAAACTAACAGAGACAGTCAATCTGATGAATCGAAGAGTAATTTGCCAGGATGTAAGCTAAACAAGACATTTAAGCAATCAATTACTAATGATTTTTCACATTTAGCTATCATCAATAAACGATCAGAGCCTCAGAAGAAGTTCTGGATGTGTATGCAACATAACGGTAAGCTAATATTCTACATTCTTTTTATTAGCAATGATTATTCAATATAAATACTATTTTTACAGAGAAAAAAGAGTTCACTTTGACTTTACCCAAAGTCGTGATAGCATCCAACGATCGAGAGAAACAAAAACACTGGGTAATATCAGCTGATATGATAAAGCCCGGGATAAAGCGAACTGCGGGCGTTTCGAAAGAAATGTCTTCTCAAATCGAAGAAAAAAGAAGTCGATTTATTTCTTCAGAGGATGCGAAGCTTTTGAACAGACTACAAAGATATCCAGCATCCGATAATTCTGACAGCTCTGATTATGATTCCGAAAAGGAAACGTATTTGTCGTCCGACGATGATTTCGTTTCAACTGATGATGAAGGACTCGTCATACAGGTAGATGATGATCTGGTTACTGACGAGGAAGAATTTATACCTTTTGGCGCACAGGATCCTGCCACATACGACGACAAGCAAACGTCTCGTGTGGTAGTTCCACATATTCTCGATGAGAACGACTCTGACATTTTACCTAGGGAATATGTGGAAATGGTAGGATCAGAGCTTTTGACACTTGAGCATGAAAGTGAGGTGGCAGTGGGTGGTCTTCGGGCTCAATTATCAATTATAACCAACCATCTGCGCCAAGGTAAAAAGACAATTAAAGACCAGCTTAAAACCGACACAAGAATAAAGAAAAAAGCTTTAAAGCACCGATGTAGAAGAGCGACAGCTTTGTATGACTTTTTCAAAATGGACGAGAATCGTGCATTTTCCCGAGAACTTGGAAGAATGGCAGAAAAGCTGAAGCAGTCATGTGTGCATCATCAACCAGCGTTTGTTAATCTAATAACACCAGAGATAGATATGGAAAACGTTGGTTCATTAAATTATACATCCTGGCTTACTCCAATAGAGGAACACCAGTTTCAGTTAAAAGATAAATTAGGGCGGGTTGAAGGCAATGTCAAAGGCTTTTATGCCATATCTGAAACTGGGAGATTCCTCTCGATTGACAAGAAACTGGTAAATTATACAAAGAAATTTGAAAGTTTATCAGTTGCTTGGAATGGAAAGCTGGCACTATTATCAACAGGGAAGACAGACATTGCCAAAATAAGTATTCTAACCGACCATTTCGCGGAATATGAAAATCTTAAAGTCCTTTCCGAAGTGAAAATATGTACCCCATTTTTCAGTGTGTTTGAGCACACTATTGCTTTCGTTACGAATGATCAAGTCAGATTCTACTTAAAAAATTCGAAGAACGTTTGGAACTATGAATTGAAAACCTTCAAGCCGGAGAACTGCATGGTTATTGATGACAACATGTATTTGGTACAGAATGATAGAATATTGGAAATCAATAGCGAGACGAGAGACACTATGATATACGAAAGCGTACTGAGAACTGACACCTTCTCAGTAGAAAAGCTAATTCACTTCGTTCGAAATGGGTTTAGAATACTTACAACTACAGAAAACTTACACGTATTTAATCCTGATAAAAAAGATTGTTCCTACTACTTGATGAATTCGACTTTTGAAGATAAAATTTTGCTGAGTTACTACATCACTCAAGCCAGCATCATCTTTTGCTTAAGGAGCAAAGATGACTTTAAAGATTTATCTATTCAAAAATTTCCCTTAGAGGAGTCGTATTTCTGATATGATAAGTTTTCTGTAGATTGTTTATTTGTACATATTACATTAATACTCTACTTTTTATGAAATTTATGTAGAGAAACACTTGAATAATTGATATATGTATATAAATATATATAGTTTTTTTGTGTACAGTATGATATTATGTATATTGTTGCATACATGTAAACTTTGATAACTTTATTTCTTGAATACTTTATGATAAATGTAAATTTTACTGTATTTTTTTCTATATATATATAAATGTAAATATGTACTGAATAAAAAACAAACTTCAACATGAAGGAGTTTGATGAAACATAAAAACTTATTAAAAAACAAGTATCTAATCGTGTAGTTGATAGATTTTCCCTACCCCATTCGATAAAGCAAATCGTTGATATGTTAAACTAGAGTACTTTCATAATAAAAAGTTGACACTTCTCGAAAAATATAGCAGCGCAACGTGTAAGTCACTAGATCTGGTCTTCTAGGCGCATTAGCAATTTAAATTTCACTGAGGTAAGTTCAAGTTTATTCTTTATAGGTCATAAAAGTAATAATTTCATATAGTTAGCTTATTAAGAAAAAATGGAAAATGAAACTGTATCAAATGAAGTTGAAATTACTACAATCGGCAGTTTTATAATCAGTAAACCGTCCAATCTGCGCAAGAGAGATTTTGATTTGTCAAGTGTTTTAAAGAAGCATGGTCTTGATAAATCCTTTGTTTTAAATATTAAGAACAAAACTGAGTCTAACTATATAGAACTTCTTACTGCCAGTAAACGAGAACTGGAGAAACTCGATGACTTTGTTGCTAATTTAATGAATGGTATTAAAAAGCATGAATATAACACTGAGAAAAAGATAGCTAGGTTCTATCATAATAAAAGACTAAAGTTAATTAGATTATTAAACGAAGTGAAGCATATAAACGAGTTTTCAAGAAGATGTAAGAATAAAGCGTTTCAAGAAGAACTATCCAAAATGGCGGACAAAATTAAATATTCCATTAAGTATACTTGCTCGAAGCATTTAACGTATGAAAAGAACGAAGTGAATGATCTAGATATTGGTTGTGTATCTCTTCCTGATTTTGAGTCGCCATTAAAAAGTTATGAGATTTGTACAAATGATGAATTAACATCAATTATTTCAAGTTCAAGAGGGTTCTATGGCCTTTTTGCAACAGGAGAAATCCTATGCGTGAATAGTAATGATTTAATTTGTTCAAAAGAAAATTCTGTTGCAAATATTCTTGTTACAAGCGATGAACAACTATGCTACGTAGTAAAGGATGGAAATACGTCTGTAACGCTAACGATTCTATCAAGTCACTATCATATATTCGAAAGCTTTACTATCTATTCAGATACGAGACCTTGTACTTTTTCACAATTTGGCGTGTTTAAAGATGTGATATTCTTAACAACGAAGAACCAAGTAAGATGCTACGAGAAAAACGATATGGTTCATTGGGTTGAATGGAGTCTACTTGATTCCAAGCCCGTTGTACTAGAAACAAAAGATTGTAATGCTTATGTTGCTTCCGAAGATTACGTCATGATTATTAATTCAATCGACAAGACGACTACAACTCTTACTAGTAAAAGATGCGTTGAAAATATTTCTATTGCAAGAGATATTGTTGGAAAAATTAACGATGATTGCGTAATATTGATAATGGAACAGATTATTCACGTGGTCGATCCAGTTAGAGAAACAGATAAAACGTACCATATGGAGACACTTTTTCCGGGTGAACAACTTAGAACGTATCGTATTCTTGGGAAGCAAGTTATTTTTTGTCTAACTAGTAAGACCGATCGAATGAAGCTAAGCTTTAGACATTACCCTCTTAATCCCAACGATTAATGCGCTGAAGATGATTGATTTCTTAATAATATATTTTTTAGATCATGAGACATTTCACCTGAAAGAGTTGAAGATGAAAAAATTCAACTTATTCATGATTATTAACTTGATTATTGTGCTGATAACATATATGTATGTATGTTTGTATGTATGTATATTTGTTTGTTAGTTTAAGGTTAAAGGTTTTGTTTGAATGAAAGTATGGAAATATTTGGTTGATGATTGTAGCTTTTGTAATATATTAAACAGAAATAAACATTTGAAATGAATATATTTCTCTGTATTCTTTGAATTTAAAAGACACTTACGACTGAAATGATTGGACAATAAACTTGAAACAATTAGTCTAATCCCTTGCTGTAGATAGGCCTTTGTTAGTTATGAGATAATGATATGAAATGATACATTTATTGTTCTTCTAATTTTAAGTGCTTAACACGAAATTACTAAACATATAAATAGTATGATCGTATGACTTGACTATAAATAACAAAGTCAAAAAGCCCAATACGAAATTAGGTTAAAGAAAATAATAAAAACCCCGTGTTTAGAATCGATAGAAAAGTAAACTTTCTTATCTATTCTCCCTACTCAATTATTTGTTTTTAAAAAAAGCTTTCTTTGTACTTTTTCAACAAATGTAAAAAAGAGATGAACCAACAAAACACTAAATAAAAGACCTAAAAATATAGAATATAAACAATATGTTGTTCAATACTGCTCAGAATTGAGATGTTGGTGTTATTCATTACTTTCGCGAATAATGTTAAAAAGAAGGACTATTTAAGAAAAAAGTGTGCTATATGTATAAAGTAACATTAATGTAGAGTAGGTGTTACAGCATATATCTAAGAGTTTAGTATTAGGCTTTAAAGTCAATTAATTCGTTAAGATAATATAGAGTTGAAAGAAAAAAGATAAATGTATTGAAAGTATTTGAAACATGAAATATTGAAATTGATTAGATCGTTATTATTATTCATTCAGAGCAAATGCAACGGCGGAAATATCTTCGAAACTTGAAAAGTTTTTCATTTGTCGATGTACCAAGGCAAAAGATTACTTCTTCTTCAGTCATTCTATAGGAGACAAGATATTCTTCTCCAAAAATCGTTTGAGTTTCGTAAACTTCAGCCGAATTCTCTGATGGATCGACGATAAAGATAAAGCATTTGGTCGATAATAGAAATTTGCCCTTATTTAGTTCATTAATTAGATTTCTCACAACGGATATCTGACGTTTTCCAATATAGCAGGTAATGTAGGCTTTTCTATCATCAGAAGTTGCGCTAATGTAGGAACCAACTTCGGTAGTTTCGTACAAAACATTATCAATGATTTTTGAATCCTCCGGAATTTTAGCAGGTTGACATTTAGATAATAATCTTGTCCTGTTACTCTTCATCGACAGTTTATATTCAGTGTCGTACAACACCAAATCATCCTTTAGAATATGAAAGTAGGGTAGATAATTGGTATAGGTTTTGTTTAATTGGTCAATTAGAGTTAGTTCTTTAAAGCAGTGAGTACTATTAGAGTAAATAAATACTGCAGGAATAGCCGAAACAGAATGAGCTATAAACGCCAATTTTCCATCGTAAGTTATTGATATATCTCCAATAGCAAAAGTATTACTCAGAACAATTTGTTTCTTTTCAATATCTATAATTGATAGTCTCGATTCGCTTGTACAGTAAAATCCATCATCATTCGCTACAATCTTTTTGGGAACAAACTCTAAATCGACAATCTGTTCACCAATAGGATTTTCAAAAGGTGGAATAATCATTTTACCAATTTCAACGCCTTTAACCGGTTCACATTTTTCATAATAGGCTTTCATTTTCAAAATATTACCAATACAATAAATCAGTTTTTCAGCCATTTTTTTAATATCATTCTGAAGATTCTTATTAGTTGTTCTATCGTAATATTCTTTAAGCATTTTCATTTCTTTTACCAGTTTATTCAACGTAGATAATTTTTCATCGAAAACATTTTCAAGATCCATACGTAAGTTTGTAAATTCCCTACAAACATGAGTTTGAATATTAAATACCTCATCTTTCAAATTATTAATTTGATTGTATTTATCATTCGTAATATCAATTTTCGCTTTTTCCATATTATCATCTAATATCTTTACAAAATCGTTTGTAAAGAAACCGTTAAATATTTCCATATTAAATCCATTAGACTCTCCAGAATTTACAACAGTATTCGTAGATTGTTGAGGAGTTTGTTCGTTCATAGATTCAATAGTTTCCATCTTTTCGTTTGAAAATATTCGCCAAATGTATTCGACCAAATTTCAAAAAGAACTGTAATTAGACGATGGAAAGACGCGGCTATTTATTGAGAAAATTGAGTTGATCAGTTTTTAACTAGACGAGTAGTTATAAGCGTTTTTTATTATTAGTTAAGTACAGTAATATTTAATGAATGTTTTCTCTATTAGTGCAAAGTACTTAACTTTTTACCAGTAACCTTTTTTTTGTTGTCTTTTTTATCTCATTAATATTCATAGACAATTAAAAATTATTAATAATGACAAGGTAATATTCATTTCAAAAAAAGAAATAGAAAATATCTCGTTCATAAGTTTTTCATTTGAATGTTAATTTAAAAAATCCTCCTTTAAAGGAATAGTTGTAGAAGGGAGAATATGAAATCATTTGTTATCTTTATCCTTATCTATTACGCTTTTCTTTCTTTGGGGGAAGAAACAATAATTATGGGTAATAATGTCACATATATAAGCTCTAATCGGATTAGAACTCTATTGCCTTTAAACGAGAGTACTTCCACGAGTCACTCGGTAGCACCTTCCATAGGAAAGAGAAGGAAATTAATGACATTCTCTGAAAGGTTCGCCAAGCTAATGGAAGGTGTGAGACGGCCAAGAAAGAGTTATACTCCTGTTCTTGCCGGTTCTATAAGCGTTTTTGTAGCCGTTCTATTAGGTATTGTTATTTTTGTATTGGTAAAAAAACGGAGAAGATCTACTAGTACAACAGATGATAATTGCACAAGAGATGTTACTCAAACATTATCTATATCATCCGATTCAAACGAAACAATAAACGATACCAGTACATAGTTTATTAATTTATCTGTTTGTTTGTTTGTTTGTTTTCATTTATATGTTTTTTATTATTATACATAAATTGTTTGTATTCATATTAAAATGAAGAGAATTCTTTAAATTTTTGAAATTTTGAACATATTTCACACCAATTATTATTATTATTTCTTAATGATCTAAACAGTTGGCAGACGACGGCACCGTAACGTCCTTTATTATTCTTAGCAATTAGGACATTCTGAGTACAAATTTGAACGCCATTCAACCTATGAAAGTCATCTTGAATAGTTTTAAATAGTTTTTTTGTTAGGTTAATTTTTGTTGAGTCGTTTTGTAAGTCTGAAAGTTTACAAACAGCTGGAATATATTCTGTAACAATTGCTATTTGTCTAAAAGTGGGAGATACTAAAGGAACAATTAACAATCCGTAGAATTTAGTAATAATCTCCGATTCATAAGAATGTATAGCTAATAGTGAGGCGTCTTCCAACACATGTCTAACCTCTCTATGATGAGCCTTAATAAATTTAATAGCAACTGGTTTATCATTAAAACTTGCTAGAAACACTTGATAAAAGGCTCCATTACCGATACAAATTGCCGAATTATCATTATTAGAAAGTACTAAATTAATATCAGAATTTATTAAGATATTGAATTTATCATTAAATTCTGGTAGATAATTATTAATTAACTGTTCAATACTACTTATAGCTTCATTTTTAATATAATCAGGTAGTTTTATATTTGGAACATTTAGTTCATTTTCCATGTGTAGCTTATTTAAATTTATTACACAATTATCACTTTTAACATTATAATTGGAATATTTCAATTGTTTATATAGATAAGAAATTGCTATTAATCCAGTAATAGTTATAATAGTAAATTGATCTAAGTCATTTAAATAGCTATTCATACTGTAAAATATTAATAAATAAACAAATCAACAAATAAACAAATGTTTAATTTAAAAAATCGTCATTTTCTTCTTATTATTTCTCTTTTCTTTGTGAGCATTTATTGTTTTATTTGATTGTTCTAATCTTCTTTTATAATCTTGAGTTTCCTTTAATTTTTCAATCATATGTTTATAGACTCTTGTATCTTTTCCTTCGTTTCTTTTTATAGAATTCTCTAATCTATCTATTTCTTTATTTACAACTCTTAACTCTTGTTCAGTTTTGAACATCTGTCAAAAGAGAATAAAAGAAAAAAACGTATTTGAAATTAATTGAGTAACTGTTTTTTTAAAAAAAAAATAATTACTTGAACATTTAATGATTTATCATTTCTCTGCTCTAGATCTTTTTCACTAATTTCTCTTCTGGTTTTATGAGCGGACGGAAGTGTCGTAGTTTTATCTAATTAAAAATTAATATTAGAATAATATTTACAACTTAGAATAAGAAAAGACATTACCTTTTTTATGTTTAGTACTTAATTTCTTATTAAGAAATTTAAAAACGTCCTTTTGAAGGGGATTTTTCTTTTTTATTCGTGTATTAGTAGTATCGACGTTACCTAATTTCCTTTCTTTCATATTCATTATTCTATCTAGAGATTTACCTAGAAAATAGCATAGTTCAATTATACTTATTATTATTTTTTAACAATAATATAACCTGGTGGTAATACAACTATTGGAACAGGTTCAGATCTTCCTTTATTACTCTTTCCTAATCCTTCGCCTACTACGTAACCCATTTTAAGCATTAACTTTGAACCGATACCCTTTAATTTATAATATATTGTATTAGTAAGTATTATTAATTTTATACTCTTACTAACCTTTGTATATTTTTCCCAATAGCCTATTTGAGAGTTGTCTACATTCTCCTCCTTAATTGTACGTGTTGGACACCACGTTTCGTTACCTTCGTTATCTGAATTTTCACTTTCTTCTTCAAAGTCTTAAATAAGAATTACAATGTATATATAATGAAAGAATTATCAACACAAAAAATATTCAATATAACCATGATGAAGAGGAAAAATTTGCTGTCTTTCCAATCTTCTTACAACTTTAGGATGTTCTTGATCGAACGTTATTGATATTGAACTATCTTCGTGTAAATCAACAACTGTTGCAAGATACCACAATTCATCTGTGGTATCAATTGCAAGACATTTTGATTCTATAGAAACAAAACTAAAAGAAAATCAATAGAACACAAATGATTGCTATCATGATAATTATTTACTCAAAATCTGGCTCTTCGTATACGTTCAATTCGTTTACTTTAACAGAATAACCATGATTGAATCTATGTATCGTAGGCAAAGTTTAGATTAATATATAGTTTGTTTAAAATGTCATTAATTTCTTTACCTGCACTTATCTTCTTCTTCGTATCTACATTTATTATTCATAAAATGTGGACATGTTCGCATTTTAGGATATTTTGGTGTACAGAATATAACGATAACTTTTGGATCATCTAAATCTGCTGATTCGTCTACGTGCATTATTATTGCATTTGCGTACTCTAAAGCTCCCCATGATGATCTGAAAGGTGCCTTACACTTTGTACCAGATATATCATTATCTTCATCCGTTTCATCTTTCTTTTTTGGACTGGATGTCTCTCCCTCATCAACATATAAAGACATTAATTGCTTCTTTTTCAGTGATAATAGACTTTCTATTTAAATATAAAATATTGGTTCAAAATTCAAAGTTAATTTCAATTGCAAAACCAAACCTTCAGTTATTTTAACTAATTCTTTTAAGTTTGTTTGCAATTCATTTAGATCCTCATTCTCTTCAGTAGACACCTCGATTGCCTGATTAACTTGATCGAGCTAGTTTATACAACATATTATCGCTCAGAGAATTTTACTTATTAGATAATAAATACACAGTTAATTTAAATTTTTAAAAAGAAATGAAATAGAAAGGAAACTGATTTAAGCTTTCAGTAATAATTTTTACCTGTGATTTATATGTTTGTAAACTTGCTTCAGTTTCAATTATTTCGGAATCCATAGTTAATAGTAAATATAAATTTGAAACAGTTTCGTTAAGCAAAAACCGGAACCGGAAACTAGCACAATAACGAGTGAATAAAAAGTGGGATTAGACAATTTGAAAGATTTGTTAAACTACTCCACGTAGCTTTTCATTTGAAAGGAGTAATTCTAAAACTATAATTAAATTAGTATATTTAAAAGAGAAAGTAAAGATAAAAAAATTCAAAGACAATTAGAGATTTATTTTTAAATATACATATACTGTAGATGTAGAAATGGGTTGTTAATAATAGTCATTTAGTTTAAAGACAAAAAAAAAATAATTAAAGCACTAACATTTATATTATTGATAGATGAAACAACAAGGTCATTTAGAGGTAAAAAAAAAAAAACAACACAGACAAACGCATATAATTCTAGTTTTTTGTCTGAAAGTCAAAGGTCGATATATTTTATTGTTGTTGTTCTACAAGACTATATTAAGCATCGCATAAATATTAGATAAAAAAGAAGAGAACACACCATATAATATTTAAATTATTCATGTAAGATAATACTCTAGAGGAAAATGCTTTAAAGTGACCTTTTCTTGATCTTTAGGATTAATTAGACAAAATATAATTTCATTTTCCGTTTTCATATAATTTAATAATCGTTGATCTCGAAAGAATTTATCCATTTGAAAACATTTTCCATTCTTCTCTTTTGAATTGATAACAAATATATAATATTGATTTATTAAGAGGAAATAATGATCACTTTTCAATTTATCAATAATATTTGATCCAATTGAGAAATTATCATATTCTTCCTGAATCTGAATAATTTCAAGTTGATCTTCAATTATATTAAACCATATAACATTTTTATTATTATCGGCGGCAAAAAATGTATTCTTATCAATTTTTACGTCAGTAAAATCAAGTATTCTATTTTCGTAAATTGATAATTTAGAAGAAATTTTACTTGTTAATTTCGAATAGAATATAATCTCTTGATTAGTTTTAATGGCGATAAAATCTTGAAGAATGAAAAAATGATCGTATATAGGCTTCTCATCTTTAATAGCAATCTTAACAGATTCATACTTTGTATTCGAACCTTCACCAATGTAAATTTTTATACGATTCTTTCGAGGTGTTTCCATGAAAGCCATTCTTCCGTTATAAGTAATAGATACATTAGTAATAGCACCCTTCCATAGGGATAATTTATTAAAGTTGTTTATATTAATAATCTGACCGTTATAATCAAATGAAAAGAATCCATCTTCATTAGCTAAAATCTTTTTTGGCCTTTCGTCTAAAAGTATTGAATAATCTTTAAATGGTTTTTCAAAACACGGAACTACAATTGAACCAATTTCAAAATTTTCTAATGAATTCGACTTCTCGTATATCGCTCTCTTTGATATAAAATTTTCTAATGAATATTTTACCATATCCATCATATTTGTTACGTCATTTTGAAACATTTTACTACAAGTTTTAGATTGAACATCCTTAAACATTTTCGTTTCTTTCAATACTCTCCTTATCGTTAGTCTCTTCTCTTCGTAGAAATCCTCTAATTTATCACGAAGAATACCTTGTTTTCTATTGAAAATTTTCATAAACTTACAAGTTTCTTCATCTAATTTATTCAATTCGCAATGTTTCTGCTTTTCAATTTTTTCCATCTCTTCAAATATTTTCTTTTCAAAATCTTGAAAGCATATTTCACTCTGGACTTTTATATCAGTTTTCTCTTCTTTTTCCGCCATTTTATAAACGAAAGAGTAAAGATATTCAGTTGAAGATAATCTTACTCTTTTAAGGATGTAACTATATATATATATATATATATCTATAGATACACGTATATATTCGTTTTGGCCTGACAAGAACCTCATATTCTACAATATGCAATTACATCTCTATACTATAATAACAAATATATGTGTCTATTCAATATTGTCGCAACCTTAACAATAGTAGAATAATAAGATATTAAGTCAAATGTTTTCTTTAAATATTACGTAATTGTATTAAAATAATTAATAATTCTGTAAAGTTTATTGCAGAGGATGCTCCCTCTAAATGACATAGTTTAAAAAGAAAAGTATTAATAAAGTAATGATAAAAGGAATTAAAAGCGTAAAGTTGTTGTTTCTTTCTTTTTGCAGTTTACATTGAATAATCAATAAAATCAAGTCTAAAATGTTTAAATGTAAAAATTCTATTGGATTGAAGAGAACTATAGCAAAAGATTACTTTTTGATTAGTAATTCGATAATCTAGTAGATTTTCATTACGGAATATTCTATTAGTTTGATAGGACGAAGCTGATTTTTTAATAGGATCAATAACGTACAAGTCAGTTGGATTTGATAGGAGAAATTGTCCATTTTTAATTTTTTCAACAATAGCTCTTCGAAGGTTGAAGTTTTCAGATTTCATATTAATGATAACATCCTCTCTTATTAACGAATCGAGTTTAATTGTAATAATCCTGTCTTGAAGAGAAATGAACATAGAATCTCCAAAGATTCTATGATTATAGAATCTTGTATCATTTAGTTCCAATTTTCTTAATTGTTTTCCATTTGAAAGGCTAACGAATGTTATTAAATTCGATTCGTAAAGTATAAATTCCCTTTCTAGAACGTCGTAGGAGAAACGCTTTTTATCGGTTGGAATAGCTATTGTATGAGTAATATGATTACAATCCGAAAGGATGTAGAGGGTAAGTCTACCCGAACGAGAATTAGCGATAAATGATAATTTTCCATTATAAGTTATACATATATCCTTAATTAAATGCGATGTTCTATAGAACGTTTTCATAGTTAGATCAAAGATGTTACCCATTTGAGATAATCCAAAGAATGTTATTGAATTTGAAATGATTTTTTTCATATTAATATTTAATGTATAACATTCCTCATCGTCTGGATTGTTTAATATTGGAAAACAAATATTTCCAATTTGGAAATTATCCACCAAATTATCAATTTTCTCAAAAATAGCCTTATTTTTAATGCAAAATTTTAAAGATTTCTCAAGTTTTTCGTGTAGTTCATTAATTGTTATATCGTTTATTATATTTGTTTGATTCTCTTCATATTCTTCTAAAGTAGTTATTTCATCTAAAAACATATTTAATAACGATTTTTTATTGGTGTAGAATTTCTCTATTTCATCTTTTAAACTGTTCTCTTTACCTTGTAGTTTCTCTATTAAATTCATCTTTTCATTATTAATTTTAGACAATTCAGTTTGTTTTACAATATCTATCGTTTGTAACGTTTCTATAGCCATTTGTCTAAGAATCGTATAGCTTTCGAGTTTTGGTAAATCCCTATAATTGATTAATTGCCTTACATTCATTTCTATTAAATTTTCATGTATTTCCGCCATGTTTTTTTGATGAAGAATATGAATTATGTTTTTTTCAATTCTATTTTTCAGAAAATATTGTAAACGTTCTCTTCGAAAAGACTTGAAAGTATTAAAATTGAGTACTTTTTTAATACTCTAGACAGAGTTGTATTATATATCCAGGTTAAAGAAACTTCACTTTGTGGCTGGTCTGGCTACCAACAATTTTGAAATAGATATGGCAGGAAACCGTCAACAGCGTTCTGACGCTGGCCCTAGAAATTCAAAGAAACGAAAATCTAGAGCTAACGAATTGAAATCTGGAAATGACGGACCTCCTCCTACAAAAATCTATTTTCAGGAGTCCGCTCAGAAGTCAAACAAATACCAAAACGTTGCAGCAGCAGCCACATCACCTATGGTCCAACCGCAAATAGCAACAGAAGGAGACGATGATTTAAATAATTTCACTGATGTATTCTTTGACGAAGAATTAGATGAAAAGTTAATTGAACTGGAGAAAGAGAAGGAAAAGGAGTTGAAAGAAATTGATAATACTTATCGGGAAGTTAAAGATTTACTCTTTAAGAAAAGTGAATTACTACAAGAGAATCTTAAATATCTAAACGAAGAGAAGAAGAGGAGAATGCAAAATCTATTGGATGAAACTTATAACCATTTCAGCCAACGCTACAACATCCGCGAAACAACTTTACACGAATTGGCCGAAAATGAAGAACCAGTTGATCTTCAAGTTGCTAAGAATCTTATTGTGAAAATGTCTTATTCGGAAAAAGATGGCGTAAAAGAAGTTGAAATTGAACAAGTTACATTACCAGATTGTCTTATGGCTACTCCTAGAGCTTCACAATCCAATTCGTCAAAAGCTACAACAACCCGACGTCCCAAGCAATCATCATCAACACCAATCAGTAAAAAGTAAGTAAAATAACCACTAAAATTCGACTTTAATACAATTAACTAAACGTAAATATATAATTGCAGTTAACCTATTCAACATATCACCAGTCTACTTCCGGTATGGTTTTTCTAATCAGACTTGGTAGTATATTTTTTTATGAAGAATGGATTAAATTTCATTAACGGATCAATTAGTTAATTAATAATATTAATTTAAGAGTATTATGAAGGATTTGAATAATTTGATTATTCCCAAATTATTTAATAATAGATTAATTACATTCCAGAAATAATAAAATCAAATATATAAATTAATAGTTCGCTATCATTTGTTTTATTCTCATTCTTTTTTCTAGGTCATTATTATCTGCTCTGATTAATTTATTTTCCTTTCATAGTGCTTGAAGATTAATTCGCCGGGTTTTATTTTATTTCTTAGACAAAAGATTACTTTGTCGTCGGTTAACAAATAGCTGGTAATACGCCCATCCTCAAAGATTTTCTGATGATGATAATAACGGGCTAAGTTAGCTATTGGATCAACGATAAAAACGTAATCGATATCGGTGAGGAGTATATTTCCAATATCCAATTTATTAATGATATCTTCTCTAATTGAAAAATCACCAATAGATAGCATAACGTCAATTGTAGAAGTTAATTTATTTTCGCTATCGATTCTATATACTTTCTTATCTTGTTGAAGAATATAGGCGTTATCTCCTATTATCTTGAAATTTTGTATCCAATTTGAAAATTTCAATAATTTTAAAGATCTTTCTTTTTTATTAAATATCCAAAAGTTTTCAAATGTTGAAAAGCAAATTGAATTTTTAAACTGTACATTCTTAAACGATTCTAAAGTTGAAAATGTCTTAAAAACAACTATTTCCGGTCTCTTTTCCAATGCTCCTACTTTTAATAATATTTTATCTCTTTGATAATTGTTTTGTAACATTGGACAAAGGAAATATATATCTTCATTTTCTTCATCAATACTAAGATCTTCAACTGCGCATTTAACGCAATAGTTTGATTCGTTATTTGATAATTTATATATTCTATTCCTCCATGGTTCTATTTCGGATGTAAAGGCGTAAAATTCATTTTTTGATACTATGACTTTTCTTGGAAATTTATTCAAATAGATCTTAGTTTCGATTATAGGCTGTTGGTAATCAATTATAGAAACTGTACTATTTTTAAATTTATTCCTTTTATGATCTCTTTGATAAAAAACTCTGTTTTCTAATATCTCTTTTTGGAGGTCGTGAAGACGTTTTTGAAACTTAGAAATTAACTCTGAACATTCTGAATCGTTCTTCCCCGATTTCGACTCTGTAAACTTCTTACTAGACGATGTTATATTGTCCAATAATTCTTGAGCGTTTCTACCTCTTTTATTAAAGAATTCAATTATTTCGGCTCTTTGAACTGCTTGACGTTCCATTATTATTTTCAATTCATCAGCGGCTTCCGTGTTCAATTTTCTCAATTCTCTATTCATATCGAGCTTATTTTTGTCTAGATGTGTTAAGACTTCAAGTTTAAGTTGTTCGCTTGCCTTTATATAATAGTGTTCCGCATTTTGATCGTTATCTTGACTATCGGAAGGTTTATTACACGTAGGACAAACAAAATGATCAACAGAGATCTCATTGCTTTCGTGATTGCTCGTAAGGCAATCTATACAAACATTATGACCATTTTTACAAATAACATATTTAACATGCTTATCCATGGTACTTTGAAATCTAGTATCAGAATGATCCATACATTTATGCCAACTAACCAAACCAGTCAAAATCCATCTAATAAATAAAGAACAATACAAGATAATACAATAGATCTATTTCGTTTAGAGCAAAAATATCCTATCAGTTACTTTCATTTCTTCTTATCTCTTTCCATTGTCTTAAGCTTTTATTTCTCAAAAAGTATCTTTTGTATAAAAAAAGAAAAAGAAGCTACAACCAGATGATAAGAGCTATTATTTTCTTTATTTGTAATCTACCTCCCTTTGCCTCGATTCAATAGCGATGAAATTAGAAGCAATTCTATAGTTTTACTAATGAAATTAATCGCACAAATTCAGTTGATATAGTTGTAATTTATACAATATAGATGGATTAATTTGGATTGAAAGAGTTATCAGGAGATTATTCTTGTAGGATATTAGTCAATTGGCAAGGAGAAGGAAAAATAAATTTAGCATTTTTCTAGAAATCCTCTAGAACTGATTGGAAAACTGATTTTCATGAGAAGAATCTATTATGGTGTGCCTCGTTTTAATCCTCGATTAGTGTAGTTACACTAACCACCATTTAGTACAATTCTTTATATGTTTCGAAGCAACTCAATGTTATACTTCGAACTGATTTAGAGAGAAATTTGATGAAATCAAATAACAATACTGAAAAGAATGTGAGAGGGGAGGATCAGATAGTAAATTGATAGAATGTTACCTACTCTCCAGAAAGGAAGAGATTGATAAGTCATTGCATAAACGTTTATCTATAGATTTATATAATATAACTACTGTATAATACATCATCAACAAGACTTTTAATCTAGACCTATTTTAAATTTTATCCAACATCTAAGTCGACAATAATAAAAACAACTTGACAAATACTTAGGCAGGTATAGCTATATCCTCTGAGAAGAATATGACGCTGAGTACTTTCATCATTGTATATAAAAGAAAGCGGAATTACAACACAAGTAAATTTAGGTTTGAACCTACGTCTGAACAGTTTATTAAATATTGCATCATAGTGAATTAAAGTAAGTAATTTCAATAAATGATAAATTGATTTTTATTCATTTTGACCAATTTTTCATATAGAGTTGCTATGGCAAGATTTAGTGATTATTGTGACGTATTGGAGAAAAGTAAAAACAGCAATAAACAAGAATTATTGCAGTTGGCAAAACAAATTCAAGAGAAGATTGCGTTAATTGAACAACAGAAGAAGATAGAATTGGAAAATTTAAATAATACAATTATGTCTATTATACAAACGATTCTTTTGCATACGAATTTGTTTGACGACGACGATGACGACGAAGAAGAAGAAGAAGAAGACGATGATGAGGAGGAAGGTGAAGACGATTATGAATATTATTACAATGACGAAGAAGGTAATGATAATGATCATGATCATGATGACGACGACGACGACGACGATGATGATGATGATGATGGGAACTTTTCTCTATAAAAAAGAAAAAGAATATTAAAAATTAGTTGTCTTAAAGTTGATTAATTCATTTTGTTTTTTTTCTCGTCTTCATAAATAAACATATTTCTATAAATCATATATATATTCGAATAATTATCTTTTCTTTTAGCCTAATTAGAACTATAAAAACAACCAGACAGACAGTATTGTAACTTATTTAGCGACATTTGTGAGTTGTTGTAATTGAGCAGTAATACCCATACATAGTAACATAAAACGCCAATCTTTTAAAGATATTCGATATTTGGAGTAAAATAATAATAAAAATAATAAAGAATTCCAAGAAAACAACTATATTAATAAACTTTTAAAAGTTTATTAATTAAATTGAAAAATGAAAATGATCTTTTAATAAAATGGAAATAAAAGTCTTTTAAAATTATTATAATACTATTAATGAAGATAATTAGGCCCTTTATCTGATAAATAGTCATCTCTTTAAAATAAATTATTAGTATTCGTTCAATTTTTATATCAAAAGTCGCCATTTTGATTAAATTGTTTTTTTTTTAGTGTTGCGCCTGATATGATCGGGCCTGAACGAGAATAATAATTCGGCGTAACTAAAAAAATCTACTTCCGCTTCAACTCACACTAAAACTGGTATGACTATTTTGCCCCATACATAACTTCTTTTTACTATATCAAATCTTATTGAAATGGAAAATAGCGAAAGTAAGAATAACTCGAACGTTTTGAAAGAGAGAGAGGAGAGAAAGGCTAAGGCTAAGGAAGAGTATGATAATTTATCCGAAAAATTAAATACATATATCAGCCAGTTAGACGATCAAAAGGACAAAGAAATAAATAAACTTAATCACGAAGTAACTTCGCTGATAGCGAAAATTAAGAAGCAAGAAAATGCCCTTCAAGATGAAATTGAAATATATTTCGCTGACAAAAAGTCCACCTTGAACCAATTGTTGAACGATGCTAAGAAATTATATGAAATTCAAGATCAAATTTTTACGTTACAACTTCAAAGTGATTTAACAACGGCAATGAGCAATTTAAGGCGAGAATGTACTGTTCTGATGGACAAAACCGGTGTATTTCAAAAGAGCTTGGCTTTTGAACAGTTTGATATTGGAATATTTACGGGAAACAGGAAGCCACTTTTCGACCTGAATGATATATTATCATCAGACAAAGATAATAAAAGCTTAGCGAATTCAGGTAAATTTAAATGAACATATAATTTAATGTATTAAAAAGCTTTTCTTTTTTTTTACTATATTAATATTATAGAGAATAAGAGTGAGTGTGAACAAGCAAATAACATGTTCTCTACATCCCCGGATAAACAACCTTTGTCAAAGGAATTAATTTCTACTGCACCTAGGAAGAAAAAAATTGAAAAAGTTGCTAAGAATTTTGAAGGAGTAAAATTTGGTAAATTATTTATTATATTTGTTTATAAATAAACAAATATTAATATTTGTTTATTTGTATTTATAGCAGGATTTGGATCAGGATTTACTTTCGGTAACGCAGAGCCGAAAAATTCGTTTACATTCAAATAGGAGCAGTAAGAAATAAAGAGTTAATCAAAATATGTAAAGTTATTGAGAGAGTAGGAAACAAGTTTATAATTGTTTTTATTGTATATTTCTTCAATTTTTTATCGGTTTTTATATATTAAACAAAGTTATAATTGAGGTTAATTGGAAAATATTTGAATATTAATCTAGATTCATCCTCTAAACAGGATAGGCAAAAGATAATTTGTTCGTTATCAATTCTATAGTTTAATAATCTTTCTTGAGGGAATACTCTCTCCATTTTGATTGTCATTGCCAATAGACTTTGAGGACAGATAAGAATAATATTTTCATTAGCGCATACAACAAGAAATCCTTTTGTTGTTATATAATCAATTATCTTTCGTAATACTGATTTATTACCTCCTTCGTCTAATTCTTGAATGATAATATCTTTCCATTCGTTCTTCTCTAAATCAGCAAATACTAATAGATTGTCAGATATATTGTATAAAACATTTTCCATAACAATATTATGTTCAAATTTCATTATTCTACTTGATAAGGATACAGTTTCCGTTGTTTTTTTATGTCTTTTGACAATTGTTGAATTTTGATAGAGAAGGATAAAATCTTTTAAAACTGCAAATTGTTCAGTAAATCTCTCATTAGATTGTTTTTGAATAGTATAATATTCAGAACTGTAGAAAGGTTTTGTTATAATTGATACAGTTGCTGAAGATTTCAATAATTGAATATAAGATATTCTATTATCGTTTGTCATTGTTATACTATCAATTTTACCATCAACACTATAAATAACCTGATTTCTTTGTAATTCAACAATTTCGCATGAATTTCTAAGAACATAAAATCCATTTTCGTTCGATATTACTTTATCAATTTTATCATGAAATTCTATGAATTCTTCTTTAATTGGATTTTCAAAATTTGGTATTTTAAGATTGCCAATTTCAAGGCCATTTAAAGAATCGGATTTTTGGAAAACGCCCTTCTTTCTCATTAGGTTATCGGCGTAGTATTTAACGTTTTCAATCATCTTTGAAAAATCACTTTTTAATATCTTATCTGGAATTTTCTTACGATTTTCGTATAATCTTTCAATATACGATACAATATTTTTAAGATTATCCTTCTTTTCCGAGTAGAATAATTCAATTTCAGTTCGAATATCTTCCTGTCTATCGTGTATGCTTATCATTAATGACGTAATCTCCGTATTAAGTTTATGTAAGGCTATCCGCTTTTCTTCGTCGATTTTCTCAATTTTACCTTGAATTTTATTGATAAATAATGAAAAATCATCTTCAGAGAATTCTATTTCATCGTTCAATCGCTTATCAGAAGGATGAACAACTTCCCCCATTTTTCGTTTGATAATGAAACAAAATAAAAATGAAACACGTGTTTCCATAGATGTTATTCAGCAAAAAAATGACAACACATGTACTCAATAATTATAATAAAAGTTAAAATATAAAATTCTGTATTTTTTAATGGAAGTATCAGAAAAAAAAATCAATTTTGAATACAAATTAGGCCTAAACAAAGCAGTTTGCCTTTCCCATTTAATAAATAGTCTAACACCTTGTTCTGTTTTTTTTTAAAAAAACAAAAGTTTTAACAATTTCTTTTTATTGTTCTTTTTTTTTGTTACGAAATAGACTTTGCTGTGTGTTGTTCTGCATTGAGTACTGATTTTTTTTAATATACAAATATTGAAACAAGATATTATATAAATAATAGAAAAATGTCTAAAGTAAACGCCGATTATTTATGTAATACTTTCTTTAATAGAAATAATAATTATAAAATAATAGATAGGAATGAATTCTCAAAGTTTAAATTGCGTTTAATAGAACGAATTAATAGTATTGACGTAAATATGGAGAATGAAATACAAAATTTAAGAGATTCAATTGATATTTTAAATAATGAACTTAGCAGACAGAAAATTGAGATGGAGACGAAACTTAAGGATTTTTATGATAATAAGAAGAAGATATTAGAACAATATCTATCCGATGTTAATATTTTACAAGAGACTTATGATAAAATTTCAACTGATTTTCTTAAAGATGAACTATTGACAATGATTGATTGCATAAAGGAACTATCTAAGAAGATTTCAAATGAGAAAGGCGTATTTAGACCATCAGAATATTTAGATGATATAAAAATTGGTAAATTTTCAGTATCGATTGACGAAAAACCTTTTAAAGAATATTCAATTCAGTTGAAAACTCCAATCGAAAAGATTATTGGCAATAAAAATGAATTTTTTACTATTCTTAATGGAAATCAAATATTCGAATTAAAGGATAATAAGGTTATATTAACAACTAAAGATAGAATTGATGATCTATCAATTACATTTGATAAAATGATATCGTATTGTCAATTTTCAAAGGAGAAAATCAAAATTTTCATCCTAAATGAGAATAATTATGCTGTTGAAGACAATTTTGAGATAAATTTTCAACATTTCACTGCGGATTACGCAACATTTTCAGTATTGAAAGATACTATATTAATTCACGATAAATCTCAAGTATTAATGTTTAATAAGGAAACAATAGAATTATTCTTCTGTTGGACTTATGGAGAAAATAGGAGTGGAGAAATTTCCAATAGGATTAACGAGAACACGTGCTATCAATATTTCAATCAAACTGGCCTAATATTCGAAAGTTTTAATGAAAGTAATAAGAATTTTCAAATTAACTCAAATAGAAAATTAATTAAATCTATTAAAGATATTATAACTGAGTTAAGGAACGGAAAGGTTCTCTTCTGTCATGGAGGAAAGTTAATTATTTTAAATCCTTTTACTTTAGAAAGTTATTTTATAATTATGTCAAAGATTTTCCCTGAAGAGAAGCTCTTAGATTATTCTATATCTAATAATGAGATAATCTTTTGCTTTTGTAATAGAATTAATCAATTATCTATTACTTTTAAACATTTCTATATTGATTAATACAAAAATTAAAGATGCTTAAAATGTTGGTTAAACTGCGGGAATATTCTTCAATACGACATTTATGATTCAGTACAGTTTTTCAATAATAAATATATCGAATACAATAGGCAAGTAGGCCGATTTGCTGTAGAAGCATTGCCTGCTATGAGATTTGGCATTCTTTTTTCTCCAACTATCTTATAAGTTAATTCCGAATTTTCATTGGTTAAAGTAGCTGATAGAGTAACGGATTATAAGCTAAATAATAAATCTTGGAATATGGCTTCTGATTGTGCGATCTGTATGGAGAGTTTAAACGATAAGGATGTTAGACAGTTGCCCTGTCATTCTAGTCATCTGTTCTGCTATCAGTGCCTATTTAAATACGCCGAATCAAATAGGATTCGATTTGGGGATTCTTTGCCATGTCCGATATGTAAAACGGAAATAGTATGGCCAAAAAATGGGGTAGAATCATTGAAAAGAGTATTTCTAAGAAGATCTCTATCGGAAAGTGATTTTGGTTCAATGTTAGCAAACGAAAGAAGGAAAACCTTACAAGAGCGGAAGAAAAATTTTGATCTATTAGAAGAACAAACGAATTATTTAATAAAGAAACTTTTAGATAAGAAAGCTTGTATTGAACAGCAATTGAATAGATTTTATGATGAGAAAATTGAAAATCTTGAACGATTAGAGAAGGAAGCTGAGGAATTGAACAATACACAACTAATCGATTTACCAAATCTAGGTAAATTGTCTAAAGAGGACAGAGAAAGAGATTTGAATATTTCTATAAAAGATATATTAAGGCAGAAGATTTCTGTTGAAAAGAGAAATTCTCACTCAGAACTATGTAAGGTTACCTACTCGAAGGAGGAAGAGCCAGCCTTTCAATACGGACTTGTTCAACAAGGTCCTCATTATATAATTGGAGGTAATTATTGTTTCTTTCTTCAAACTGTTTCCGGTTTTTACGAATGTTCAAATTCTAACGCTCTCCTCTACGATGCAATTAATTTTTCAAGCGCTAATATAAGCAACGATTCATCATTATTCACTTTCACACAAGACGAAACTGCTCTGCTACATAGTCAAATTTGTAAATGGGATAAGAATACTAAACTATTCTATAAATATCCAACAACTGGAGCGTCAATTGACGAAATTGATTGGGATGATTTCGTCTATTTCCGCCATAAAAACGACATTATCATTTACGATATAAGATCAGCTAAACTTGTTCGTCAACCATTATACGACCAATTCAAAAACAGTTGCCATACCAAATTCAAAAATGGTACTTGGTTTATACTTAAAAATGGATACGATTTCCGATATTATCCAATGAAAAATCTAATTACAACAAGAAATTATCAAGGTCATAATGTCCTTATTCAAATACAAGATGGAAAGATCTCAATTAGACAAGATATAATTAATGAATTAAGAAATGGTAAAATACTATTTTCCAATGAAAAATACGTCTTTTTATTGGATGAGAATTTAAAAAGTGCTAAAGCCTATTTACAAAAGAATCTTTTTAGAGAAGGTCAATTAAAAGCTCATTTTCAATCATTAACCGAAATTCATTTTTGTATATTAACAAATATTTCACAAAGCACTCAATATTTAATGAAATGCTATAAATTTTAAATAAAAAATAAAGATAGAAGGACCAAAATAAAAAACATAAAAGAAATTTTTATTTAAATACTTTTGTTTTTTTAAAAAAAAAAAATTAGCCGGTTTTTTTTTTTCTATTCTTATCTTCTTAATCAACGTAAATTTTTTTTTTGCAAAAATGCATTATTAATGAAAAATAATATAAAAACAATAAAAAGTTTTATTAAGTGAATTTTAAAAAAAAAGAAAAAAAACACAAAAGAAAATTGAATTATTACACAAAGAACAATTGAAACAATTAAACAATTTTAGTCAATTATTCATTTTTAAACAGGTAGAAATATTTTCATTTAGATAAAGTATAAAAAAAATTATAGGAAGATAAAATTTAATATGGCTACCGGTTTGATTTGAAATTAAAACGAGCGGAGAAGGAAATGAGATGGGAAAAACCACAGTAATCCGTGAGTCATTTAGCTATAACCTCCTTGAAAAGGGGTTAACCACGTGGGTTTTTCTTATATATATATATATTACTAAATAGCTGAGCCTAATCAGATAGTATCTTCTATTTAAAGGTAGGTGGGTTTATTCTATATATTCTACTAGAAAATAAGAGAATTTAACCTATTTTACACTCTTTATTAATTTAATTGTTTGTTTTCCTATTACGTGACATTACAATGTATTAGCTGTTATTAAGTATTCATTAAGATTACTGGGAAATCTCGTATTGACCACTTTCTAATCAATATATGCACTTTAGTAACCGATAAATATTGGTTTCATATATTTTCTATGAAAAATTTACTATTTAACCTAGATAATTTGCCAAGGACTTTTGCAATGGAATGCAGTATTTGCTTAGAGAATCTCTGCTCTTCTAAAGAAACAAAGAGACTACCTTGCTATTGGTCTCATGTATTCTGTACAACCTGTTTAAAAGATATTATAGAAAGAAAGGATATAGGCGGATATTTCTCGTGTCCAATTTGTCAACACCCGATAAAATATCCTGAAGGTGGCATTGAAACATTTAGGAGTATTGATACAAAAAAGACTTGTATGGAAAATTACAAAGATGAGATTAATAGAGAGACTGAAAGACTGAATTTAAAAAGGAAAGCGGATATTGATGAATTAAATAAACATGTTAAATGTTTAAAACAATCAATTGATAATGATGAGACACGTATTAGTTATAAAATATGCAATTTCTACAATGGTATGAAAGAAAGCTATCGTCAAATTGCAGAGAATATTACAGATTATTTAAAATCGGAGGCTCTCTATACAAACTCTGTTCAAAATAGAAAATTAATAACTTTCAAGGAGACAATAATTAGTTCAGTAGATAATAATATATCGAAGAACATTGTATTAAACTTCTCGGAGCCTAGACTTAATTATGTAAAATTACAATTCCAACACGAGGAAAAACCTGTTAAAGAATACTTTAGAGAAATGCCAGAGTCTTTTCGAATATTTGGTGGTGATAATTGTTTTTTGGTTGTGTACGATAGGCAAATTTTTGAGTGGAATAGCAACGAATATATTCGTCATGCAGGTGGCGTTGAATTTACCGATGGTGCTATAAATAGTAATAAGGAATTTTATGTTTATAAAACGCTTCCTCAAAACAGAGAGGAACGGGGAACGGTTGTGCAATGGTGTTACAAAGATAAATCTTTTCAGTCAATCTACAATAAGAGAAACGAGGAGGAGGTTAAAATAAATGGTAAAAAGTTCTTAGTCTTTACAAATCAAACAAGTCTTGTCCTATTCGATTTACAAACTGGTCAACTAATAAACATTGATCTGCATTACGACCTTTCCTGCTGGAAGACGAAATACATTAGTCATGGGGATATTTACTTTCTACGAGATAGCATAAATCTTCAATACTTTCCTATTAGTAAGTTAATTGACGATAAAATATTACCTGGAAATAACATACTCATAAATATTCATCACGAACAAATATCTATAAGAAACGATATAATAGAAGAAATTGTTATGAATGAAAGAGTTTTACTATCTAATGAACAATTTGTATTCATCTTGAATGAGAACAATAAATCTGCTATTGCCTATCCCCAAAGAAATGTATTTCAGGAAGGTCAAATAATAAGCTATTTTGTTACCGACAATGATATCCACTTTTGCATTTTGTGCGAATCGTTAGCAGGTAAACATTGTTTAATTAAGAGCTATCTTCTCAAAGTATAACTGATTTGTTATATAAACATATAGATACAAATACAGCCGAAAAATTATTTTCAACACATTTTGTCAATTTTATATTGTCTAGAAAATAAAGTAACAACTGCGCCATCTAACGATGAACCAGAAAAAAGTTTTGTCATTTTCATTAAAAATGAAAAAGCAAAGAAAAATTGTTTTTTATTTTTTTTTTAAAAAAACAAAAGCAAACCAAAAAAACTTTCTCTTTCAATTGTCCTTTTATCCTTTAGAAAACAAAATATTCCTTTTCAAAAAACTTTCGAAAAGCTATAAAGATAAAAACAAACAATTAGAGGATAATGTACAAAAAAAAACAAACAACAACAACCAGTTTTAGACCAAATTTGTGTATTTTTAAGGATTATCTAGTCATGTTTATTACGTATGATTTGTTTTTACTAAAAAAAAAAAGAATGAAATAAAATAGAGGTTATAGGCTTAAAAAAAATCATTAAAAGTTATAAATAAGTATATATTGCATAGTTATATACATTGGATACAGTACATAAATAATAGATAGTCGGTATGTAAAAATCGTTATATTCCACTTTTGATTAATCTAAATTTATCTAAAGAATCCTCTAAGGTCGTTTAAAAGACTAGCAAAAAAGTTTACATGATAATGAAAACTTTCTAAACGATCTTGCCGATTTGAATGGCGTATATTATAATCGTCATTTTCATTGTAATCGTCCTCATCGTTATCACGACTTCCGTTAAATGATGAAGTATTTTGCCTTCCGTATTCATTAAGAGTAGAAACATTTTTAATGATAACGTTCTTTCGTTTTTTTCGCTGATAAGAGCGAGTACTATCAGAATTCTCCTTGGATATTTCTCTATTATTTAATATACGAAGTGAAATTGAATAAAACATTGAATTTTTTATCTTTTCAAAAGATTTAATTCCTTTTTTAGGCCATTCGAGTTCCCTTTGACAAAGTGGGCATAGGAAATAACTTCCAGCCTTTATATCTTTTAATCTAGCGTATTTTTGAAGACATTTATCACAAAATATATGCTTCGAATGACAGGGTAGACATCTTCCATTCCTGAAAGGATCTTTACAAATTGGGCATTCCATTCTTGAGTAAATTTTTAATCAATCAAAAATAATCTATCTTTGTTTTTTTTTTAAAAGACAAAAAGAATGTGTTGACAAGAATGCTAAGAGAGCAACTGCGAGACTAACACCTTCGAAAACAGTAAAACACGATATCTTGGATCGTAAACTGCTATGAATCATACGTTGTTTATATGGCAAGATGACAAAAATAGTATGAAAACAAATCTTAATCCTTTACTAACAAAGATTAATGATGTTAAATTCGCTATATTCTTTGCCAAAATCTTGATAAAATGTTATCGTCATCTCACCAATAGCATCTTAACTAACGGAATTCAATTAATCTCATTTTACTTAATAATTTTATTGAAGTAATAAATTATAGAAAAAAAAGACATATGCATTGGCCGGGAGTTGAACCCGGGTCTAGTGCTTGGAAGGCACCAATGCTACCGCTACACCACCAATGCTCGTGTACCAAAGGGGTTCTAAAATATTAACTTAATTGAAAAAGAAGGGTTAAGAAACGATAGAGAAAATTTGGTTAAGGTGAATAAATAGTATAATTACAGATTTCGGGGATTAAC